>JAJEKV010000052.1:8709857-9093872 GCA_021234155.1 Isoetes taiwanensis
AAGAGAGAAGAGAGAGGAGGAAGAAGAGAGGGGGGGGGAAAAAATGAGAGAGAGAGAGGAGAGAGAGAAGAGAGAAAGAAGAGAGAGGAGAGAGAAGAGAGGAGATAGAGAGAGGGGAGAAATAGAGAGAGGAGAGATAGGAGAAAGAAAAGAGGGAGAGAGAAGAGAGAAGGAGAGGAGGGAGGAGAGAGAAGAAAGGAGAGAGGGAAGAGATAGGAGAGAGAAGACAGAGAAGAGAGAGAGAGGAGAGAGGGAGATAGGGCACATGGGTGGGCTCCAAAATGAAGGATAGGGGGATGGAGGTCTCTAGCCCCAGCCGAGGAAAGGAGCAAAAGAGAATGTTCTGAGAGGAGAGAGAAAAGAGAGGAGAGAGGAGAGAGAGAGAGAAGAGAAGAGAAAAAGAGAGGGAGAGGGTAAAGATAAAGAGAAGAGAAGAGAGAGGAGAGAAAAAAGAGAGTAGAGAGAGAGAAGAGAGAAGAGAGGAGAGAGGAAGGAAAAATAGAGACAGAGGAAGGCCCCTATAGCGACACACAAAAATAGAAAGCCCAAACCGAGGCAGGCCTCCGAAATAGAAATAGTCCTGTGGATGTTGCAAACTGAGGCTCAGGTAAACAACTGAGGGGCCGAAAATAGAAGGGTGCAAGAGAAAAGGTCACGTTTGGGGGCTAAACTCGAGGCTTTTAAAACGAGGGGCCGAAGGAATGATTTAAAGAAAGATTTTACCGGCCGCCGCCGGCCCTTTCTAGTATAATATAAAGAAAAATAGTGTCCGGCCCTGTCTGCGAGTCCAGATGTCACGCCCCATCGACGGATAAGGAGGCGCCACCTGGCTTATTTTGGCCGTTCCGTGGGCCTTGGCCTCTCAAAAGCTCCCAAGTTTGGTGGACAAAATTTTTTCTTTTTACCACGGACTTGAACCCCGACATTGCCCCCAAACCCCCACCCTTACCACTAGACCAACCAGTCTTTTCTTGAAAGAATAGGAAGCCCATGCTTAGTTAAGGCTGGGGCTTAATTAATTTAAGGATACTCTAGGATGTTCTAGAATGTTCTAGAATCTCTTGGAATGTCCTAGAATGTTCCAGATGCTCATGAGTAAGCACCTCAGTCTAAAAATAGAAAGTTTCAATCTAAAAATAGAAGTTTTTTGAAACTTTTACAAATGCTCAAAATAGAATGTTATGGAATGTTCCAGTGTGCTCATGGGTAAGCACCTCGGGCCTACAAATAGAAAGTTTCAAATTAAAATAGAAGGTTTTTTGAAACTTTGCAAATGTTCAAAATAGAATGTTCTGGAATGTTCCAGATGCTCATGGGTAAGCACCTCAGTCTAAAAATAGAAAGTTTCAATCTACAAATAGAAAGTTTTTTGAAACTTTGCAAATGCTCAAAATAGAATGTTATGGAATGTTGCAGATGCTCATGGGTAAACACCTCAATCCAAAAATAGAAAGTTTTTTTAAACTTTGCAAATGCTCAAAATAGAATGTTCTGGAATGTTGCAAATGCTCAAAGGTAAGCACCTCAGTCTAAAAATAGAAAGTTTTAGTCTAAAAATAGAAAGTTTGCTTAAACTTTGTAAAAACTCAAATAGAATGTCCTAGAATGTTTCAGATGCTCTAGGGTAAGCATCTCAGCCTAAAAATAGAAAGTTACGGTAGCCTAAAAACAGAAAAGTTTGCTAAAACTTTGTAAAAACTCAAAATAGAATGTTCTAGAGTGTTCCAGATGCTCTAGAGCAACCACCTATGCTCTAGAAGCACCTCAGTCTAAAAGTAAAAAGTTTCTTGAAACCTTGCAAATGCTCGAAATAGAATATTCTGGAGGTGATACTATGGAATTGGTAGTAAATGTGATGGGTATGATGAGTGTGTGTAAGCTTCACATGGGTGATACTTTAGAATTGACATACTTTAGAATTGGTAGTAGAGGTAGTAGATGTGGCCTCATGGACATGTGTGAGTATGTTACTCATGAATGATACTTTATTGGTAATGGAATAGAGGGTTGAGCAGTATGTGTGAATAAGACTGTGAACTACCATGGAGTGCAGTAGATGTGAGTAAAATCCTCATAGGTAGTACTTTGGAATTGGTAGTGTTCTCCTCATGAGTGATACTTTATGGTAGTAGGTGTAAGTAGGCTCCTTATTACAGAAGAGAGAGAAAGATAGAGAAAGAGGGGAGAAATAAAGGGAGAGGAGAGAGAGAAGGGGAAAAAGGGGAGACAGATGAGAAAGAGAGGAGAGAGAGAAGAGAGGGAAGAGAGACAGAAGAGAAGAGAGACAGAGGAGAAAGGAGAGAGAGAGAAGGGGATAAGCTCACAATGGATGATAGTTTGAAATTGGTAGTCCCTGTAGTAAGTGTGAGTAAGCTTTTAATGGGTGAGACTTTGGAGTTTATAGTAGGTGTGAGTAAACTCCCAATGGATGATAATGACTAAGCTCCTCAATGTGTGGTGATTTAGAATTGGTAGTAAATATGTATCTAAGGCAATGTTGAACTGAGCTCCTTATGGGTGACACACGGGTGGTCCCAAACCGAGGCGAGGCCTCAGCCGAAGGCCGAGGCCGAGGCCGAGCCGAGGAATAGTCCCAGAGATGTCCAAACCGAGGCGAGGCCCCGGAGGGGCCGAGCCGAGGAAGAGTCCAACAGAAAAGGGCACGTCAGGAGAGAGAGCTAAACCGAGACGAGACCTCGGCCAAAGGCCGAGGCCGAGCCGAGGAATAGTCCCAGGGATGTCCAAACCGAGGCGAGGCCCCGGAGGGGCCGAGCCGAGGAACGAGTGTAAGAGAGAGAAGAGAAGAGAGAAAAGAGAGGGAGAGGGTAAAGATAAAGAGAAGAGAAGAGAGGGGAGAGAGAAAGAGAGGAGAGAGAGAGAGAAGAGAGAAGAGAGAAAGAAGAGAGAGAAAGGAGAAGAGAGACAGAGGAAGGCTCCCTATGGTCGACACACACCCGTGGGCCAAACGAGAGGGCCGAAGGCCGAGGCCGAAATGAGGAATAGTCCTAGGGATGTCCAAAACTGAGGGCGAGGTTTCCTGAGGGGGGCCGAACCGAGGAAGGGTGCAAGAGAAAAAGTCGTGTGGGTGGGTCCAAACCGAGGCGAGGCCCATAAGGCCGAAAGCCGAATGAGTTTAAAGAAAGGGTCGCCAGGCCCTTTTCTAGTATATATATATATATATATATATATATATATATATATATATATATATATATATATATATATATATATATATATATATATATATATATATATATATATATATATATATATATATATATATATATATATATATATATATATATATACTTTCCTTTGCCTAGGGTCTAATCTAGCCAAGTCCATACTCCTAACTTGGTCACTTAACCGGCTAGAGAAATTCTGCCCCCGCACTACCTGTGCCCTAAACCAAATGAGTCCAATAAGAATACTAAATAAGCTCAATATTTGTCTGAAGCTGTACATTATTTTCACATAAACAAGTTTTTCCTTTCAACATGCAGCATTATTGAAAGTATATTTTTATAAAGCTACCTAGTAGAGGACTGATTTCCCATTAAGGCTACCTAGTAGAGGACTGATTTCAAGCCCCAAAACCATGTATTCTCAATGAAAAGTAGTGGCGTAATATTCATAAACATAATTCAACACTTAACATTCAAGGCAACCCGGTAGAAGGCTGATTTCTCAAGCCCCAAAACCATGTAACCTTAATGCAAAGTTGTTGCAAAAGAAATTCTAAGCAAAAACATAAAGTCATATCGAGTAAATTGAAAAAATGCACTATTATTGAATTGAAATTGAATAGTTTAGACAATAACATACAAAGTGCATAGTATACGCTACATTTTTTAAGCCATTCCATAACCTTCCACGCTAACACCAACCCGGGTTTGCAAAAAAGAGACAATTGGAGGAGAGAGTCCGTGACTGCAGACCAATCATGCAAACGCTTAGCAAGAATCCCTGAACGATGTAAGGGCCAAAAGGTACATTGGGTCTCTCGCCATCACCGATCACCAATTGTATCCTTTTGCCCCGAAGTTAGCATAAACAAGAAAGAGAAATGGAATTATAACTTGAAGTTTTCTCAAATTTAAAACTTGAGGTGAGAAACAACGGATTCTAGCATTTAAATCCATTTTACAACTGCCATACTTGCTATAATACTTGCTATAATACTGTATCAAGATATTAAGCAAAAGCCACATGATCTTAGTGAGGTATAGCCTTACTTTAGCAGCACTAAGGAGCTAAAGAGCATCATGTTGCTGAATTAGCATTATGATGAACATGCTAAAGAACTTGACATAAACAATTTATGGCCAATAAGCACATATGCTATTTAGAATAATAAGCAAATAATTAAAGAATGTAGAGGCATCTTTCTATTCAAGATTAAATCGATAGCCATTGTATTCTCCCCCACCTAGGTTCAAAGGAATAAGAAGAAACTTGGAGACTATATGGAGACTATAGCATCAGGGAAGATCATAAACATGGCCATTCCATCAAATATTGAGGAAACATGTCCCCTTGCTTGAAACAGACATCAATAATGATAGAATGCTAAGCTGGCCTATTATATATTGCCCCAAAGAAAGGCATTCCCACTAGTATTTCATAAGACACCATTCAAACATTTCTTTTCGTGCTAAGGCAATATAAGAATGAAATCTAAATGTCAAAAAACCTGTTAAAGGTGCGCTCCATAAGTATCTCTGAAGCTCCCTTTGTGCAGTAGGTACTGGAGTAAATCAAAGTTGCTCCAGCCAGCTTATTTTTGGGTAGGCATATACCATCAACGAAATTATGAGTCGCCAAAGAGCCTACTTCACGCCCAATGCCCGAAGTCGTTTTTGATTTATAACCTGTATGGAATAAAACATCATCGATTCTCAAAACTCACAAATAGCTTTAGAGATAAGAGTATTGAATCACCTAGAGCTCTTGGAACATATCCGACACCATTGCATCAGATTTGTATGGCCAAGGCTCTGTGGCAAAAGTTCAAAAGCTCAAAAGCCCTGCGTAGTTTTCTTGTGCATTACATCAAAGAGCAGATCGCCAAGTTTCAAATATCACCGCAAATGATTCGAACAACCACGCTTATAAGAAGGCCATGAATGTCTAGCCTACATGCTACTAGTCCCAAAGCATTTCATTTTTTTAACCGCAAATCCAAAAATATGAAGTGTATCCATTTCTTTTCTGATATCCATGACCGCCATCACTAGTTCTATCCGTTTTTGACAGCTTCATTTAATCATCATAAGAATAAGCGTAGAATTTCCTACTCACCTCGTAGCATATGGATTCCGTGAGCAAATCGGCCAACAAAAAGCATGGCAACGCCAATCCTGTATCTGTAGTCCGGATCATTCTGGCGGCCGCTTTGGTGCCAGATATTTCGGCCCTAATGCCACGTATTGAACTAGGGTTTGTAACCCTTAGATCGATTTCCAGAAATGCCCTTAAAAATGTTCAAGTTTTATAATAACCATAGATAATGTAAAACAAACAAATAAATAATGTTTGCCTTAGAGAACTTTTGCAAAACGCATGTTTTGCCCCACATTTTGAAGGCCACGTTTCCAACCACAAAACCAAAAGTTTTGTAATAAAAGCAAGGGTGTGCTTTTACTTTGATATTCTTTAAAATTGTAACAAAGATAAAGAATTCTTTGCATGCATGCAAAGCTTTCTTTTAAAAGGCACCACATGGCAAGCATGCCATGTCCCACAAATATCATAATTGAGATACATATTCCACCATAATTGAGATACATATTCCACCATGTGGTTTCCATTTAATCCATGGGCCCTCACGTAACTTGGCACATTTAACTTTGGCAAAAATATTTGCAAGGTTTACATCCCCAAATTTCATTTGCCTTGTCATAGGGCCTAACATAAGTATGTACGAACATGTAACTTCCCATTTACATACCTTGGGTAGTTTTCATAGATTATTTCATTGGGCACAATGGAACAATGGCCCGAACAATGGCCCAAATATCCTACCACGAGCTATGTGTAGCTTAATGTGGCAATTCTGGGAGCCATGCAAAGAGCTTCAGATGGTACATAGCTCTAGTATTATGAGCTTATATTTTGAGGTTCTAGACCTCTCAAATAATCTTGAGTTACCAATGCAATAAAGAGACTACATAGCTCTTAGTATTTTGAGCCAGTGTTGTGAGAGTACTTGACCTCTCCTACAGCGGTATGAGCTTCACAAGTGCTGTAACTAGCTCTTGTGTTGCAACCGTCTCCAACCTGTTATATATATTTATATTTATATATATATATATATATATAGCATCCTACCTCCTACCGCAGGAAGTAGGGTCCTAAAAGAAAATTCAGTATATTGCTAGGTAGCGCAGGGTACCTAGCATTCTGCTAGGACCCTACGTTACCTGTAAATCGTTACTACGTTAAAAGCTAAAAGATAAATCACATAGCAGATATTCATACCTTTATGGTCCTGCTCAGGTTTCAAGAAGCCCAATTTTTTAATGTTCATAAACCATAGAAATCCGTCATCATTCTGTGGCTAGTACTTGTCATTTTTGAAATTTCCCAATGCATCAGTAAATAGCAAACAGTAAGTAAGTAGCAAACCAATAATAGCCAATGTAACAGTAGAGCAGTGCGAATGGAAAACATAATGTTCAATAAATCACGAGAGGTGTACTATGTTCAATTAATTCAGGTGGACTCAAAAGGATAGAGTTTCATATCCTTGAATATGATAACAGATGTTTCAGCATATATACTTTCCTTTGCCTAGGGTCTAATCTAGCCAAGTCCATACTCCTAACTTGGTCACTTAACCGAAGCTAGAGAAATTCTGTCCTGGCACTACCCAGGCCCTAAACCAAATGAGTCCAATAAGAATACTAAATAAGCTCAATACTCAATATTTGTCTGAAGCTGTACATTATTTTCACATAAACAAGTTTTTCCTTTCAGCATGCAGCATTATTGAAAGTATATTTTTATAAAGCTACCTAGTAGAGGACTGATTTCCCATTAAGGCTACCTAGTAGAGGACTGATTTCTCAAGCCCCAAAACCATGTATTCTCAATGAAAAGTAGTGGCAGAATATTCATAAACATAATTCAACACTTAACATTCAAGGCAACCTGGTAGAAGGCTGATTTCTCAAGCCCCAAAACCATGTAACCTTAATGCAAAGTTGTTGCAGCAAATTCTTAAGCAAAAACATAAAGTCATATCGAGTAAATTGAAAAAATGCACTATTATTGAATTGAAATTGAATAGTTTAGACAATAACATACAAAGTGCATAGTATACAGTTACATTTTTTGCGTCATTCCATAACCTTCCACGTTAACACCAACCCGGTTTGCAAAAAAGAGACAATTGGAGGAGAGAGCCCGTACCTGCAGCCAATCATGCAAACGTTAGCAGTAATCCCGGTAACGATGCAAGGGCCAAAAGGTACATTGGGTCTCTCAGTTTATCACTGATCACCAATTGTATCCTTTTGCCCTGAGTTAGCATAAACAAGAAAGAGAAATGGAATTATAACTTGAAGTTTTCTCAAATTTAAAACTTGAGGTGAGAAACAACGGATTCTAGCATTTAAATCCATTTTACAACTGCCATACTTGCTATAATACTTGCTATAATACTGTATCAAGATATTAAGCAAAAGCCACATGATCTTAGTGAGGTATAGCCTTACTTTAGCAGCACTAAGGAGCTAAAGAGCATCATGTTGCTGAATTAGCATTATGATGAACATGCTAAAGAACTTGACATAAACAATTTATGGCCAATAAGCACATATGCTATTTAGAATAATAAGCAAATAATTAAAGAATGTAGAGGCATCTTTCTATTCAAGATTAAATCAGATAGCCATTGTATTCTCCCAATTCGGTTCAAAGGAATAAGAAGAAACTTGGAGACTATATGGAGACTATAGCATCAGGGAAGATCATAAACATGGCCATTCCATCAAATATTGAGGAAACATGTCCCCTTGCTTGAAACAGACATCAATAATGATAGAATGCTAAGCTGGCCTATTATATATTGCCCCAAAGAAAGGCATTCCCACTAGTATTTCATAAGACACCATTCAAACATTTCTTTTCGTGCTAAGGCAATATAAGAATGAAATCTAAATGTCAAAAAACCTGTTAAAGGTGCGCTCCATAAGTATCTCTGAAGCTCCCTTTGTGCAGTAGGTACTGGAGTAAATCAAAGTTGCTCCAGCCAGCTTATTTTTGGGTAGGCATATACCATCAACGAAATTATGAGCTGCTTCAGCAGCTACTTCACAGCCAATGCCTGGAAGTCAGGTTTCAGATTTATAACCTGTATGGAATAAAACATCATCGATTCTCAAAACTCACAAATAGCTTTAGAGATAAGAGTATTGAATCACCTAGAGTCAAGTACACATCTGAGGCGAATAATTGTAGCTCTTGGAACATATCCGACACCATTGCATCAGATTTGTATGGCCAAGGCTCTGTGGCAAAAGTTCAAAAGCTCAAAAGCCCTGCGTAGTTTTCTTGTGCATTACATCAAAGAGCAGATCGCCAAGTTTCAAATATCACTGGCAAATGATTCTGGAACAACCACAGTTATAAGAAGGCCATGAATGTCTAGCCTACATGCTACTAGTCCCAAAGCATTTCATTTTTTTTAACCTGCAAATCCGGCAAATATGAAGTGTATCCATTTCTTTCGGATATCCATGACCGCCATCACTAGTTCTATCTGTTCTTGACAGTTCATTTAATCATCATAAGAATAAGCAGAGAATTTCCTACTCACCTCGTAGCATATGGATTCCAGAGCAAATCGGCCAACAGGGGCAAGCATGGCAACGCCAATCCTGTATCTGTAGTCCGGATCATTCTGGCGGCCGCTTTGGTGCCAGATATTTTGGCCCTAATGCCACGTATTGAACTAGGGTTTGTAACCCTTAGATCGGTTTCCAGAAATGCCCTTAAAAATGCTCAAGTTTTAATAATAACCATTGATAATGTAAAACAAACAAATAAATAATGCTTGCCTTAGAGAACTTTTGCAAAACGCATGTTTTGCCCCATATTTGAAGGCCACGTTTCCAACCACAAAACCAAAAGTCTTGTAATAAAAGCAAGAGTGTGCTTTTACTTTGATATTCTTTAAAATTGTAACAAAGATAAAGAATTCTTTGCATGCATGCAAAGCTTTCTTTTAAAAGGCACCACATGCAAGCATGCCATGTCCCACAAATATCATAATTGAGATACATATTCCACCATGTGGTTTCCATTTAATCCATGGGCCCTCACGTAACTTGGCACATTTAACTTTGGCACATTTTGTACTATATAAAAAAATATTTGCAAGGTTTACATCCCCAAATTTCATTTGCCTTGTCATAGGGCCTAACATAAGTATGTACGAACATGTAACTTCCCATTTACATACCTTGGGTAGTTTTCATAGATTATTTCATTGGGCACAATGGAACAATGGCCCGAACAATGGCCCAAATATCCTACCACGAGCTATGTGTAGCTTAATGTGGCAATTCTGGGAGCCATGCAAAGAGCTTCAGATGGTACATAGCTCTAGTATTATGAGCTTATATTTTGAGGTTCTAGACCTCTCAAATAATCTTGAGTTACCAATGCAATAAAGAGACTACATAGCTCTTAGTATTTTGAGCCAGTGTTGTGAGAGTACTTGACCTCTCCTACAGCGGTATGAGCTTCACAAGTGCTGTAACTAGCTCTTGTGTTGCAACCGTCTCCAACCTGTTATATATATATATATATATATATATATACAAGAATTTAATACGTCCTACGGTGCATGTTCGTACGGAGCAAGTTCCAATTTTAGCATGTTTAGAAGGTTCTATGTTCTAGAACCCCCACCCAAAAACCAGAATGCTTATTCTCATCTGGATAGCTTCTTTATATACTGAAAAAGAGGCTATTTTTTGCATCTATGCATGTGGGATATATGTGCAAACCCTAAATTCTAGAATAGTTTTTTCTAGAATAAGGTTCAAATTTCGTAACTTTTTTTTACTTTTTACAAAATTTTACAACTTTTTTTTATTGTTCTAGAAGGTTCTATATTCTAGAATAGGTTCTTGTACAATAAGGTTCAAATTTCGTAACTTTTTTTTTTTACTTTTTACAAAATTTTACAACTTTTTTTTTATTGTTCTAGAAGGTTCTATGTTCCAAACCCCCCACGAATTTTCCAAAGACATTCCATAATTTTTGGAACATCTTAGATCTTCCTAGAGCATTCTAGAACTCCAATCTAGAATTTTCTAGCCAAAAACCGTAATGCTTATTCCCATCCGATGGCCTCTTTATATCTTGAAAAAGGCTCTTTTTGCATCTATGCATGTGGGATATATGTGCAAACCCTAAATTCTAGAACCATCCTAGATATTCTAGAATTATTAGGGTTGGAGGTAACCTTAACAAGAAAAAAGCACACCTATATTCCTGAATGGAAGTGTGGAAGTTGGTTAAGGGGTTCCCCCCAAACCCCCCTTGTGGGGGTGAAGGGGTCAGGGGTTCAATCCCCCCCTAACGCAAAAAAATTTTGGGTAAAAGTTGGGAGATCCCCAAACAAATGGACGGTCGAGATGGGCCACCAGAGGGCCGCCAGGAAGCTTCTAGAAGCCACCAGATCTGACGGACGAGATTGCAAGGGAGCAAACCGACGACCAAGATCTGAGGGGGGTGAATATAAAGAAGCTTCTGGAAGCCACTCCTAATAATTATATATATATATAATATCAGTATATATATATATATATCAGTATATATATATATATATATATATATATATATATATATATATATATATATATATATATATATATATATATATATATATATATATATATATATATACAAGTTTTTGTACTATCAATGGGTCTACGAACTATGGTTCATAAACAACTGGGAAAAAAAATCCAAGCTTAAACTTATCAAGGTCTAAAAGTCTGAGTGTCAGGAATTAGGTTAATAAAGGTCAAATTGAATTCAATCGAGCTGCACTATGACCTCATACCACTGTCAATGCTATCTCTATGCTATCTTTGAGTTATTAAAAGACGTAACAAACATAGGTTGGTTGGCTATGGGGCACAACCATATACCAGATTACCCCTTAAGTTCAAGCAAGAAAGATTTCAAAAAGAGTTTTAGGCTCCTTCATCTCTAGTCTCTGCCTTGATATTCTCACCCTAAAATGAACAATATAATGGTACAAAGCTAAAGGACTAACATTCGCCAAAAAAGAACATCTTATAAGGCATTGTTCAGAAAAATCACTAGGTAGCCAATCTTGGACTCTATATGCCCAAAGGCATAGCTCAATCATGGTCCAAAGGCGCCTTCTCCAATTACATTATAAGATCTAAATTTGTTTGTGGCCTTGTCTAGCTCCGCATATGTAAAAAAGCTTAGCAGAACTTATCTTGTCACAAAGCTGGATGCAAATTGATGACGTTGAACTAGTAACACTAGCTCACTATTGTTTATTAAATCTCGGCAAAGAGCCAAGTTAAATTTGAATTTAAAGTAAAAGGGTGCATGAAGATTTTAGCATGGAATGTGTTTGATTGCACACTATATTGTCATTACATTAATTACTTACTTGCTAGAATTCAAGAAGTCAAAGTTTGCGTTGGAGAAGTCATGATCACCATGGTGGGCAAGGCTAATTATGAAATTTTCAACAATTATTATTTTCCTATAAGGATGCTTAAAAAACGGTTGCAATGCATTAAGGCAAAAAATAAGCCTTGCCACCACAACATAATCTCTTTTTAATAGCACCTTGATTGCCCCATCCCGTACATTCTCTCAAACTACCCTTGTTTTCCTTCAATTTCTTAGGTTCTCTCTCAAGCCTCTGTGCCATTATTGTATCGCACCACATGATGTAGAGGGAGGGTTGTACACAGACACCTAATCAAGATATGTTGATATTTTTTGTAGTAGCATAGAATGTGTGTTTATCCCGTTCTGATACAACTTCTCGCATCAATTGAATGATGTACAATTCCCACTGGAAACACAACCCCACTATATAGGGAGAATTGACTAGTGCCTTTAACGCGTATCTTCTTTAAGTCTGGCTAAACCAATCCTCATGATGGCAACTTAACCAT
Source organism: Isoetes taiwanensis (assembly GCA_021234155.1). Classification (NCBI taxonomy): domain Eukaryota; kingdom Viridiplantae; phylum Streptophyta; class Lycopodiopsida; order Isoetales; family Isoetaceae; genus Isoetes; species Isoetes taiwanensis. Next base: position 8,722,043 of record JAJEKV010000052.1, read on the forward strand.
TCTTGAGAAAAAAATGTAAAAGGCTTTGTTTAGATACATTTCATGCTATGGAACTTCAGCTTTATATGACAGCCTTCTATGATGAAGATAGCATGGGCAATAATGCCACTAATGTAATTTGTTCATTGTATACAGCACACATCTGGTATTGAATTAATGGATTATTGCTCAACAATTTGCCATTAGTAAACATCGTTTGTAAAAGCCACCATGCCTAGGTAACATATACCTCATGTTTCTCAAACAACCGCATAATTGGGTAGTCATCCCTATCAAGAAATTAATCCAGCCCTCACATTCCCCTGTGAAGAACATTATTATATTAGAGGTTATCGATGAAAAATTATTTGAAACAAAAGAGAACAAAAAGACAGGACAATAGTTCAGGATTGGCAGACATAGAAAAGCCAAATTTCGAGCTTAACTTTAAAATCAAACATGGAGAAAAAAAAAAAAACTGAAGGGATCAGTGGATTTAGCCGTACGGCTTCTGGGTCGGGAACCCAGAAGTGAAACAATGATCCTATATCTAATATTGCAAGGTTATTAAAGACCATTGTACTTCTGATCAGAAAAGTAAGAGAAGTGGCGTACCAAATTCAAAATAATACCCTGGAAAAAATATGACTGGAGCCTCCCAACAATCTCATCATGTGATGGACAATAAACCTCAACCTGTCGCACTTCATTAACACATTGAGTGATGGACATCATCATAAAACTTGAGGATCTACAGAAGTAGACAGACTTGTATGTCAACCTTCTAAAAATCATTAACTTGAATGGATGTGCAGAATTTTTAAGCCCAATCAGAAGAACAAACACTGATTTCTCATGAGCTTACCACAGTCCATTGTCTAAATAGTCAGCAACCTAGTCAGCAACCTTTCTAAGTGATTCACCTGGCAATTGCTAGAGCAAGACAATTCATCCAAGAAAATCGATCACTGCAAGAACAAACATGAAATTAATGAAGAGCATCATTGCCTCTTTCGTAATAAGAACATCAAGTGTCTAAGAGCCCGTATAAAATTTCATATAGATAACAGTCTGATCACACAGGGAATGTTTACAGAGAGTATGGAAGCATAAAAGTAAGAGCATTGGACTGTTGCTTGCGATAGTATAACACAGAGCAATAAATTTGCCAGCAAAAACAATATCAAATTTTTCAGTAACAGACCTCAACAATGCGATCCTTTGGTAAACCACCTCCCAAAGCAATATGTAACGCGAGACAACTGCTAGTTAGTCTCTCTCTGCAAGCATAAATCTGATTATGCACTTGGCTCTTAAAGCCAAAGCTGCAAGCAAAATACATACACGATTGCTTTTGCAAATAGTTTTTGCAAACTTTTGAGCTTCCCTAGCCTTTTGCCAGGCACCAAAAGTAGCAATATGCTCCTTTGCTTGCTGAGCTGGATTCCTGCAGATTTTGAACACCTGCCTTTCTTGATTATTTAAACAATACCAGAAAACACATTAGATGAGAAACATAGCTGTAAATAATGTAGCCTACACAATTCCCAGACACACAAGCCTCAAACAAAAATGCTCAGTACAGTAAAACAATCGTCTCCTATCCTTTTGCCTCTGATGGAGATGAGGTAAAGCCCCTCCATTCTGTTGTTTGAAAATTGGCCATTAAACCAGTGGCCAGCCGACATTAAAAGGAAGCAGCCTGGAAAAAAACATACTTGATTGAATTGTCGATCGTTTATGGCAGTAATGCCTAAACAAGCACATTACAAATCTCTCCCAGTTGATTTGTTTAACTCTGAGACATGGCAAAAGGAACCCAATGGGCATGCTTCAAAAAAATGTACAAATGCATATAGTATAGCAAGCTTCAGCTTGCCTGCAACTCTAGCATATCGAATTGCAGTGTCAGCTTCTTTAAATGTCCCATGTTGGCATGCACAACAAGGACTTACCATTCAACATAATTCCTGTCATAATCAGTGTCAAAGACTTATGCTTATGGATAAGCCGTGAACATAAGAGTCCTCGCAGTTGATGAGAATAAGCAAAGAAGATAACCTAGAAAAGAGCTTTATTTCAATTATGAGCGACATATCCAAGAAACAGCATTCGCATCTCCAACTTTCTCCCGAGATGCAATTATATATATGCATAGAAGAAAAGGAAGGTCTCAAAACAAAAGTGGAGTCTATATTTGTCACTGGCACAGTTCCGAATGCTAATCCCAGTTCTGAAATTCCTGCACAAGATGGCAGGCTGCAGAAAAGCAAGACTGCACTAGATTCTTATGTTAAGAAGGAGCCCAATTATGGCTCTCACATGTTTGCCCAGTTATGGCTGCACATCGTGCCTATGTTATAGATTTGAGGTCTTTGTTTGCACAATTGCTAAGTTAAAGTTGCTTAGGTTGTCTTGTTAACTGAGAATTCTATCAGGGATATGCTCAAAGACTTGTGTCCATGTGTACGGACCGTTCAAAAAAGTAGTCTTGCCACTGTTTTTAACGACATGATTAGATACTAGCTGAAAGATACATGCTCATTAATTGATTAATTGGATCTCGAAATATACAGGGTACATAAAGGACCGGTCTGCTAGCTCAGTCAGTGTTGTAATCTGCTTAGAGCTGAGTGTGCTATGCTGCCTGTTAAGCTACAATGGATTGTATTCAAAAGCTAGCTTTGCTTGCATTGTTCTCACACACACATTATATAACTGATCTGATGTATCCAATACCTTTCCTCACGATTCAATTCAACACCTGCTTGACTGCAAACCTCCATTCCGATGGTGAATAAACAATCCACAAGCTTGACTAATGAACACCTTGCAAAAACCTGCAATCAAACTAAAGTAGGTTACTACATGGGTAGCATTTACATTTCTAAAAAATCTAACAGATCCCTTGATTCTATCCCTTGATTCTGATTCATTCATACATGGTCCTCAGATTAAATTATCAACAATAGCCTAAGCTTTCGAAGCACCAGGAATGCAAAACATTGAATGTAAAATGTCTTAGCTTCTTTTAACAATACCTACACAGTACAAACAACTCTTCAAATATATCTTAAGCTGTAATATTCAAATTCATTTCCTTCAATGTCCATACTATAAAATGCCTGAGCAATCTCTCTTGCAGAATATTGCCACATTCCAGAGCAATGCAACAAATATATCCTCGCTCTTTAATCCTCAATAATTCTTACCTTCAATACCCTGATGTCCAATTCTCGCAATACCTAACCAGCAAAGCATAAGCTACACATCCAAGCTCGCATTCATATAATAAACTCTATAAGAAGATAACAGAGCATGAATTTCTGAATGTGAATTCCACATTCTGTAATTTGCAACATGGACAAATGACTCATTGCTATTTCCAAATTTAGCTAAATAGGAAGTGCTACAACATGCCTTGCTAAAGAAGATAACAGAGTGTGTGTGTCCGTACATGCTTTTATAAAGAAAATAACAAGCTATAATTAAAGGAATGGACTGACATTCAACTCACACCCAAGTGTAAGTCGATCATTTGTGCACACTGCAGGGAGCACGAGGCTTTCAATAGATATCCGTGAGACACGTGAAAAAAGGTAAATAGCTGCATGAAGCGATTGCAAAAATATTCGAGCTCCTGCAAAGAAGAAAATCCCAATGCTGCAAAACCACAAATTGTTGGCATTAATAGAACAGAATTGTTTCTACAACGTAACGCTTTTCGGCAAACCACATGGTGAAAGTGGAAATTATCATACAAATAAGACGACAGAAGAGTCCACTATGCAAAACAAATACATCTTGGAAGGGTCTGTCATAGACAGCAGTATTTATTCTCCTTCACACTAAGGACCAAATTGTATACTACAATGTCTGGCCATCTGAATGGCAGGCCCATCAGTGGCGAATGTGAAGATACATGAATAGAGCTTCTATGTTTAAGCTATAGCTATCAAGTTAGTGCATCTGAAGACTTGCCTACCAAAGGAAAAAACAAAAAAAAAGGGTGCTAAAACATTTGAATACAATGCTAAGGACAACAGGAAAAGTAGTATTACCTTCCATTGCGGAAACGAAATTTCTCTTTTGAATGCATAAGAATCTGCAATGCAGAATTATCAAGAAAGCGGTAACATGTTATGGAAATTAACATCTAAGACTCAAATATAGATACCTAACCGTGGAAATAAACCAAGAATGCACGTATGTCTCTATATATGGCCCTGATACATCCTCCCAAAGACCATGCTCGCCTTCAGCAATCTTGTGCCTAAAGGATCCAAGAAGTGCCAATTAAGGTTTGTCAGATGAGCCTTAACAATATCATAATGGCAATAAAATGTCGCAGGTCTTAGTCTTAAATGAGTAACCAGTTCAGGCTTGTACCATTCAGATTTTGCTTCAGCATCGTCATATGGTAACCGGTGGGCTAGAAGCCTTTTCACTGCTAGAGCTTCTGCAGTGCTCTCATCAGAAAGCCTCAAGCATCTTGATCGAATGTCTCCAATGGCTGGACCCCCTGCAATGGGACCAAGGCAAAAGGCCGGCAACCAAGGCAGAAGGGAGATGGCCCGGAACCAGATTTTTCACTTACATCTCAGTTCCTAAAGACATAGAAACCCTGCTCCATATCTGCAAACTCGGAGCGATTGAAAACCTAAATCAACGCATTCTGAAAATGTACAATGGAAAGCGGGCTACACAGATTCAGATATGTTTATTCCCCATCCAGATAGAAAATAGAAGCCGACATCAGCTTCAGCTCGCAGAAAGAAGTTGAGTTCCAAATGGAAAAATAGATGCTATTGTTCGTCAGACCTGCGCCATCAAAGGCGGACATGCAAATGCTTAAGCCATGCAATCGATCTTGGCTCCTCGCAATAGATCTTGGGCTGTCATACCGGGAGACAAAATTGGGCAAAACAGAGGCTCTCAGCAACTTCCATCTGCCACAGGGAGTCGGCAAATCTCAACAGAGCTAGGCGGATTCTAGCGCCTAGCTCACTAAAGGAAACAAATTGCATAGTTCAAACTGGCTTTCTTCTTTTCAAAAGCAAGGCCCTAAGATTTCGCAAACGCACCTCGATGACTTGAAAATACAAATTTTGGATGATTGGACTGAATTTGATATCTTAATGCAAGATGTTTGTCAAGGGCGAGACAGGGAGCTGAGGCAACGGCCATTTGGTTCCTGAGAAGGGGGGAGGTTGCCATAGCCAGAGGCGTACAAAAAAGGAACCATCTGGAATGGCCTTGAGGAAAATGCGAGCTTCCGGCAGCACTCCGCAAAACTAATCACCAGCACTCCATTTTGTTTCCAAAATATATAGAATGGATGCAAGAATGGATGCGCTGGCCGGATTGCACACCTGGAAGCTTTCATGCGCCATAACCAGACAAAGCAAAGTCATCTGCAATCAACAGAGCAAAGGCATGACCCCAAGCAAATAGACGCCACGTCATGAAAAAAAAAATGTATAGCGCGTCACCATTAGAACTTAAATAAAAAAACGAAAAAACTAGAAAAAAAAAATTACACCATATGACGTAGCCACCTCTACACATTGGCAATAATTTCAAGGTATGGCGCGTCACATCACCACTAGGTTTTAAATTAAAATGGAAAAAAATAACATAACAGGTGATGCCACCTCTTGAGGTAGCATTTAATTTTGTTGACTTTCTTATGGATGGCCGAGATCAAATACCTAGATCCAACGACCTACATGAAAAGCCCCAAATAGGGGGCACCTTCCTTGCACCTTCCCTAAAAGAAATCAAGGGCCACGATTTCTCACGTGCCCGATCGACGGCGCAGGGATGGGGTGCATGCCCCATGCATGCTCCATGCATGCCCCCCATCAAATCCAAGGGCTGTTGTCGCGACACCTCAGAAAATGGACGGTCGAGATGAATCTCTACCCACACTCAACCCCCCATAGGACCCATAAAATAATTGTATATATATAAGAGATATATACAAGTATTTGTACCATGAGGGAGTGTATGAAGTCGAATGTACGCACATTATAAAGTATAACCCAAGTTTTGCCAACATTCTATTAAGACTGTCCAATATTCTAAAAACATCCCTAGATCTTTGTGCATTTCTCGTAGATTCCCTAAAATTCTACAAAGTTTCTCTTGGATTTCCTAAGATCCTACAAAGATTCCACATTATTCTACAGGGATTCACATGAATTTGTTTAGGAATCCCTAGATTCCCTTAAGATTCCCCTATATCCCCTTAGATTCCCTAAGGTTCCTTAAGAATACCCCAGGACTCTCATAAGATTCCCCTATGTTTCTAAAGATTCTCCCAAGGTTCCTTAGATTCGCTTAGACTCTATGAAGATTCCCCTAGTGCGAGAGTTTTAGCGGACGCTCATGGAGTGCGAAGCTAGAACTTCGTAGAGAAGAAGGAGAGGAATAATTTTCCAAAGATTCTAGGCGCCCTTAGTTTAGAAAAAAAAAAAGGTGTTGGAAGGAAAACCAAATAGGTTGCCACGTAGTTCACATGACATCAAGCTCGTCCTCATGGTTAAAGATCGAAAGAAAACATGAAAAGAAAGCAAAATATAGCTTTGCCACGTTCCACATTAAGGTTTTTCTATAATAAAAGGCAAAAACTGTTGCCATGTAGTTACATCAAGCTCGTCCTCATGGTTAAAGTTTGAAAGAAAACTTGAAAAGAAAGCAAGATATGGCTTGCCACGTTTCACATTAAGATTTTTATATTCTATATTAAAAGGCAAAAAATGCATAAATTAATTACAATGCCACCTCAAAATCTATATATTAAATATAGATAAGATATGGTGGCAAATAAATGCACATGCCACCTCAACTAACACCTCATGATTACAATAAATGCTTGCATGCACATGTATGCCACCTAACCACATGCATAGGAACTTCCTGTCACCTTCCTCTCTTATAGTTTGAACGATCCAGATTTCACCTTCCCCCATCTAACGGCCCATGTGCATGGTGCATGGCCCATGCATGTATGTGCATATGTATGCATGTGCACATCGTGCCCATTCATGCATCACATGAGGTGGAATTATAACAACCCTTGATTTTGTCATTTGACGGCTAGGATCAATCTCTATGAACATGACCCATCGATCACGCTGGCTCCAAATGCGATAAAATAGTGCCAAAGCACCACTCCTTAGAAAGGTCTCGACGAGAGGAATCCAACGGCGTAGGCCCCACCTTCATCCGACCCCTCTACTGCAAGCTACGGGCCTTCGAAGACGATTAAACAGAAGGAAGCTTCCTAGAAAGTCCATTCATAAATACTTTGCCACCTTTTTATTAATGAGGGTGCCACCTCACCTCCTTTAAAAGAAAAAAATCAATTTAATATTAAAAAGTTAATGGCTAGGATTTATGCTCACCTTTTAATCTAACGGTTGAGATCTGCTGCACCAACTTTTTTTTTTGGCACCTTCCTTGCACCTTCTTCACAAAAATCAAGGGCTAGGATTTATTCTCCCCTTTTGATCCAACGGTTTGGGGATGTGGTGCATGCCCCCATGCATGCCCATGCATGCCCATCATGGCCATCCATGCATCTCAGTGAGGTGGCATTATCCTGGCCTTTCATTTCGTGATTGGACGGCTGGGATGAATCTCTATGAACATGGGCATGGGATGACAAAACACACATCTAATACCTGTATATATATTAGTGATATATATATATAAATACAAGTATTTGTACCACGAGGGAGTGTATGAAGTCGAATGTACACACATTAGAAAGTATAACCCAAGTTTTGCCAACATTCTATTAAGACTGTCCAATATTCTAAAAACATCCCTAGATCTTGTGCATTTCTCGTAGATTCCCTAAAATTCTACAAAGTTTCTCTTGGATTTCCTAAGATCCTACAAAGATTCCACATTATTCTACAGGGATTCACATGAATTTGTTTAAGAATCCCTAGATTCCCTTAAGATTCCCCTATATCCCCTTAGATTCCCTAAGGTTCCTTAAGAATACCCCAGGATTCTCATAAGATTCCCCTATGTTTCCCAAAGATTCTCCCAAGGTTCCTTAGATTCGCTTAGACTCTATGAAGATTCCCCTAGTCGCAGAGTTTTAGCGGACGCCATGGAGTCTTGGCTAGAACTTCGTAGAGAAGAAGGAAAGGAATAATTTTCCAAAGATTCTAGGCGCCCTTAGTTTAGAAAAAAAAAGGGTGGTGGAAGGAAAACCAAATAGGTTGCCACGTAGTTCACATGACATCAAGCTCGTCCTCATGGTTAAAGATCGAAAGAAAACATGAAAAGAAAGCAAAATATAGCTTTGCCACGTTCCACATTAAGGTTTTTCTATAATAAAAGGAAAAAAATGTTGCCATGTAGTTACATCAAGCTCGTCCTCATGGTTAAAGTTTGAAAGAAAACTTGAAAAGAAAGCAAGATATGCTTGCCACGTTTCACATTAAGATTTTTATATTCTATATTAAAAGGCAAAAAATGCATAAATTAATTACAATGCCACCTCAAAATCTATATATTAAATATAGATAAGATATAGTGGCAAATAAATGCACATGCCACCTCAACTAACACCTCATGATTACAATATTTAAATGCTTGCATGCACATGTATGCCTCTTCTTGTCACCTTCCTCTCTTATAGTTTGAACGATCCAGATTTCACCTTCCCCCATCTAACGGCCCATGTGCATGGTGCATGGCCCATGCATGTATGTGCATATGTATGCATGTGCACATCGTGCCCATCCATGCATCACATGAGGTGGAATTATAACAACCCTTGATTTTGTCATTTGACGGCTAGGATCAATCTCTATGAACATGACCCATGGGATGACAAAATCACACATCGATCACGCTGGCTCCAAATGCGACAAAATAGTGCCAAAGCACCACTCCTTAGAAAGGTCTCGACGAGAGGAATCCAACGGCGTAGGCCCCACCTTCATCCGGACCCCCTCTTTTAAGCTCACGGCCTTCAAGACGATTAAACAGAAGGAAGCTTCCTAGAAAGTCCATTCATAAATACTTTGCCACCTCACTACCTTTTTTTATTAATGAGGGTGTCTTTTTATTAATGAGGGTGCCACCTCACCTCCTTTAAAAGAAAAAAATCAATTTAATATTAAAAAGTTAATGGCTAGGATTTATGCTCACCTTTTAATCTAACGGTTGAGATCTGCTGCACCAACTTTTTTTTTTTGGCACCTTCCTTGCACCTTCTTCACAAAAATCAAGGGCTAGGATTTATTCTCCTCTTTTGATCCAACGGTTTGGGGATGTGGTGCATGCTCCCGTGCATGCCCATGCATGCCCATCATGGCCATCCATGCACCTCAATGAGGTGGCATTATCCTGGCCTTTCATTTCGTGATTGGACGGCTGGGATGAATCTCTATGAACATGGGCATGGGATGACAAAACACACATCTAATACGTGTATATATACAAGTTTTTGTACTATCAATGGGTTTATCAGCTATGGTTTATGAAGCTTTGGGAGTAAAATCCAAGCTTTAAAAGATCAATATCTAATGTTCAGTGTCCAGAATTAGGTTAGAAGAAGTCATAGTGGAAGTTCGATGACTCAAAATTGCTATATAATTTCACATAATTTCATAGTCTTTCTCCTAGCATATACTCATAGGTATATTGGACTACACATAATCTTGAAGTAAAGTTCAAGCTTAAACAATAAATGTGTTTACTTAGTTGCTTAGATCTGTTTACATAGTTGCTTTAATATGCAAAATATATTGTTAGATGCATCATTGTCAAGGAAGAAACACAAGCCAATGCTCACACCAACCTCTAGACCAAGTGCTCTGACAATGAGATAATACGAACCACGGAACAAATACATGGAGTGTGTCTCCATCAAAATCTCCACTAAATCCATATCAGACTAAGGGGTTTGTTGCTATTGCCTTCCTTTCTTGAGTCCTAATTTTAGATGCAATCAGAGAATGTTTGTAAATGGAGGGCAATCTGTTAGCAAAAGTAATATCATCATTACAACGTTCTCGCTTAAGAGTTCCTCAAGAATCTTTCGATATCTACTGCAGATTTGTCTTCCATAGACCAAAATACTCCAAAATGCTTTGATCTTAAATAGCACATTGATCTTTCTCCTTGCAACAAGCACTACAACAATGTCGTGTGCCTTATTGAGAGACAAACGATCCAGTGTAGATCATTTTAAAATTTAGCCTAGGATATGCATTTTGGGATAATAGTTGGCAACACTATTGGACAACAATTACCACATTGTATTTTTGTCTGTTTTTTTAGACTACTTTTCGTTGGCTTATTACTCAAATGGACACAACCATTGAGATAATATATTACTGCACAATAACATACCTCAATCTAGAAAGTAAAATTATGAGTTCAAAAAGTATAAATTGTCCCATTATGTCCCTGACAATTTCCTTTATGTAATCTTCATGTTCATGAGTTAAACCTTCATGATATTAAATCTATTGACCTAGAACTTGGCAACATTCTTCATGGAATGGAAGTCAGTACAGAGAAAACATTATTTGGAATCTGCTCTAGAGAGTTCACTAGAATGCAACGTGAGTTTGTTGTCGTCGCACGATTTCTTGCAGCTCCAAGATAGAAGATCTTTGCTTGGACCTCACATAGAAGATCTTTGCTTGGACTTCACACTTCCTGTATACACCAACCAAACCCCAACATAAATTCTAAAGGTTCAATTTAATAGCCAATGGGGTTTCACCCCCATTAACTTGAATCAATATTTGGCAACCCCAAAGCTTATGGGTGCTAGATTCCCAGGATGTACAACGTGTTATAAGCAACATAAAGACATAGTGAATACCTTCCAGTCACCAATAAAACCAGGACATCTATAGGAATAAGGTTTATAATAAATATATCCTCCCATCGTGCTGAAACCATGTAGAAATATGCAAAGGCCGAATAGCTGCCCATGCTAGATATACTGTATTTACTGCCTTGACAAAGAGATAGAATGTAAGGAGCAACGCAAAAATTGCAACAGCCTCATTGTTATAAGATCCTGCAACTCATGCCTAAGTTAAAGTTGCTCTATTAAACTTATCTTAAGAATACAGCTTTAACAATTTAAAGTTGCTGTATTTTCTATGGTCTTTAAAGAATCACTTTTCACCCAATCCTGATCTGCAAGATAACGAGCTGCATCTTCGCCAAGTTCATACAATTACATAAGTATGGTGCAAAAGAATCACCCATCAGAAACAACTGAACCCCACGAACATAGTTTAGAGAAAAATCAAGCAGATATGCTGTAGGACATGATATACCTAGGCCAACCTTACCAGACCCTCATACAAATCGCAATTCAATCTCAAGTAACAAAACACACATGAAAAGAATGGCATGCTTTTATTAGAATCCGCACTTGGATCTGGAAAAACAAACGCTCAAATCCAGTGGCATCTTTGGAGAAAATGCAAATAGCAAAATGGGTTATGGCAGGCAAAAGATTGCACGAAGAAATTAGGCAAGCTAAGAAATGCAAAGAAATGAACCATTCCAAAGCTCCATGGCTTTAAAGCTCCATGGCCGAAAGAAAGCATGATCCAGGGCGAGCGTTGTAGCTATTAATCCATAGCATTGCATAACCATTCCAGCTTAGTTAACATTTTGTCATAGAAAGAAGAGAACAATAGCGTCCCATGTATTTTCAGATATCCAGATATCGTGCAAACTGTTTGTCCTCGTTTACTGACTGCCAATTACTTGTCTTCATTTTGCCATTAACTATCTTCATCCAGATGCTACTTCTACGATGCCCATTACTTGTTCAACATTGCAACTTTTATTGTCATGTTGTGGAATCTTCTGGAGCTCAGAAGTCAGCAAATCCATAGGAAATGAAAGGGTACCAAAGGGAAAGGCTTTAAGCAACTATGAGCCATAAAAGTTATGCTGCAATCAGATGAAGGCATTTGCAAACACTCGCAAATTCAGGAAAAGAATTACCTTGTGATCGATTGGCGTCATTTGGGTTTAATTCGGACTATTAACGAGATATCCTTACAGAAACGTTACCTTTCTCCGAAAATTCATAGCCGATATTTGATAACCTATATCTAATACCCATAATGCCATATTGACGCACTAAACCATAATCTACATATGGACAAAGAAGCTAACATAGCCTAGGTTTAGGTTTTCAAAGCATGGAAGAAACTTCACCGACATTGTGAATAATTGCTACTCCTCCGGAAAACCACATGCAAATTGAATAATGTTCTTGCGCTTCATTGCTTTTGTTTCCACATCTAGAGGCATCTTATATTTGGCGGAATTGTAATATGAAATTGCTAAGGCCATTCCACACTAAGAGATTGAAGCTAAGACGCGAAACAAAGCCAAGGTCTATGTATTATCTGCAAAGTGAAATAAACCTTTCACAAAGAGGTCTAAGGCTATGGAAAAGAGATATCCATCCACAATCGAATGGAGCTCCAAAGATTTGTATTTACAGTATTCTGAAGATTTACTTTGTGGCATTGGAGCTTGTCTTGATGGAAGCCATAACTACAAATGCTATTCTAATTAATGTTAAATGGGAGCAGTTTTGTCTTACTTGGGACTGAATCGGAAGTCCCATCTGTGGAAAAAGAGAAAGAAGAACATATATAGCTAAAATAGTGACAACAACAAACAAAAATTGTGCCAAACGAATAATAGGCATTACCATATCAATGTCGTGTTCACAACCTCTTAGTTGTCCCTTAATCAGTAAAGACCATCGCATGGCTTCATTATAGAAATGTTAAGTCGTCCAAAGCATTTATAAAATTTTCAAACAAATGGGTTTTCAACTAGGGACTCACTTTCGAGAATATGCCATAAATGATGCATGTGTTAATTTGAACTCCACGACCAAGAAAACTTGTAAATCGCTTTTCTACTACTTCGATTTCTTGATGTACCCGCACCATGGATTACATTCTTTCTATTCACGAATCTTTGAAAAGCTTAAACGTGAAAACCTTTAAAACCGGACTTAGATGCGAAAAAATTAAAAAACGAACTACATTTAGAAGAATCGGGGGAAGTGGATGCATACATTGCATTGAAGATCTTTGGTTGGGGAAGAAATACAAAATGGCAAATCCTGAAACATACCTGTTTAGATCCTGGAAATTCGCCAGCACTCCCGCCATGAATGTTTGAGATATTCCAGAAGCATGCCAGTTGAATTTATAATCAGATAGCCCGAATGGTTTTAGCATGAACGGCCTTAAACTGGCCAGAAAATTGCCCTTTCACATGTGCAGACCTGCAGGGATAAGAGATTCGATTAGGCTATGGCTTAGGGCTCGGGCTTGCGGCTCACAGACCTCATTGGTTGTTACAGAATCTTCTACGGAAGCCATGAGCAAAACCCGAGCACTCTTTGCTCTTGGCAGTTCGGATCCCTTACAAAAAGGGGATGAAGAAAAAGAAGGATGCCACAAGGCGACCGCCATAGCTGCGTTTGCAATTACAAAAGCTTTTAAGTAGAATAAAATTAAAAATCAAAGAAAGGATGAAGCAAAATAGTTAGAAGATAGCAAAATAGTTCGTCGGAGATGGCCAATACATCGGCCATTCATCCCCACCGGAGTAAAGAGAAAACCCAAATCGGCCCCAATCTTTGTTGTAACTCTCTTGAGCTTCTGCACTTTCTCGCTGCCATAACCACACCTCCGCCATATAAGAGTGTAAGAAAAAACAAAGGCAAGAGCTACCCCAGAACCGCCATAGCTGCGGCTTCATGTGCAACCTACCAGCACAATACGAAGGCAGGGGACGGATCTGGAACTGGACGAAGGCAGGGAATTATTTGGGGGTTTTAACGTGGGCCGTCCAGATCTGAGATGGACGGCCAGGATGAAAATATCTACACACTCTACATCTTTTCTACAAACGGCTACGATTGAATCCCTAGATCTAACGGGCCACATCAAAAGCCCCAAATAAAGGGGGCTGCTTGGGGTGATTCGAGGTGTCACCGTCTGGGCCGTCCATCTCAAAGATGGACGGCCGAGATCAATCTCTACCAACATGTTGGTAGAGCTCATATAATTGTATATATATGAGTGATGAGTGATAATAGATATACATATATATCCAAAAGGTTGGCATTGGCATAAGCTGCGGCAAAAGTTGAAATCTAACTAAGTGTTGATAGGCATTGGCCTGCAGGACTTCATGCTTGTATTCAGGTTTATGGATCTTTCTAGACTTACAAACTCTTGCTAATTAATGGCCTAATGGGTTGATAGGACAGCTAATACATTCTGCCTAATTTAATCTGCTATTATGGTTGAAATTCTTCTCTCTGGACATCTTGTTGATAGAGCATCCCAAACATACTTAAAGGACTCTTGACATTTTGCCTAAGCCTATGTGCAAATATGGTTTAAAATCACCTTATTTACCTCCCTGGACCTCCCTGGATATCTATTGGAAAAACTTGCCCCATAGTATGGCTCGGTACACTTAACACCTCAGGTTTGGCACTTAATTGAAAAACGTGACTTGACCGTTATGTGGTTTCATCTACCACATTTATAAGTCACTAGAAGCATTGGATTGCAGTAGTGAGGCAATTTTTGGACACTAACGATGCACTCTAATGCTAGATATTGAGCATTTTAGTACAAAGTATTGATGGAACCATTATATGGTGACATATACCACATTTGTTACCAAAAAAATCCTAAGGTCTCGGTGGAAAAAGGGAATGGAACTGTAGGGGAATCTTAAGGTTTTGGCAACCTGCAAGATCTATTTATCAGTTCTTGGCATTTATCGGTTGGTGCTTACGAGACACTTGTCTTTTGGCCATTTTAAGTTTGCCCCATGTTTGATAGTACAAAAGCATAATGGTAGTTTATGAGGTTTTGACATATGACTATTCACGTTGAGGAATGCTTCACGTTGAGGAATGCACATTTCTTTTAAAATGTTGCATGTTTGCCATGTATTGGAAAAAGCCATGTTTTAAAGCTAGGACCCACTTGGACTTGCGTAAGGGATGCATTGCCTTGCCTTTATATCTTGCATGGCTTTATTAATGCATGGTTGCCAAGTGGCAAGTTTACATGCATGTGAGGTATTTACATGAAGATTGATTTAATTAAGCTTTGAGAATGTGTAGCCAATGGGCCAAGCTTAAGGTGTGAAGTTGATCTTGCCACCAACTTTTCGGTGCTTTTACATTCCTGACTTTTTTATTTATTTTTCTTATTTTCCTATTTGACATTTCCCACGTGGACGTGGACTTTCTGACTCTGTAAACATATATAGCATCTATAAACATAGCATCTATAGCATCTAGAATGACGGTTCTAGGTTTTCTGAGCTACAGGCAAGAAACGGCGGCATTCTACAACTAGACGCTACGATTTTCCAGCGGAGGCATGAGATCTCACACGGAAACATGACTTTACAGGCTTACATGGTACATTTTGATTTTCAGAATCGTCCTAGAGATCACGTCTTTAAGCATGTTTGCACAGTCAATACGCATAGCTGGATGCAGTATCCAGAGCTTCATTTTTACTGAAATGATGGATGATGTATGGCGGGAAGAGGATTTAATCAATACTTCATTTACAGAACTAAGCATTGTGATCATAATACTTGGTGTTGAGAAAGACAGCATTTGAGCAAGCGCTAGAACACCTTGAGCAGTGAGAAGGGTGCTTGCAGCAGGCATGGTCCAAGACATTGGCAAAGAGTTCTGTAAAAGAAATGGGCGTTGGGATCTACCTTTGGCAAAGAGTTCTCTTGTAACCTCGCACATTCTGCAGTATCCACAAGCATGGATCCTACATTTCCTGAAGATAGGAGCACTATTAGCTTAGCTGCAGGTCGTGATGAAGAGTCTAAATATGGAGACGTCCTCTTAAATCAGGTTGTTTAACCAAACTCATTTAATCTTTTCTAAGCAATAAACAGGGGAAGGAATAAATCTATTGCTGTTGCACATGCTTTGCTGATCCAAATAAACAACGTGGATACAATCTTATTTACTATTTGACAGGGAGTTTTTCTATCCTCTCTTTATATAATCTCTTTACATTTCACTTGCTAAAGCTCTTCTACATTACTACTGTAAGGCTAACTAAGTTGTAACTATAATGATCTGCTTTTTTAATTTGATGCTATGCTACTTTTTTAACACAACAGTGAAGTTTATTTAATGGTATTTGTTGGATTTGATGTCTTTATCTCTTACTTTCAAAGTTGAAGGGCGATAAGCCATGGGATTTCTTTGCTTACCTGTCGATCCCTTTCGTCATTACCCATCTTTGGCTAATGCTTGAATGGTTGGATTGCAGGTAACCGGAATCTCATCTACTTACTCTCACGTTCGTGGTTGCATGAAGCGCTCAGAGCAGCGTATCACTTGCAAAGATCTTTGGTTCCATAATGTTTTGACAGTTAAAAAGGATGTGAAATTCCATAAGCAGAATATCATCTTAAAAGTATCCAGGTTCTATCTTTGCCCTGATTTTGTTTGCTGCAAATACAACCTCAGGCAACATGCTAAAGATATTGAGGAAGAATGTCTATTCTCATTGACTGAGAAATATTAGCAGTTTTTTCTTTTATCATTGCCTTGCCGTGCATATCTATTTTTCTAAGGTTTTAAATCTTGATGTGGCAAGTTATCGTACTGTCTATGAATATTTTGTTTAAGAATCATATAAATGGAAAAGATTTTCTTTTGGATAAATAGACTTGTACTTAAGAAAATGGTTTGAAAATGATGTAATTAACAGGACTATGGATGATATGATCACTGCTGAAATCAATGGGAACAGTACTTGTGCATTACATAGGATCATCATTAAACGAAACTTTCTTTTTTTACATGCCTTTTGAAGTCTAAAATCTCAATATCTATTGGCATGTTAGGCTCTAAAGCATACGAGGCATTAATATGATTGAAATCAACTGAAAAAGGCACGCATATGACGTTGTAACATCTCTATGGTGGTAATACTAGTTACATGTATCGTCTAAGCCTTGTAAACTTGAATGCACACTTGACTGGTTTATTGTATAAATCAGATTTATGGAGTAATGAGCTGATTGCTTGTAGATCTACAGTTTGCAGTATTGCCTATAAGGTTTCCCTTTATTCTAATGGAACTGATAAATCTAGCCAAGTAACATGACTTTGTAACCTCTTTAGGATGGCACTTCTGTCTATATGAATGGTCTAAATCTTTGAAACTTGAATGCATGTACTTGATTGAATTATTGTATAAACCAGACTACATGGCACCTCTACATGGCTTCCGGAACATTCCATTATATATCGTAGCCAGGATCCCTACCGTCCGTTTCCGCTCCCCACGCGATTCAGCGCCGTCCGGATCGGTGGCTTCCGTAAGTTCTGGCGGTCCAATGGTAGCTTCTAGAATGTGTTGGAATGGAACATTCTAGAAAGTTGGAATGCCAATGGTAGCTTCTAGAATGTGTTGGAATGGAACATTCTAGAAAGTTGTAGAGAAGTGTCTATATGAATGGTCTAAATCTTTGAAACTTGAATGCATGTACTTGATTGAATTATTGTATAAACCAGACTACATGGCACCTCTACATGGCTTCCGGAACATTCCATTATATATCAGCCGCCAGATCCCGGCCGTCCGTTCGCTCCCACGCGATTGCGGCCGTCGGATCTGGTGGCTTCCAGAAGGTTCCTGGCGGTCCAATGGTAGCTTCTAGAATGTGTTGGAATGGAACATTCTAGAAAGTTGGAATGCCAATGGTAGCTTCTAGAATGTGTTGGAATGGAACATTCTAGAAAGTTGTAGAAGATTCCAAGTTGCCCTATTTAATTAAAACCTGCGCCTATATATATATATATATATATATATTTTTTTTTTTGTTTGAAGGCAAGGTTGGTGGGACTTGCACCCACCCACGTCTCCCACCCGATGGTAGCTAGTGGGTTTTGAACCCTGGTGGGGGTCACCCCAGCCCAAGGCCTTACCACTAAACCACCACCGCGCCTATATTTTGGATCTTTGGCTCTGCTCTAATTGCGTTTATACTTTCAATTTTGGATCTTCGGCTCTGCTCTTCGGGAATTTTATGCCTACTATGGCTTCTCTAAACGGCTCAGCTACAGGGCTCGCCCTTCCTCTTGCTTTCGTTGTTGGGTTGCATTTCATGGAGATTGAATGCAAAGGCGGAAACATGGTTAGAAGATGCATCCATTTCAGGCAGCGGCACTGCCAAGGCAGAATCGATTACTGCCCATTTATCTTCTGGCCCAAGTTTGGGGGTGTTTGATCTGATCTCAAGGCAGATCATTTTCACGAATACGGCTGTCTTTTTAAGCAAGTTTCTTTAGACGGGTTCTTAAGGGATAAGCGGTTCTTAGAACCCTAGTCGGGGCCATTATCCGATCTAAACAAGAAGGCATGCTTGATTTCTTGCCCCTGCTTTCAGGATTTTTTGCTATGGAGCTTTTTGAATCGGTGCAGAAAATATAGTGATCGAGTAGCTTAGAGCGCCTGATGCGTTGACCCCTTGCCTCTAGTTTGAGATTTAGATTATATTTTGCTTGGAATTTAGAGCCGAATTGCATTAGAGTGCAGTGTGCCTTCGTCCTTGCATAACTTATCCAAGTTTTATGATTTACTCTTTCTGAGGTACAGGTTCAAATGCAGCGGAGAAAATGATTGAAGCCTCTGGCCTTAAAATCGTTTGACATTTTGTAACCAGGTAATTAGTCTATTATCTTCGTTTTTAAAGCTTCAATTCAGAGTTTCATTTCATCAGCATAAAGTTTGATC
Organism: Isoetes taiwanensis; assembly: GCA_021234155.1. Lineage (NCBI taxonomy): Eukaryota > Viridiplantae > Streptophyta > Lycopodiopsida > Isoetales > Isoetaceae > Isoetes > Isoetes taiwanensis. The sequence continues at coordinate 8,740,870 of JAJEKV010000052.1, forward strand.
TTAGCTCTGGCATGAAGATCACATTCGCCAGAAAGCAAAGGGATTCAGGGTTAAAAAAATCCACCTGTGTAATCGTCCCCAGTTTAATGAAAGAAAACACTGGCAAACTTGATGAATGCCCAGAGATTTCTCTCAAGCCAAACTCGCTGGGCAAATTGCAGATCGCAAGCTTTGAGGGCCGCTGCGTTGCAGATTAATCAGATGAAAGTAGAGAGTTGAATCCTTAAAAATGCAAAATAGATTCAGCTGTGGGAGGCAGAGTATATCTAGGGAAGAACAGAGCATTTTGCAGTCGATTTGAATGCAGGGTGGATTTCTGTGTCTCTATCAAGCCGATTACGCCCGAATTTGAGGTAAAGATTCATGTTTAGGTTAAAAATCCCATGTTCTGAGTTCAAAAAACTCATGTAGACCGTTTTGGTCCAGGTTCAGCAGAAGAGTAGGCTTAACCATTTGTTCTGGAGCTTGCTCTTCTTATAATCCTTGCCTACGACAAACAGTGCCTGAATCGGACAACATGTACGCTAGGGAAAAATAACGATTCAGCACAGGTTCCCTTGTTTTACTCCTGCTGCTTAGTTTGTCAGAGGTGATTTTTCTACCTTTGAATTTTGATTCTATTAGAGTTTAGTTAGATTACATATTCAAGCTCTGTAGTTAACTGTTTTTTTTTGAAGTGCAGATTCAAACCCAGTGGAGAGAATCGTTGAGGCCTCTGGCCCTAAAACCTCTTGGTATTTTGTGAACGGCTGCGCAAAGGCCATCGCCATAGTCAAGATAAACTGGCATGCGGGAAAAAAACTCAGGGGATTTAACTCTCAAATCCTCTCCGGCAAGAGATGGTCATGAGTTTGGATTGTGATGATGTTTCCCAGTTGTTACAGGAGTTGTGGTACTGTTATACCCAAATCTTGATGTCTCTCTAATGGCCTCTCTACGGCATCTGCAAGATTATGCCCATATGCCTCTCTTACATGCCCTGAAGCTCGTCAGATCCCATCTGCTTAAGATCTCTGTTTGTGAACATCTTTCTGCTTTTGAACCAGCTCAAATGTTAGCAGGCAGATTACAGAATATTCAAGGGGCATTGGAAGGTATGCATGGTATTGTAAAAATTGTCGCCTCTGCAAAGAAGGAAGCCCAGGTATTGTGTATGATAGAGAGGAAGCGAGGAATTATGATCTCACTTCCTTAAATGTAGGTTTAGACTAAAAAACAGAGACTATCCTTCTAAAACAGGGGCAGATTGCCCAGCAAATATGAGCTCTCTGGGATTAAGGCTGTTTTAGGCCATCATTCCAAATGTGAGTGTACTTACTGGTTCTCTATTTAGTATTTATTACTGCTAATTGTTTCCTTTCTAGCAAGCAACCACATTTGAGTCTATAAAGCAAAATGAAGGTGCTATATGAGAATGTATTCTGGCCATAGCCATGATCCGCTAAGAATTTTGCTCTCACACATTGAGAAGCCCAGATTGTTCTCAGCCAAGTTGGGTCTTATAGGTTTGACAATACCCAAAAGCTTCCGGTTCAATTTGTTTCTATAAGCAATCCAGTATTTTCACTGCAAAAAAATCCATTGCCTTGGCTTTAACTTTGATTGTGTCTAAGATCTGCCCTAACCGAGCAGAATCGATTTAAGGGTGGATGTGGCATCCCCGATTTAAGGGTGCTCACTCTTTTGACCTTAATGGTTTTTTACACCATTCACATAATTTATTCTTATTTCAATGGGTTATTCTCCTATCAAGGTTGCCTTGATAATTTGCTCTCAAATTATAACATTGCACAAGGCCCCATGGCAACTAGATTAATTACATTTACCCGCCCCCTAATTCTAATTGCTCCCGGCCCGGGCATCTCACAATCAGATTAGGATATGCGACCCCAATGTCTATGGCCCATATACCATATAACATTTCGTTATGCCGCTGCTAGACTACAAATTCAAAGAAAGAATTGTGTCAGATCCAGATTTTGTATGAAAAGGAAAGAAATGGGCTTTGTAAGTTGTTTCCATAGCTCCCAATTATAGAAATTCTATTTAGGAAATTTTTTGGCTTTTGAATGGATTCAGTTATGGTTTTAGACTGAACTAATGGTTGAATTGTGGCAAACATTCATTATGACAACATTAAATCAGACCTGGACAACCCAGAATACTACGGTCGGCCTCTTTTTAGAGAGTTTCCAGGTAGACAATGGAAAAGAGTCTCTGTTGCAATTATTGGGCTTGATCAAATTGCTTACAATTGGGATTTATTCTATGGCAAGATTTCTTTGTCTGCTATGATCTGTTAATGAGAGAATCTACTAAAAACAATTCACTGGACTACAACGGAAATATGTTGATGTTGGCCCGTGGTCTTGGGGACCGTTGTTCTACCTTTGGAACTATTCTCCTAATCCTATCTTGAAGAAAAGAATAGTTTATGGAACCTGACCTATTCGTGTCCATTCAGTGATCAGTGATGTTTGCTAAGCTATGAGTACGCTTGCATACATACTTTGACATATAGGATATTTCAAGGAGTATGTATCCTGGACCACATTGTGACCTAGTCACGCAGCTAATATTCTGTCAATGCATATGCCTACAACAAGGGTACAGAGAGAACAAAAACTGTTTATGAATGTCTAAATCGTCTCTTTATTTTTTAATTTTGAAGAAGCTTTTGTCTACCTAACGTTCTAACTGCTGCTGTGATTCGAGTTTGCTAAGGTCATATTCATCCACAATAGGATTTTCGATTCGTTCAAATCCACTTGGGTGAATACATATGTGCCTAAATTTTCTATATTCTGTCGAAGGTTAGAACTATGGATTGAGGACAGACGGAAACAGAGAATCAGGACTAGCATATCATAGGGCCCGGTATCGATCAACCTGACCAGGATACACTGCAGAAGACCGATTCATATGCATGATAATTCTATAGCCCAACTTATATAATTACCTTAGAATTCTTTTTATTTTTGAAGATGGTTGTAGTTGATCAAGATTGAGTCTTTTTCAATTGAGCTCTAAGTTGTTAATCGTGTCTTACATGTTATTCGTCTTACACTTGGAAAAATTAGTGATGGCTCCATTTTTACTGGCCTCTAACTCACGCATAGTGAAGCCTAGGACATGAAGTGTAAACTGAATATTACGAAACCTTGGAATGATTTTTTGAAAACAATGGTGCCATGGGGCATATAGTGTAAATTAGAGCATAAAGTGAGTATTGATGCACCTTTGGGGATTTTAATATTGGATTGATAAAATAACTGAGCCATGGGCATGATTTAGTGTTGATATTTGAAGGTGAAACTGGAGCTGCACACATAAACATTTTTCTATTGCATGCAAGTCAACGATTTGTGGCCGGAGTTTTTTCGTTAGCAAATTTCTCTTGGGCCTAATGTGCATTTTGGAGCACTTGGTGGCAACAATGATAATGGATCAACCGATAATTGTAGGCCCCCAAATGATTTGGAGCTCTCAATATGCATAAAGGGCCTAATGTGCATTTTAGAGCACTTGGTGGTAACAATATCAACATCAACATCATGGGCTTTATGCCCCAAGCTAACTACCAAGCTAGAGGTGATAATAATATGAAGATTACTTCTCCTTGAAACAAAACAAGTGTCATGGGTTTTCTACCTCGTGCAAAAAACTCATCTCAACAATTTGCAACCAAGTTTACAGTGATGGTGCATAATCTAGTGCCAAGGCCCAACACATACAGAGTTGATGTCTTGAATAATACTTTTTTGCCAAACAATGCAAAACTTACAAACTATAAAGCACAAGGTCAGCTCCATGTGCACGTTTGGGAGCTAAACCTAAAGGTGTTATCTAAGGAAATCTAAAAGAATCTCCTAAAATCCAAGAGAATCGTCGCAAAATATTTGAGCACTAGAGGAACTTTGATAGAATTTTAAAGAATCTACGGGAAAAATCTAACAAAATCTAACCGAATCTCAGCCATATAAGGAAATCTCATAAAATCTAAGGAAATTTTTTTTAATATCCTAGAGAATCTTCATAACATTAAATTCAAAAGAAAATCTCAACTTGCACCGTAGGAACATGCTAAAATTGGAACTTACACCGTTGGAACATGCACCGTAGGACGTGCTAATTTTCTTGTATTAATATATTATTATTAATAAGCTATATAATCTGTATGGAATAAATATAAATGTTGTACGAAATATGTGCGAATGTTTTATGAAATGTGAAAAGAAACAAAAACAAAAACAAAAACAAAAACAAAAACAAAAACAAAAACAAAAACAAAAACAAAAACAAAAACAAAAACAAAAACAAAAACTAAAACTAAAACAAAAACTAAAATAAAAATGGCCTAGGGGTGTGCTAAATTCTGATAGTATGTTTACTCCAAGATCAGAAGTTATTCTAGGATTGGAAAAAAAGATTATATTCATTTGGTTTATAAGCAACGTGCTGTTATAGAGAACCTACTTAACTGGATTATTAACATATAGTAATATTACCTCAAAGCAGGACTAAATATATTAGTGTTTCATACTAGCACTTATACCTAGTAGTAGTTTGACATTAAGTTTAAAATTAACAAGTAGTATTTGATGAAAATCACTGGGAAGTTCGAGCAAAACTAGCATCCCAAAAACAACTCCAATCTAGAGAGTAAGAGATTGTTACATGCAGCGAAACTAGAGGTCAGTTAGCCAAGATAGAATAAAAGGCAAAATCGCTAGCATTTGAGCTAATAACCTCTTAGGCTTACTGCCCTTCACCATATGAGGTTCTCTAATAGATACAAGGTGATTCGATCATATGTTAGATGTTAGTCCTGTGCCTCCTGGTACAGGACTATTCATGCATACGACGGACCAGGTCAAGAACAAGGATCCACAGTCAGCCACGGGTCAGCCATCAAAGGCTCAGCAGAAGACCAAGCAGCAGACCACGCAGTCAAAGCCTGCGTCCGTCAACAAGAGGCGCTTCGGACAAGTGATTTTACCCGTCACCGCCTTCACCGCGTCGGCGTGATTCTAGGCACTTCAAGAGGCACCGCCGTCGATTCCTTCAGAAATCGGGCCTCCTTCCAGAGATCGGCACCCGAGATCGGTCAGAGTGTCTATATTGGGCCAAAGGCCATTGTACTATATATATGAGTAGAGCTAGCACATGAGTTTTTAGATGAGTTTTGAGTCTTGTCTCACTTCAGTTTTCTCTCGATTGTGAGAGCTCATGTATGTTCATCATTGATATCAAGGAAGCTTATCATTTTCCTCTCATTGTTCTCTTTTGTTCTGTTTTCTTCTTCTTGTTCTCTTCTTGCAAATCCCGCGTGACATAGTCCCCCGGATTCTCCTGTTAGATCCTCGGGTCCTCACAGAGGGCTCTCTTGAGGAGTTTCCAACCCGACCCCAAACACCGCCGCCCGGCCGGGTCGATTCGCTTTTCCTTTTCTTAAATGGCATGTCCGTCCAAAACTTCACGCCTGAAGAACTTCTTTCCCAGACGGCGTCTCGCTTGGAGCGTCATCAGCGACGGGAAGTTGTTCGTGATATGTATGGATCTGCTTATGACATTGAGGGAGGCCACATTCTCGGTGCCACCCACCCCTCGTGTCATGTCTCGTCCAAATTCCCCGCCTCAAGCGTGCAAACATTGCTCCATGCCTCGATCCACCTCATCACTATCGGGAGCCCTATCGGGGCTCAACCTTCTCAACCTTACTTTCATACCCCCAACATGCCTACATCCATCATTCTTCCCGCCATCGCCTCTGCCTTCACAACCATCATCTCCCGGTGGGCGGGGATATCCACATGTCTCTTTTGCACCTCCCGAGAATTTCCCTTCCCCACCTTTACCACGCTCTTCCTGTTTTACAACCTTACCGACCTCAAAACCAATGCTCGGCACCTTCAAGTACCTCCCCCCAGCCACCCCCTTCATCGGGGTCCTTCAGGCACCATGCCACCACCAACTCCACCTCAATATAATCCCTATCCAGTTCCTGTCCAGCCAAGCACTTTCACCTCTACCTTTCAGACCCTTAAGCTGACTTATCCTACCTTTGGCAACACGAAAGGCAAACCCTTAGACCAAAGTGCTCAGGCCCACATGGAAGAATTTGAGGCTCTGGCTGTCCTAAATGGTCATGCGCAACCTCAACTGAAATTCCACATCTTTTCCACCACACTGCGTGGCTCCCCTCATCAATGGCTCATGTCCAACAAAAGCCACTGGAAACAAGATTGGTCAGAAATGAGAACTACTTTTCTTTCTCACTATGGGACCACGGATGATGATCAACTTCATCTCAAACAACTCAATGACCTTCAACAAGAGCCCACGGAGTCTGCCAGGGATTTTGCAGATCGACTTCACATTCTGCTCAGCAAACTCAAGGAGTACCCAACCCAGAGCCAGATCTTGGTCTGGTTTCTCCAAGGACTTCCTCCAGCTATCCGACTCATGACGGAATACCTGCGCCCGAAGACTTTGGAGCAGGTTATCGACCTTGTCAATCACTCAGTCAATGTTTCCTCCCGTGGCGTGGCTCTTCAGGAGCTCCCTTTCATTCCACCCGTCATGGTTCCACAGACTGCTGTCCAACCTCAACACGCAAATCCAGCGGCCATGCCGATCTGGTGCCATATCTCGCAAATATCAAGGCCACTTGGCGAATGAGTGCAACTCCACCAATGGCCCGCCTCATTGTAAAGATGCAACATGTGCAATCATGCCACGGAAGAGTGCACTCGCACTCATCCTACACCTTCCGCAACAAACCGGGTTTATCAAGTGCAAACAACACCTCAAAGAATAATCGCAATATCGCCAGCCACCACAAAGAAAGCGCACCCAATCAACTCTATCAGCAACAGGGAGCAACAACGGGACCCAACACACGCCCTCCTTTTTGACCCTTCTAAAGCCCAAAGTTATCATCAAGCAAGAATGGGGTCACACCACCACCACGGCGTGTCCTCAACTTCCACAAGTTCAGGTGCAGCTTCCTGGCACCAATCAGACCACATCGGTCCGCCTCACGGCTTACCAACTCTGGATTGCCAACGGCAAACAAGGCCCGCGTCCTGTTCTTCGGAAGCCACCTCGCGCGCCTCAGCAATCACGCTATCAACCAGCTCCTGCCAATCAACCTCAGATGGATCAACAAGCACAGGAAGAAATTTTTCAGGCTCTTAATCCTCCAAAATTCGTAGTCAAATTGGGTTGGTTTGGTTTCACGCCAGACCAGGGCGTCACGCCCCTTAACCATTATTCCTAATGGCACGCAACCTGCTTTTGCAGTCGACACCATTCCTCATGAAGAGGAAAAAAAGGTTCACTTTGCACCTGACTTGGAGAAACTCATGCCGCATGTCATGCCTAAAGTTCGCCAAAGCATTTTGAACCTCATGCAAGCTGCTGAAGGCCGCACGTTGGCTAATGTTCATGCCACCACCAGAGCTCAACAACGACAAGATCCACCTTCCACATCTCAACCTCCACGCTCTCAGACATATCCCAATATTGCTGCTGAGGTTGACCTACTCAAAGAAGTTGCTGCTTCGCTACCACGCACTCCGGCACCTGTGGATCCAGCAGATCCTTTTTCTCATGTGCCTCTGGAACTCCAAGAGGAGCTAGCAAAAATCAAAATTCCCTTAAGTTTGGCAACAATTTTGAAACTCTGTCCTGCTCTCAAGGACCAGTTACCACTCCCGACTGTTTTGGTTGGGGCTGTTGCTACCTCTACACCCACGGTACATGCCACGGTGGGCAATCAACAAGTCTATCATGTTCAAATTGACGGAGGTCGCGCGGTCAATCTCATCACGGATAAACTCCGCAAACAAATGGGCATCAAACAACTCTATCGTGCCCCATATGACATCAAATTGGCTAATGGCCATATCACGCGACCTCAAGGCGTCACGCCTCTTCTTCACATCAACATTGGTGATCTCCGATTCCCCTTGGAATTTGGTGTTTGGAAGGCTGGAGAAGATCCAGGTGATTATGAAATGTTGGTCGGCAGACCTTTTCTCCCGCAGCCAAGAGTATCCATTACCGGGACGGATCGCTTAGTCATCACCGATGGTCACCTCAATGCCACCATGGACTTGGAAACAGGCAAGATCATTTCCGTTGACCATGCTGAACCCTCTCTCCTCGAGCCGAGGACGGGGCGCCCGAATATCTATCATGTTCAGGCTCCACCTGCGAGTCTGCCTCCGTCATCCTACCCCGAATATGCTGATCCTTGGGGAGAAATGACTCTTGATCGTGACCAGCCGTGGCTGCTTTGCTTGACCCTTACCCGCTCCTTGCAATCGAATCCAACGTGTTGATCACTTTTCGGATCTTTGAACCTCCTCGCAGCTCTCAGAGATGTACACGCTGTCATGAAGCAACCTCTGCTTGATGAAACTCAGCAACCTCTCTTTTTCACCACGCAGAGTGCCACGCATCCTGTCATGTTACAACCTCCTGCTCATATTGTCCAAGACATGGAAGTTATCCCACATTGAGATTGTGGACGCCGGCAAACAATCGGCTCCGTCCGCATTGCCGCAAATCTTCCGACACCCTATCGCCACAGGTCGTCACGCTCTTCAAAAAGTTCAAACACATTTTCACTGAGCTACAGAGACCTTCGGGAATCAACAAAACCTTGGGGAACTCACCATTCCTACCAAATCGATGCACGCCCCATATAGCAACGATGCAAGCTCCAACCCCAATTACCGCGGATCGCGTCAAGGCGAAAATTGACAAACTCCTTGCTGCAGGTTTGATCTATGAGGTCAAACATTCTGAATGGGTGAGCCCCATCGTCATTGCACTCAAACACAATGGTAAGATCCGCGTTTGCGTGGACTACCGAAAACTCAATCAGGCCACGGAGCGTGATCATTTTCCACTTCCCTTCACAGACCAGGTTCTGGAAGAGGTTGCTGGACATGAGATGTACTCCTTCATGGATGGTTTTTTCGCTACAATCGGATCTCAATCAAAGAATCTGATCAACTCAAGACTACTTTCACCACCCCGTGGGGCACTTTCGCCTACAAGGTGGTTCCTTTTGGATTATCAAACTCTCCATCCACGTTTCAACGTATCATGCTCTCAGTTTTTCATGATTTTATGAAGGAAAATCCCTTCTTACAAATTTTTCAAGATGACTTCTCTGCCTACAGTTCCATGGCTGACCATTTGGATAAATTGGAACTCGTCTTTCAGAAATGTGATGAGTCCCAAGATTAGTCTCAATCCAGAGAAATGCACCTTTTATGTCACTTCCGGTGTTACACGAGGTCATTAGGGACACGTGAGTCGCAAAAAGCAGGTCCATTGCAGATCCCATTCATAAACTCACGGGTGATGAATCCACCTGGGCTTGGAATTCCCAGGCGGATGCTGCTTTCCAACAGTTGAAGCTCTTGCTTACTCAGGCCCCGGTTCTTGTTCCTCCTCAATGGGACAAGCCCTTTCACGTTTACGTAGATGTCTCGGCGTTTGCTATTGGAGCTGTTCTTTCTCAAGAATATGATGCGCACACTGACAAACCAAAACGGATCACGCCGGCCCGAAACTCAATTCTGCTGGCGCAACTACTACTCGCCCGCGAGAGCTGAAGCCTTGGGTTTAATTTTACGTGGTCCAACGCTTCCGTCACTATCTTTTGGGCGGTCGGATCAAATTCTTTGTTGACCACCAAGCACTTCTTTATTTGATCAACAAATCCACGCCCCACGGGCCGCATTGCTCGTTAGGTCCTCCTTCGCAAGAATTTGCACCTTTTGAAATTGTTCACAAGGCAGGCAAATCTCATGTTGTCCCGGATTATCTTTCACGCATCCACACAGATGATCCCTCCACCGAGTCTCGGGGCGCCTTTCCTGACGCTCAACTCTTTCTGGTCACGGCAACACCACATTGGTTCCATGACTTTCAGCAAGATCTCCTCACAGCGCTTCCCACCGAAGGACGCCACGCCTCTCTCAAGCCAAGCGACAATCCCGGACGACATCAATTTCTCCGCGGAGGTCCGCGGACTACACCATGGTTGCAGGCCATCTTTACAAAAGGGTAAGGATACCGCCCCTTCGACGCTGTGTTCTCCCTCATGAGGTCCCAGATATTGTTCGAGAAGCCCATGAAGGGCTCGGTGGTGGTCATTTTCATGGTGACACCACGGCACGCAAAATCCTTCTTGCTGGTTATTTTTGGCCCACGCTCTTCAAAGACGCTCACGCCCACGCCAAGACGCGTGTGATGCTTGCCAGCGTGTGGGACGGCCCACGGCCCGTGACGCTCTTCCCTTGACGCCGGTCGCCACGCCACTTCCCTTCAGCAAATGGGGAATGGATTTTGTGGGACCCATCGATCCTCCTCAAGGCACACCCGCGTCCGCTACATTCCGTTCTCACCGACTACGCTACCAAATGGGCGGAAGCTTGCGCGACTTTCGGACAACACCGCGGCAAGCACGCCAAGGTCATCTATCAACAAATCATCACGCTGATTCGGCTGCCCCACGAAAGCTGGTCGTCGTGGTGTCCATTTTATCAATCATACCATCAAGGAGCCGACGGATTATCTATCGATACATCATCACAAGAGCACACCTTACTATCCTCGGGGAAACGGTTTGGCTGAAAGCACCAACAAAACTCGGTCACCATTCTCAAGAAAATTTGTGACGCTTCTCGACCGACCGGCAAAACAAACTTCCCTCTTTTCTTTGGGCTTACAATACTTGTTTCAAAAATCGCTATCGGTCACACTCCTTTCAAATTGGTTTATGGTCAAGAAGCTCTCATGCCTTTTGAGTACATTCTCCCAACTCTCCGTTTTCAACTAGCTACAGCCCATAATCCGCCTGCTGCACTCAAAGAAAGGGTTTATCAATTGGAACAGTTGGATGAACTTAGAAGGGATGCTTATATTCGTGTTCTACATGGACAACAGTTGCAAAAATCCTTACATGATAAACATCTGAAGACAAAAACATTCAAAGAAGGAGATTTGGTTCTTCTTTATGATTCTCGGTACAAAAATTTTCCGGGTAAGCTTAAGTTTCGATGGCTTGGCCCTTATCGAATTGTTCAAATGGTGCAACCCAAATTTTTCACCGGGCCGAGTTAGATGGAACTCCATTACCTACACTGGTTAATGGCTTTCGCCTCAAAACATTTCATACCACAGAAAGTGAAACTCAACAAACAGATGTTGTTCCAGACACAAACACAACAGATAGTGACTAAACCAGCGGCATATTTATATTATAGGTGGAATTTTTTACAAAATGTGGGCAACGCCCAGCTATTTCCGCTATGGGCACGCCTATATATAAAAAAAAAAGCTCGAGCCCTATCTACTAAGTCCTAAGAAGAAAAACCCTCTACTCCGGGTTAGGAGCAGAGAGGTGATACGCAGGATGTGGTAGAGATTATGCTCCGGGTCCCAGCGAAGGTGCAGAATCACCTCCATCCCGTTGGTCTTAGGATCAGGATGCTCAGCCCGTCCATCGCCATGCCACGGTCGCCATCGCCACCCGTCCATCGCCATGCCGTCGGTTGTGGCAACGCCAGAGGTCCAGACAATCCATCTTGCAGGTAATCCACTCCAAACAGTTTGAAGGCATAGTGCAGTGATCATGCAACCAGCCGCAGACATACTGAGCGCCATCGGATGTCTTCGCTTCACTCCCGGTTCGTCTTATATAGCCAACCGAGGAACTCCTTGTCGACGTGGACCAATAAAAAAAAAATCGCCAACGTGTTTGCAATGCAAGGCTGTTTCTAAAATGAGAATCTTTTCTCCCGCCGCATATCTAGCCATGGTACCTTCTGACACATTCCTAAACCTTTTCGTCTCTCTGCGCCTTCGTCCTCCGTTCTCCGCTCTCCGCCTTTGCATCACCGTTCTTTTCCGAAGCTCTTTGCCATGGCTGCACCAAAATTTCCTACACTTCAAGCTACTGCTCCCAGGGAACCGGCTCTTTTCGAGTCAGTATCCTTCTTGACGCCCACTTTTCGTGAAGCACTTGTTGGCCCAAATCATGAAGTCGCGGAACGCCAGAAGCTTTCTGCATTCTCACAAATGGAACTCCCGGCTCCAAATCCAGACCAATTGAAGCAGTTCATCGCTCACATCGTCAACAGCCTGAATGGATACGCTACTGTGGTCGATGGCACCACCATTTTGCTGACCCAACACCTTATTTCTGAGGTATTCCATATTCCTTTGCAAACCCCTTGTTTATCTTGGGCTGCCTTACAGGATCTCGATGTCACTGAGTTTGGTGCTCCTGCTTATCAAGCGAACATGCATCGCCTGACAAATATTGACAAGACCCATGAAACTTTTGTTAAGTTTCTGTAGCGAAAGTTCCTTGGGTATTCTATCAAGAACACCCATATCAATAAGCCTTTCTATAATTTGGTGATCACTGCTATCCGCTCCAACCACCACATTGATTGGCCCCAATTGTTGTTCTACCGCCTTCTTCAAGAGGTCGACCGTCTTAGGGCTGCCCCCTCTTCTATCTCTGAAATCTCAGTGGGTGGCCATCTTCAAGCCATCATCCGTCATTACTTTCCTCCAACACCTCCTAATTCTCATGATTCCACTCAGCAGTCCCTTCCTCAAACTCACCAAGTTGGCACTTCACGCCCTTCTTCTTCTGGTCATGTCAACCTTCAGCACACGCATGTCACTGTCTCCTCCTCCTCTACAGAAACCAAGCACTCTAGTTCTCACCATGTCTCCCAAACGTCACAAAAAAGGCAACAACAGGCTCCACCACCTCCGCACCCTCGCCAGCTGTTGTATCAATATCAGCAGGATGTTCAAGCTGCTGCTCTCAAGTTACAAGAATCCCAGGAAGCTCTCATGAATGGGGTTCAAACGGCCCTGGAGGCCTCAGACGCGGTTCACCGCGACCTTCAAGCTGCTACCACGCAAGTTCATACTATGGAGACCCAGCTTCAAGACAAGCACGAGGTTTTTTTACAGGCCCGTGAGGATCTAAAGGCTGCCCAAAATCAGAATAGTCTGCTTGCCGATCAGCAGGCTCAATTGCAGATCACCATTCAGGAATTATTGGAGCAGGTCAAGGCAAGAGAGACTCTCTTGGTTGACAAGGATAAAGACATTGCCAAACTGGACACGCTGTATACAGAACTCTCTCGAAATTACAACACTCAAGCCCAAGACCTTACAGCGCGTGACGCTCAAATTGCCTCTTTGACAGCTCAGCTTTCCACGCAGACCTCTCAGCTTACATCCCTCCAAGATCAGCTTACGGAGGTTCAGAAACAGAAAATTCTTGATGACGCTGAGATTGCCGTGCTTCGACTCAATGTACCTGGGCAATCCTCCTCACATGCCACGCATTAGAGGAAAAATGAGATCACATTTTGTCCCATTAAGGGATGCTTAAAATGCCATGTCAGCTTTTTAAACTGTCCAATAAGAGAAGTGCTCCAGTATATCTCATTCCAGTATTATGTGGCAGCCTGTAATTAATGCAGCTGCAACTAACTTCTGTAGTATCATTTTTTCATTATAACTTTTGATCCAGAACTCCGATTCAAAAACTTTTTGTAGCAATGGGTTCATCTTCACAAGATCTATCTAGTGATAATCCATTCATATATCTTTTACGATATAAATATATAAGAAATAAGCAAAAAATCATATTTTTTTAAGGTTAACGCATATGACCATATCATTGGAAAGATCTTTTCATTCCGCATCTAATGCAACAAATGCCGCAACATTTTGACAAGTGGATCAAAAGTTATAGGGGAAAAACAACAACAATGAAGTTGTTGGTGCTGCATTAATTGCAGTTAATAGAGGGTAGCCATTCCATTGGAGGATTCTTATGGGGATGAAATGAGATCTCAAATTTCCTCTAATGGACTTCTCAGAAACGGGTCCGTGACCAGTCACGCCTTCTGTTAGAAAAGGAGCACCGGATCCGTGACCTCGAACAACAGCTACATCAAGCTATTCAGTCTGCTGATGAGGCTCAGACCAAACTTGAAGGCTATGTTACCATTGCTCTCAACCTGCCTGTTGACTTCCCTATTCCTTCCAGTTATCTGGATTATGTGGTTGCCCGCCGCCACCTCTTTCTTCTGAAGTGGCATACGGCTGATGGTCCTGTTGATGTTCCCCTCGCCTTTGCATTTTTCTTTGGATCCGGCGGACCTTTACGGTTGAAGACAAAGGTTTATTCTGCGCCCTTTTAGTCTTTGATCTCATTCACTGTGACGATCCGGATATGATCACCTTCAAAGTTGTTCAGCCAATGGCGTACATTTTTCATGATTTCTATCTGGCTGATACACAGGACAAATTTCGAGATGGGCCACATCAGAACTTTCAGGGTGATCCCACACTTCAATGGTTGCTTTTGGATAACAACCCCTATCTGTCTGATCATGATCAGACACATGCTCTTCATCAAGAGTACATGCCTGAGCTTGCTCATCATTTGCCTCTCTGGCAAGCTGAAGCGCTGCAACAGATAAGGAAGTATCTGGGACATCCCGAGGATCTTCCCTTTGCACAAGTTTATATGCAGCACCTGGCTGGTTACAATCAACTGCGTGCTCTTCTGGATAGCAAGACAGTCCCCACGGGTTGGGATAGCCCTCCTGTAAACTCTCAGCTCCCTGCTTCTGTTTGGGACCATTGGTGCAAAGCTCTTGATCCGGCCCTTGTCCGTGAATTCAGGGAGCAGGCTCAGCAGCCCACGCCCACGGGCATGGTCCCCTCTCCCTATGCTTCCCTGGGTGTCCCTCCACGCCCCAGGTTCCTCACCTCTGATTGGCGTCTCCCCTTTTGGACCAAGGTCATGGATGGCCATGCTGGATGGACTCCGCCTCAGATCTCGACGGATCTCCGGTGGGATCCCCGTTTTGTTCGCCGCTCCAATTGGGAGGATGGTGCCACCCTTGATAACACTACAAATTGGATCTATATTGCCAATGAGCGTGGTTGGCAACGCCCTGCTGATGCTCTTCATGGTCTTGACACCTTCTTGCAGAATGCCGCCACCTCACCAGATCCTTCAGTCCACCGACAAGCTGGTTTTACGTAACGCTCTCAAATGCATCCTGGTCAGCTCTTTAAATCGGCAGCATCCCATCTTTCACTGCAATCTGAATGCCAGCGTCAGTGCCTTCGGTCTCCAGACCTGCCTACTCATGGAGTGCCAGTTTGTTTCTTCTGAAGCCCATGCTGCCCTTGAAGACATGGTGCGCTCTCATTTTCTCATTGATGCTGATCCTGCCCTTGGGCTCAACACTCCTCCTGCTCTTCAAATACGCCAGGATCTCATTGGCACTTACCATAATGGTGCCCTCTTCAAATACGCCAGGATCTCATTGGCACTTACCATAATGGTGCCCGTCCTCACTCCCGTGAGGATCACTTTCAGACTGATGGCTTCCCACCCTCAGAAACACTTCCTCCTTTTCTTCACCCTGAGTGTCGTTTGGTGGGGGGGAGTGTTAGTCCCAGGCCTCCCGTACGGGACTATTCATGCATCTGACGGACCAGGTCAAGAACAAGGATCCACATTCGACCACGGGTCAGCCATCAAAGGCTCGTGAGAACCAAGCGGCGGACCACGCAAATCAAAGCTGCGTCCGTCAACAAGAGGCCAGCTCAGACAAGTGACGGCCCGTCACCGCCCATCATCGGCGTCGGCGTGATTCTAGGCACTTCAAGAGGCACCGCCAAAGATTCCTCAAAATCGGGGCCTCCCCTTCCGTGAGTCGGCACCGAGATCGGTCAGAGTGTCTATATTGGGCCAAAGGCCATTGTACTATATATATGAGTAGAGCTAGCACATGAGTTTTTAGATGAGTTTTGAGTCTTGTCTCACTTCAGTTTTCTCTCGATTGTGAGAGCTCATGTATGTTCATCATTGATATCAAGGAAGCTTATCATTTTCCTCTCATTGTTCTCTTTTGTTCTGTTTTCTTCTTCCTGTCTCTCTTCTTGCAAATCCCGCGTGACATAGTCCCCCGGATTCTCCTGTTAGATCCTTGGGTCCTCACAGAGGGCTGTCTTGCAGGAGTTCCCGAACCCAGACCCCAAACATTAGACAGCATTGAAAGATATGACAATCATCTTCAATGGCTCCCATTTAGCAGCATTGACAAAGACTGTCCTGACGTGGCTCCCCAATCCATCTGCCCATCTCAGTTCAAAGATAGTATGCAACTGTGTGAATCGAGGCAGTGAGTCTATGCCTTTTCATAAGTAAATGGGTAAGCAGGTGCATTGCGGACCCCGTTCCAATATGGGATTTATGTGGCGCTGTTAGTGTGTTGTCTTGACCTATTCAAAGGCACTGTCGTCCCAGAGCTTGCTGAGGAAGCAAGCATCAAGATATTGCCTCAAGCTATGACGATATGCCTCTGCTTGCACCTATATGCACATGTCCTCCTGCACATTCCATCTAGCTAACCACTGAGGCGATGCGGCTCCATTGTCATGGTATAAGCTAGGTTAGGGAGACGAGCATCGTCCATATTGACCACCTTCTGAAAGTAGACAATGTGGCGATCAAGGGCCGCCCTCCAAAGAGGCAACAGACCCATCTTCTGCAACATAATTTGATATGGGACTGTGGACTTCACCCCTACTGCTCGTGCTAAAAAGACTTTTAGCACCTGCTCCAAGTCATTCCAGGTAGTGAGAGACACCACCGGGCCCCATACTTCGATCCCGTATAACAGGACAGGCTCCACTAAGACCTTGAAAGGTGCAACTAATGGACCCAATCATATAGCTCCGCTCTATGACTATTGTTCTGCATTGTATATAGTGCCTTCCAGCGCGCTATTCGTAATAGCCATCTAATGCATAGTAGAAGGAAACTCCACTCCAAAATATCTATAGGTGGGTGCCACTTCCATATTTTGCCTCCAGTAACTATAGGAGGGATCCCTCGGCTGACATGAGGATGATATGAGGAGCACCTTAGTCTTCGCCAAGCTAACACGCATAGCAGTCGCTTGGTAGAATGTGTCCAGAGCATCGAGATGGTGCTGCATGTCTGCCTGATGACCTTGTGCCGAAGGTGAGCTCCGTCGCCCCCATTATTAGCAAACCAGCTCTCGAACTTATCAATGTAAAACCCAAATAATGTTAGAGAGAGAGGGCATACCTGGCAGAGCCCGATACTGCTATCGAATGGTTGGCTTGTCGGCTGCAACCGGCCTGAGCATGTCTCATATAACCTGTACACTGCATTCTGCAGATCTGCAGGAACCCCGAGTTGTTGCAATCTTGCCCATAGCTTTTCCTGATAGCGTCAAAGGTCTTGGCGAACTCCACGAAGCAACAATATAGGTCATGTCGGAGGTTCCTATTGTCTTCAACTAGAGTCGGCAATGTGAAGATATGGTCAATAATTGAGTGTCGGGGCCTGAATCCTGCCTGGGTGAGGGCCCGCACCTCTGCTGCCTCTGCCCAGCCCACTATGGAGGGCCCTGTCCATTTGAGCAATTCTGCCTACATACCATACAGGTCTGGCACTGTCCTATTGGCAAAACGTAGTAATGCAGCTTCTACACCATGAGTATCGTATAGCTGTTGCAAGTATTGCCTCCACTGCTCGAGAGATTCTCAAGGGAATTTCAAGAGAATCCTAAGGAATCTATGAGAATCTTTGGGAACCTCCATTTTGATGGAACCTTAGCTAATCTAGGGTAATCTCTTCGTAGGATTTCAAGAATCTAGGAGAACTTACTAGAATCTTGAGGAATCTATAAGAATCTTAGGAGAATCTTTGGGAACCTAGATGAATCTAAGGGAATCTCCATGAAATCCTTGGGAATTTAAGGGAATCTTGATGGAATCTTGGAGAATGTAGGGGAATCTACATAGAATCTTGGAGAATCTAAGGAAATCTTCATAGAATCTAAGGGAATCTATGTGTAATTTAGAAAGAATCTTGAAGAATCTAGACAAATCTTGGGAGAGTCTTTAGGAATATAGGAGAATCTCAATAGAATCTTAAGGAACCTATGGGAACCTTAATAGAATATTTGAGAATCTAAAAGAATCTTTATAGACTCTTAATTGGATGGCTCTACTTTTGGTTTTTTGTTGAATTTCTACAGTTCCTTATAGTACAACCCATTGGAATCTTCTAAGAATCTTAGAATTTATGGAATCTATGGAAAGTTATGGGAATTTGGTAAATCTTTAGAGGATCTTAGAGAATCTAGAGGAATCCTAAGAGAATCTTAGGGAAACTATGGGAATCACAAGAGAATCTTTGAGAATGTAGGGAATTCAAGGGAATCTTCATAAAATCTTTAGGAATCTAGAGGAATATTGATGGAATCATGGAGAATCTAGAGGAATCTTCATAGGATCTTAGAGAATTCAAAGGAATGTCAAGAGAATCTAAAGGAATCTAAAGGAATTTTCTAAAAGCGTTGAGAATCTAGTGGAACCATGATGGAATCTTGGAGAATCTTCACATAATCTAAGGGAACCTAGGAGAATCTTCATACTTAAGAGAATATTTGGGAATCTAGGGGAATTAAGGGAATGTTCATAAAATCTTTAAGAATCTAGGAGAATCTTGATAGAATCTTGAGAAATCTAGAGAAATCTTCATAGACTCTAGGAGAATGTCTGTAGAATATTGGAGAATCTAGGGCAATCTTTGTAGAATCTTAAGAAATCTCAAGAGAGTCTTAGGAAATCTTTGAAAATATCAAGAAAATCTCTAGGAATCTAGGGGAATCTAAGGGAATAGAGAAACCTTCATAAAAATTTCTTGGAGAATCTAGAACAATCTACATAGAATCTTGAGGAATCTAGGAATTTCGAGATAATCTTTTGGAAATCTAGGGGAATCGTAAAAGAATCTTTGTGAACATAGGAGAATCTGAGAAAATCTTCATAAAATCTTTAAGAATCTAGGAGAATCTTGATAGAATAAAAAAAAATCTAAGAGAATCTTTATAAAACCTTCATTGAATCTTCTAGTCGAATTTGTACAATTCCTCGTAATACAACCACTTGTATATATTTCTTCTTACATATAAAATTATTGACTTAACTTTCCGGTTCCAATTGTCAACAAAAAATTTTGAAATGTCCACATTTGGAATCAGAAGTTGATTTTCGACGGCCAGCGTCTGCTCTGTATTTGGGCTAAAATAATTGCACTCGCCCAAATTTGGCACTGCTCTGGTTCCAATCGACAGGTATGGGCACCAAGCCAAGCCCTCTTTGCTACTGAGTTCTTACAGAGCTATGAAAATCAGGCTATTGCAGTCGCCAAAGCTTTATGGATTCGATGCTTATGAAGTAACAAATATTGAAACTTGAGTTCCAAATTTGAGCTTTTTACTAGATACGGAGAAAATCAAACAGGTTTAGAGCTAATTTTATGGGGTCGAAATTCCATTTGGGCAGCTTGCTTACATCGACAATTGGGATCATCAGGGTTTGCAGTAATCAGAAACGAACCCAGTATCAGAATGCTCTACAAATGGGGAAACAGGAAAAAACAAGCCACAAACATTAAATACTGACTCTGCCTTTGCTTTGCCGAAATTGCAACCATAGTAATCCAAAAACACCTAAATCTTTCAGGTATAGCAATTATTTCCAATACCATAATACAAATATCGTAGTACGAGAATTTTTGTCGTATGCCATTTTGCTAAGTTTTGGTAACCAGTTCCTTTGTTGCAGGGCTCTGGCTTTCACTCCCTACTATTTCGGCTTTCATCCAACTGATTCTCAGCAGAACACTTATGTCTTTATACCAAATCATTTAGTTGGATGGTCTTCCTCTGTGATGGTAAGGTTCTTTTCCAAAATTAAAGTTTCATTTCTTATTACGGTTGTATTGGCTAACTAAGAAGTCTTGCATATCTTGCAAAGGACCTAGAAGCAGTTGATTGGCAGGCATTTTATGATTCCTACACGAGTTTCTATGAAAGAATGAAAACTTGGCTTTGCTACAAGCTCAATCATTTGAGGTAAGCTTGCAATCCTTATCTCTTGAATGTACTCTAGGTTAGAATCACTAAACTTGCACCTCGGAAATTCATGCAAAAACTAGATAAATGGAACATCTCTTTGTTTGTGATGTTGTGTCATAGAATATGTTGCTTTTTGAGTACCAGGCCTCTTTATCACTAAGTTGGGTTTATTCATGCAATGGTCATAATGTAGGATGGTCAGTGCTTCCATTTTTAGGATAGAGGAGTTAATGCAACTTTTATTTCTACCTCATAGGGCATAGTTTTCCTGATTCTAGAAAACGAACACAGAGCATCTGAGTCCTTTACCTCTTGGCATGGTACAATGTTAGAAACTGCATAAGAATGGTTGGTTATCATGTCAAATGCAAAGGGAAATTTAAGCGTACCATTCATTTGCAAATAAACCTTTTGCCATAATAATCATTGAATAACATGTCTAATAATTTTTTGTTCTCTGCATTATTATGACTTTCATACCCTGGTTCTTACTAAGATCTTTATGACCTGGTTTATGTGGATCTCATACGGAAATATAAGCATTGTTAGTCTTGTGTAGAAGAGGAGGTTGTGTTATTTTAGAACTAGCACAGACTCTAGGTAATGCTTTCTTTCTAGTAGCATAATGCTTTCTTTCTAGTAGCATATATCTTTTGGCTCGTTTATGAATTTGAGAAATATGCACCTAAGTGCTTTTGTAGGACGCTCATCAAGCTTTCCAATAAATGCTCATGTCTAAAAATCAAAGCTTTCTTTTTTCATGCGTTTGGTCTAGTGGTAACACACTAGTTCCTTAGCAATGTGGTCTCGAGTTCGAGACCGCCCAGAATCGTTGGGGGTCAAATCCCAACAGATGCAATGTAAGGTGGTTGGGGGCAGGGCCCAACCAAGCAATGTAGTGTGGTGTGTGGTCACATATCCAGTTGGATGCTGCCTAGTGGCATGACGTTAAAACTACTATCTATCTATCTATCTATCTTATGCCGTTTACATCCTCTGATGTTGTCAAACTAGAACAGCCTGTGGATTTTGCCATTTTTGACATATCTACAATAAAATTTTGAAAATTCTGAGCCTAGGGATCTTCTTGCAAACTTTCCAGTGGATACCCTTGCTAATAAAACAGAGCTTTGCTTTGCAAGATATGGCTGAAATTGGAAAATAGGTTTATTTCATGCAGTTGTGTTGTGGTTGATATGTTTTGCTTTTTTTGACCCATTTAAATTATAAATTTCAGAAATATGCACCTTAGTGCTTTTGTAAGGCGCTCGTTAAGCTTTCCAAAAAATGCTCATGGATAGAAAAAACAACTCTAAGTGCTTTTGTAAGGTGCTCATTAAGCTTTCCAATAAATGCGTCCTTTACATGTAACCAAGATAGCAAGTGGATTTTGCAATTTTTGGCATATCTACAGCAAAAAATTAAAGACTCTGCGCCTAGCATTATTTTTAGATCTTTTTGGAGGCTTTCCAATGGATACCCTTGCTAATAAAACAGAGGTTGCTTTGTAAGTCATGGCCGAAATTGAAAAATAGTTTTATTTCATGCCGTTGTGTTGTGATTGATATGTTTTTGAGGTGTGGAAAACTCAAATTTGCTCGGTGTTTTTATACGTGTAGAGAAACCAAAGACTGGCCTTCTTAAAATGCAATTGCATATCCGGCACTCATTTCATATGCTTGGCAATGTTAGAAAATGGCCTTTGCTACCATGCTAAGAGACATTTTGAGAAATATGGAAACATCAATACACTATGTTTGGGACTTTTTTCCTTAGCATCTATGTTGAAGTTTTGAATTCTCCCCTTCCATCAAAAGGAAACATCTATGATCACACATTCGTATTGCCCAACAATGAATTTTTTATGTTGGAGTGGTGAGATGTGAATAATTACATAACTATGTCCAAACTAATTTGGAACAAATTTACAAATAGGATGTATGTGATTAGTATTTACACTAAGCAAACCAACCCAACCTTCTACTAAGCCACTATTCCAAAACAACCAAGGGTCCCTTAACACATTTGCTTCTTAAAGGTCCATTCCAATTTCAAAATAAATCAACCAACCAATCTACGTCTAAAAGCAATCTCTCTTTTCTACATACTCTAGCTTGATTTGAAAAACAAAGGAACCACAAGAATAAAGCTCTACAGAATTGAAAAAAATAAACCTCTTCATTGTGCACAGATTTGACTCCCAAAGATGCACTCCACCAGTGCTAATTTCTTGTATGGTAATAAAAATTTTGTGGCTCATCAAATTTATGTAATAGGGAATCTACGCCCCGAGGCAGCGCCGCCAGCTGAGGTGGCGCACAAGCGGCGGAGCCGCGAGTGCTCCATCGAGGCTGGTGGCTCCGCCAAGGAATATTTTGAGGGGGATACCTGAGGAAAGTAGATTCCCTTATGTAATGCACACCTCGGCAGAATTACGAACAGGAAAAATATGTTTAACAGAGAAACTTGAATGGCTATGGCACAAATTTTCCCTTCAATGGCTACGCCTAAGGAAGCTGGGCTGTCAGAGCTTTGATTTGCAGGCCGGAATGCTGCAAAAATGACATCTTTGCTCTAGATCTATGATTCTATCATGGTTAAAATGCTTCTATCATCCCCATTGGAGCTTTTGATGCATGCACAACAGGGAAAAATGCAAGAACATAAGCGCATGAAACGTCATAGAAAAGAAACAAACTTAAAGAAATGGACTCACATAAGAAAGCTTTGGTTTTCCTAAATGAAGAGATCTCCAAAACGAAGAGATCTCCGGCTATTCTGGCTCTCTGGCTTTCCTCAATGATGCTTCAGACTATTTCGGCTAGATCTCTCGCTATTCAGGCTATTTCTGCTAGGTGATCTCGGCTATTCATGAAGAGGCTATTCAAAAAGAAGCTATTTTGGCTAGATCTCTGACTATTCAGGCTGCTCTCCTTCAACATCCGGCAGCAGTGCTCTCCTTACCTATGCTGGCTTCAGACGAAGCGATTTGAAGGAAGGTTGCCCGAAGAGTTGATCGCCAGAAGATTTGAAGGTCAGTCCGCCATAGCCACAAAACATTGGCGGCGCCGCTATATACAGACGGAGAGAGAATTGCGCGGGATAAAATACGCAGAAAAAGGTAGTAATTCTGCCTAGGTTGCATTACAGGACATTATAAATTAGTAAAAATTATAAGAATACCCCTGTATTTGACAAAAATTATGAAAATGCCATTGTATTTTAGCAAATTATTGAAATGCCCTTCTGTGTCCCTTGTTTCCCTCTGTTTCTCACGAAAATCATGTCATTTATCTAGAACAATCTTTCCTGTTATGGTCTCCAGTTCTTATACATTCACGGCAGCACAGTGGTGTTGTTCTTCAACATGTTTGTGAAGAATACTTTTGAGCAAAGAGCTACTTTTGCATTTAGTCTTCTGAATTTGGATAAGGATCTAACATGGAAATGTGCAATGCTTCTTGTCTAAATCTGAAGTACAGTTCTAGGGGTTCAAATTTTGGGGTTCAATTCAGCTATATGGCACACTTCTGGGTCAGAAATTTCTGCTGGGTTAGAAATTCGTGGGGTTCACTGCCGTGTTCCAAGTTAGCAACTTCTGGGATAGAAAATTCTGAGCTAGAAAGTGAAATTTAATCAGGGGTTTCTTGCATAGCCGGAATGATCCAAGCTCTGGCGCAAATTCTGATTCCAAACCGATGGAACCCAAGAAGACCACTTCTTTTGTTTCGTCAAAAATCATGCAACCGAAGATTTTAACATCATTTTGCAATAAGAACTCAATACCTTACAGATGCTGAATGATGAAGGCTCCCAACGTTGATTCTTGTTTTGCATGTTCTTCGAAGGCTCTGGATTTAGAGGATAGGGCGATTACAATTAGAAGGGCAGTTAGAACCACAGTTTAAGGAGAGCGTCTTCTGGAGCTTTGCATAACCTAATTTAGCGACTACAGGTAATAGCTCAAGCAACTAGAATCAACGGTGGTAATCTGAAGACTTGAAATAATCTAATTCTTGAAAATGCAGAATGCGGCAAGGTCTTTCCAATGGATCTTTGGAGTTGTCTTTGTGGGCGATGGTGGTGCCAAAATACGAATGACTTAGGGGCATTTTGATGAATTAACAAAATACAAGGGTATTTTTATAAATAGCCAGAAATCTAAGGGCATTCTTGTAATTTTCCCTATAAATTAACATCATATTTTTTAAACAAGAAAAGATTCATCTCAGTCAAATTGAAGTCAAAAAGTTATTTCACACTTAAAACACTGACCACCTAGTTAAAACACTAGTAATGAACATTACTGAGTTTTAAATGTCTAGTATTAATGAAAAGATTCTCTCTAATCTGCAAGTTTTGTGAAGCGTGCTTTTTTATTTGATTTGTTAAAAAAAAAATATTGCTCCTTTAATCAAACACCCTGTTTTATGGGAAACTTTCCTCGAGGGAATTTGCAATGGCTGCCCATTCCAAAAGCCATCCATTAAGTTTCTGGTATATTTTGCAAGGATCCTATTATATGCCCTTGGCCTTTATCCCGCATTCAGTAGCCGATGTCATATAGAGCAAGAGATGAAACATTGAAGCTGCAAAAAGCCTGGATGGCTAGGGTGGCTATAGAACAAACTATTTTTGGCATCTTCCACTATAGGGTTAGTAAGAAACAAGAAATAACATATATGTCGCATCAAAACAGCCAAACACTTTGGAACATTGATGTCAGTTTCTTGCAGTTGCTTCCACAGTTCAGTGATATATCGGGCAGCAGTTTACAAACTATCAAAATAACTGGCAGCCACATCATGTTGAACAATAAGAAAGAACCCATCTTTCAACAATTCATCCGAGGTGATTTTGTCAAAATTGAGTATGGGAGATTGCTTATCTAACATTGGATGCTGTCCATGAGGCCAAGAGTGTAAAAGTGTATGCTGACTGAATGGAGTGCCAAAAACTCGCACCAGCAGAGCAGAATTTCAGAAGGTTGAATTTCAAAAAGGATGGTTACTCCAAAAGATCCCCTGAAACCAGAACTTGCAAACCTAACAGTAGAACATGTACCGCTGGACGTCATCTTTGATGGTCGGCAATGGTCTAACATAAATTTCATGTGCCTAAATTTGGCATACATTTCCTGTGGCTAAATTGAGTCATGCATCACCCCTCTCTACAGGCCGTGGCATAGCTATAATAGTCAGAGTTGGGCCGGGATTAGGTCTCTCCCTTGCCCGCCATTTTGCCAAAGAGGGATTTACCGTAGCTATCCTTGCTCGAAATCTCGGTGTGTCATTTCTTCTGTTCCCCAAGTGTTTTTCTCTTTCATTTTCTCATTTACAAGTAGCTTCTTTGGAATGTAACAAGAAGAAGTATTAGCAAGTTTCTCTGAAATCTTCCTCTTGATGCCTGATTTAAAATTCGTTTTTTCACGTCTAATGCATAGCAGGATGAAAGAAGTATCAAGACAGCTAGCTATATTTGCAAATGACATATGCATACCTTTAGACTCTCGAAATATCTGGATCAAGTTGTTGTGCCCTGCTTTTCTTCCACTAAACAGTGCTAACAACTTGTCCGCTATCTCTTCATGCGCCATGGCCATTTATCAGCCTACTCTAGAAACTTCTGAGCTGTCATGGGTGTAAGAAGCCAGATTCATTTTACATGTCTTCAATAAGAAGGATTGTCAGACCAAATGGGCAAGAAAAGGAACGTTTGTTTTGTTTTTGCATATGATTCTCTTACAGTGCTTTTGTAACAGAAGTAACCTTACTTATTTTTCACAGATAAGCAGATGAAATTGGCTAAAGAGATTCTAGAAAAAGAGCCTAAAGCACGTCGTTGCTATATGAATAGACTGTGCAGATTGCAAGAGTATTAATGAAGCACTTGAAAGCATTTTGTGGCTCATCAAATTTATGTAATAGGGAATATACGCCCCGAGGGTATTCCGCCGAGGAATTTCCAAGGCACCACTGCCAGCTGAGGTGGCGCACGAGCGACGGAGCCGCGAGTGCTCCGCCGAGGCTGGTAGCTCCGTCGAGGAATATTCTGGGGGCATAAATTTGGAATCTACGCCCCAAGGGTATTTCGCCGAGGAATTTCCGAGGCACCGCCGCCAGCTGAGGTGGCACACGAGCGACGGAGCCGCGTGTGCTCCGCCGAGGCTAGTGGCTCCACCGAGGAATATTCTGAGGGGGATACCTGAGGAAAGTAGATTCCCTTATGTAACGCACACCTCGACAGAATTATGAACAAGAAACATATGTTGAACACTTGAACGGCTATGGTACAGATTTTCCCTTCAATGGCTATGCCTAAGGAAACTGGGTTGTCAAAGCTTTGATTTGCAGGCCGGAATG
Source organism: Isoetes taiwanensis (assembly GCA_021234155.1). Taxonomy (NCBI): domain Eukaryota; kingdom Viridiplantae; phylum Streptophyta; class Lycopodiopsida; order Isoetales; family Isoetaceae; genus Isoetes; species Isoetes taiwanensis. The sequence continues at coordinate 8,767,274 of JAJEKV010000052.1, forward strand.
CTTCAGAAATGAATCTCTGCTCTAGACCTATGCTTCTATCATGGCCAAAATGCTTCTATCATCCCCATCGGAGCTTTTGATGCATGCACAACAGGGAAAAATGCAGGAACATACGGGCATGAAACGTCATAGAAAAGAAACAAAAGAAATGGACTCGCATAAGAAAGCTCTGGCTTTTCTAAATGAAGAGATCTCCAAAACGAAGAGATCTCCGGCTATTCTGGCTCTCTGGCTTTCCTCAATGAAGACGCTCTACTTTAGGCTATTTTGGCTAGATCTCTCGCTATTCAGGCTATTCCGGCTAGATGATCTCTGGCTATTCATGAAGAGGCTATTCGAGAAGAAGCTATTCCAGCTAGATCTCTGACTATTCAGGCTGCTCTCCTTCAAACATCCGACAGCAGTGCTCTCCTTACCTATGCTGGCTTCAGACGAAGAGATTTGAAGGAAGGGCGCCAAAAGAGTTGATTGCCAGAAGATTTGAAGGTCAGTTGATCCGCTATAGTCTGCCATAGCCACAAAATATTGGCGGCGCCGCTATACACAGACGGAGAGAGAATTGCGCGGGATAAAATACGCAGAAAAAGGGAGTAATTCTGCCTAGGTGTGCATTACGGGACATTATAAATTAACATCATATTTTTTAAACAAGAAAAGATTCATCTCAGTCAAATTGAAGTCAAAAAGTTATGCTCTTTTGTGCTGTTTTTTTCACACTTAAAAACACTGACCACCTACTTAAAACACTAGTAACGAACATTACTGCGTTTTAAATGTTTAATATAATGAAAAGATTCTCTCTAATCTACAAGTTTTGTGAAGCGCACTTTTTTATTTGATTTGTAAAAAACAAGTCATTACTCCTTTAATTAAACGCCCTGTTTTATGAGAAACTTTCCTTGAAGGGATTTGCAATGGTTGCCCATTCCAAAAGCCACTCATTAGTTTTCTGGTATATTTTGCAAGGATCCTATTATATGCCATTGGCCTTTATCCAGCATTCGGTAGCCAATGTCATATAGAGCAAGAGATGAAACATTGAAGCTGCAAAAAGCCTGGATGGCTAGGGTGGCTATAGAACAAACATCAAATACTGACTCTACCTTTGCTTTGCCGAAATTGCAACCATAGCAATCCGAAAACTCCTAAATCTTTCAAGTATAGCAATCATTTCCAATACCATAATACAAATATCGTAGTACAAGATTTTTTGTCGTATGCCATTTTGCTAAGTTTTGGTAACCAGTTCCTTTGTTGCAGGGCTCTGGCTTTCACTCCCTACTATTTCGGCTTTAATCCAACTGATTCTCAGCAAACACTTGTGTCTTCATACCAAATCATTTAGTTGGATGGTCTTCCTCTGTGATGGTAAGGTTCTTTTCCAAAATTAAAGTTTCACTTCTTATTACGGTTGTATTGGCTAACTAAGAAGTCTTGCATAGCTTGAAAAGGACCTAGAAGCAGTTGATTGGCAGGCATTTTATGATTCCTACATTAGTTTCTATGAAAGAATGAAAACTTGGCTTTGCTACAAGCTCATCAATCATTTGAGGTAAGCTTGCAATCCTTATCTCTTGAATGTACTCTAGGTTAGAATCACCTAAACTTGCACCTCAGAAATTCATGCAAGAATTAGATAAATTTAACATCTCTTTGTTTGTGATGTTGTGTCATAGAATATGTTACTTTTTGAGTACCAGACCTCTTTATGTAAAGCACAAGTTGGGTTTATTCCTGCAATGGTCATAATGTAGGATGGTCAGTACTTCTATTTGTAGGATAGAGGAGTTAATGCAACTTTTATTGCTACCTCATAGGGCATAGTTTTCCTGATTCTAGAAAAAGAACACAGAGCATCTGAGTCCTTTACCTCTTGGCCTGGTATGTTAGAAACTGCATAAGAATGGTTGGTTATCATGTCAAATGCAAAGGGAAATTTAAGCGTACCATTCATTTGCAAATAAACCTTTTGCCATAATAATCATTGAATAAGATGTCTAATAATTTTTTGTTCTCTGCATTATTATGACTTTCATACCCTGGTTCTTAATAAGATCTTTATGACCTGGTTTATGTGGATCTCATACGGAAATATAAGCATTGTTAGTCTTGTGTAGAAAAGGAGGTTGTGTTATTTTAGAACTAGCACGGACTCTAGGTAATGCTTTCTTTCTAGTAGCATAATGCGTTCTTTCTAGTAGCATATATTTTTTGGCTCGTTGGACCTGTTTAGACTATGAATTTGAGAAATATGCACCAAAGTGCTTTTGTAGGACGCTCATCAAGCTTTCCAATAAATGCTCATGCCTATAAATCAAAGCTTTCTTTTTCATGTTATGCCGTTTACATCCTCTGCTGTTGTCAAACTAGAATATCCTGTGGATTTTGCCATTTTTGACATATCTACAATAAAATTTTGAAAATTCTGAGCCTAGGATTATTTTTAGATCTTCTTGCGAACTTTCCAACGGATACCCTTGCTAATAAAACAGAGCTTTGCTTTGCAAGATATGGCTGAAATTGGAAAATAGTTTTATTTCATGCAGTTGTGTTGTGGTTGATATGTTTTGCTTTATTTGACCCATTTAAATTATAAATTTCAGAAATATGCACCTTAGTGCTTTTGTAAGGTGCTTTTGTAATATGCACTTTACTGAGCCCTCAGTAGTCATTATCTAAGCTTGTCTAGTATCATCATTACTGCAAAGGTTTTTTCCCTTGAAAACCTTTCGAGGCAGGAGTTTTCTAATCCTAGTAGTAATGATTGTACTAGCCCATTTGTATGGGTCCCATGACCTATTGGTCTCCGTGGACGTTAAAAAAACTATTCTATTCTATTCTATTCATTAAGCATTCTAAAAAATGCTCATGGTTAAAAAAAACAACTGTAAGTGCTTTTGTAAGGTGCTCATTAAGCTTTCCAATAAATGCTCATGGATAAAAAAACAGAGCTTTCTTTTTGAAGTTACGTCCTTTACATGTTCTGCTATCAAACCAAGACAGCAAGTGGATTTTGCCATTTTTGGCATATCTACAGCAAACATTTAAAGATTCTGCGCCTAGCATTATTATTAGATCTTTTTGGAGGCTTTCCAATGGATACCCTTGCTAAAAAGCAGAGCTTTGCTTTGCAAGTTATGGCCGAAATTGAAAAATGCCATTGTGTTGTGATTGATATGTTTTTGAGGTGTGGAAAACTCAAATTTGCTCGGTGTTTTTATACGTGTAGAGAAACCAAAGACGGGCCTTCTTAAAATGCAATCGCATATCCCGCACTCATTTCATATGCTTGGCAATGTTGGAAAATGGCCTTTGATACCATGCTAAGAGACATTTTGAGAAATATGGAAACATCAATACACTATGTTTGGGACTATGTAGTAATGATTGTACTAGCCCATTGTATGGGTCCCATGACCTATTGGTCTCTGTGGACGTTAAAAAAACTATTCTATTCTATTCTATTCCTTCCATCAAAAGGAAACATCTATGATCACGCATTCGTATTGCCCAACAATGAATTTTTTATGTTGTGGTGAGATGTGAATAATTTTATTTAAGATATAACTACATTCAAACTAATTTGGAACAAATTTACAAATAGGATGTATGTGATTAGTATTTAAACTAAGCAAACCAGCCCAACCTTCTGTTAAGCCACTATTCCAAAACAACCAATGGTCTCTTAACACATTTGCTTCTCAAATGGTCCATTCCAATTTCAAAATAAATCAATCAACCAATCTACGTCTGAAAGCAATCTCTCTTTTCTACATACTCTAGCTTGATTTGAAAAACAAAGGAACCACAAGAATAAAGCCATACAGAATTGAAACAAGGTGCTGCGCACGGAGGGTTGCCCTCCATGGCCGGAGGGTGAAGTGGCTTAAATCATGCTTGACAGTTGTGTTTTTACAATCAATCAAAATCGCTATTTTAAAACGTTGACATTTTGTGAAGGTGATGGTACCCATTTGCATCACTAACTCCTCCTATGTTGAGCTCCTCTTAGACTAGGATCCAGCTGGATACATGGACTCTAGGGTTTCAGTGTATCGTATTGGCATTTGTTTGGTTTCTGGGACATTATGAGGCATACTCAACACCAAAATTCTTTTCAGATGACTGGCTTTGCTTGTTGTTTGACCAGTCCTAAGCCCAATTCTATGGAGCAAACTGCTCATAACGAAGCTGACTGCCCTGATTATCATTTTGTTTACATGGGGCCAAAAGGTAGGTAATTTGGTTATATAGATTACGTCTCTAGCTTACCTCTCTTGTTACCACCTTATCTCATTAAACAAAAAGTACTTCCTCTTACGAGCCATGCTTCTAAAAAGGAACAAGTTATGTTTTCTCCCCCAAAAAAGGAAGACGATGGATAAAACAAGCTAAGGCCTTGATGAGTCATTAAGGACTGTCAGAGTTTACGAGCCGCCTTAGAGGTAGATGTCTCCCGAATTGAATATCAGTTGAGGATCTCCTTCAACGGTCCCAGTCTTGTATGTTTCTATAGATGAGGTCATATATGTTGCACCCAATAGATTTATCCAGGTTCGATTCTTGGAGGGTGTTTTCATTGTAAGCAAGTGTGAATCTTATTGATACGTTAATCTAGAAAAATACATTATTTGCATATGTTAGAAAATATGCATGCACGTTTCACCTTACATCTTCACAACCCTGTGTACAAATTTAACTTGTACACAAATGTAAGGTCAATCATGCAGTAGTTTGGCAATTGAATTAGCTTTTCTAGATATAGTTAGATATAAGGTATTTTGAAATTAGGGTTTCCAAAGGCAACTGACATGGATTTCATGATTTTTAGCATATGATATTCTATGGGCCAAAAGCCTAGATAGACATAAAGAGGGATTTAGCCATAAACCCTTGCAAGAAACCCCCTAGACCCAAATGTAAACTTGATGGATTCTCACCAATAGATTTCGTCTTCGTCGTGCCACTAAACCCTTGCAAGAACCCAATATAGTATTTGCAAATACGATTTTTGCCTATGGGGATATAGTATTTGCAAATATGATTTTCCATCCCATAGGCAAATCGTCTGCATGCCATATGGCACAAGCCCTGACTTGCTATATTTCCTGTTGTTGCATGTTGAAGACACAAGCAAGGACATTCTGTAAACATGGTAAGTTATTTTATGGAATCCCCGGTTTGGGCTTATGCTGCCCGTTTTGTTTGGATGCCATAATCCGACTGGGTTCTCGTGGACGATAAAAAACTTTATCTTTATCTCTATCTAAAACACGTCAACACTTCCCATTCTGACATACATCCCAAGTGAACTCAAAGAATCTCTACTGCAAGTTCCTTTAAACAAAATCTTTGCTACCTCTTTGTCAGACACCTCCAAGTGTGCCCATGGTGCAACTACAAGATGTTGGTTTTATTAAATTCAAAACAGAAATTTCAGAAGAGATGGCATGCTTGCCACATATATCGTCAAAGTTTTTTTGCCTACCCAACCACTTCTAACCATTTTTGCAATCTTCAAAAGTGAGCAATAAAATTACAATAAAATTAAAATGTAGTAAGAGCTGTGGAGGCCTATTGTAAAACAAAATTTATACAAATCTCAGTTCAAAAAGGCTTTACATTCGATAGATTCGTATCAAGCTAATATGCACAATACTGAAGCAATAGTCTAGGAGCAGTAATTTATTCTTTCTATACTATTCCTAACCATTCAAACGTATTACTCATTTACATGACTTCTGCGTGTCCCAATTAAATGCATTGCTCAACAACCCTGAAGAATGAGGTAGAAAGAAGTCTAATATATCCATAAGCAAAACAACCTTATTGTCACTTGATATGAGAAACTAGTGCTTTACTGAAGTCGATTATTCATTAAGAATTTGTTTTATCAAATAGCTCATGTGGGTCCTTCTAGTGCTGTAAAGATATCAGTCCTTGTAACAATTCCTGCATCATATTTGGCAACCTTGCACATTTTAGCATGAAGAAACATTTAAGCTTACTAGGAAAGAACTACTAAGCTGGAAATACTTACCCATAACTTGATTTGAGTCGTTGACAATTGGGATTCTATGAATTTTATTTTTCAACATCAGAATAGCGGCATCTGCAGGGAAAGCATTATATTCAAATAAAATTACACATTAGAAAAAACAAGCAGCAGATACAGTTTTGTTGGCAGATAGAGTAATAGCAGGCGAACTCATTACTTCACCTACAGTAGATTTTAGCTGAAAATCACATGCAATTGGATTAAAGCCAGAAAGGAGAAACATGTACACTTGTGTGCGCAATTCTAAAACATTTATCAAAGGAATCCTCAAACTGATCTTGTTACCTACAAAACTATTTCTCTCAATTCTCTCCCTCAAATTAAGATGCAAAGACCAGTACTGACATCCTACATTTGACAATAAAATAATCAAAGACATTAGAGACGAAGAGATCATAAGAAATTTCAACTCAAGAACTATGGCTGGCAATCTCCATACACTCGACATGCCAGAGACCATGTATGCCACTATCCATAGTCAAAAAGGAACTAAATAAAAATGGTCATGGAAAAGATGATTACCTAATTGCAACTGTTTATGTCACAATTATCAGAGAGAGACAAAAAAATCTAATTCTTAGGTATGTACCCCATTCAAGGCCTTGCTCTTGTCTTTTTTCAAGAACACCCCAATACACTTTTGTTCCTTGTCGATAACTGGCATCCCTGATATTTCTGTGAAAAAATGATCTATTTCCTCAATCAAATTCTCTGGGCTTGCTGTGTAAATAACCTTGGACATACAATTTGCCAAGAAAGTAGAAGGCTATGCCTGCATAAGATGTTTACAGTAATTGTTATTGTCTGACACAAACAAATCCCATATGTGGTACACATAAAAAAATCTTACCTCTTCTTTGAAAATCGCTGACTCATAATGGGCGGCGAGATCTTCAAAATTCAGCATGGAAAAAATCACAGGCCACTCTGCAGAAGAAAGAATTTCACCCTTAGGTTCTTCAACTTCAACCTTATCACCCACCGCATGGACTACGAGCGCTTTTCTGCACATGATAACAGACCCAAAAGCTGGAACCAATGACTTTGGCTGAGGGAGTCTGCCTCTAAAATCTACTTTCGCACTAAAACCATGCTTCTGACTTGCTGCTATATTGTTGCATGGAAGGATCCTAAAAAACACCTCTTAGGTAGATTATCTTAGAAACTAGATACCACCTCGCATACTTTCAGCAGAATTGGATAAGGTGAAAAGAGCATGTAACTGTCAAAATTGGATGTACTATTATGTCCAAAAATGCCAATTTCCAAAAAACCATCAAGCCATTACTTTTATCAATCAAGGTGGCTACGTTTGCATCATCTTCAAGGTACACATGGTGAACATACCTCTTCAACTCTGAAGGGACAATATCAGACGCATTCTATATAAGATATTTAAGATGTCAAGATTTTGCTGAGCAATAAGATGCAGGGATTCCTTTGTGAAAATAAGCAAGAGAAAAGTTTGTAAATGCTATACAGAAAAAAGGGATAAAAGATGTGGTGATGATGTTCTAGAGTGACATGATCAATCACATCGGAAGGGGAAATGGTCTCTTGGCGCTCAACTAGCGCCTGCGACTAGGGCGGCAAGGGGAGAGGACACCGCCCTCCTCTTCCTGATTCTGGCACTGCCTCAGCTCTTCCTGCAGATCAGAGACAGAATTGGATGCTAGCGGGGTTTTGCCATACTAATTCAGGCGGATTCTTATCTTCTAAAGATTCTTCCGGATTGCTTGTTTGAAACTGCTTCAAGGCGGTCTTTATGATTTTGCCAGATGTCACTAATGTGGCCCAATTTGCTAAAGCTGTTGAGCAAGAATATGTAAGTTTCTTGGAATTTATAATTTTTCTTGTTTAGAGCAAGATCCGAAAGGGCATAGAGCCTATAAGGTAGCAGATTTTTAGCAGAAACATAAAGAGAGCAGTTTTCATGTATGGTTTTCTGGGCAATCTAATTAATGGCGGATCTTCTGAATTGTTGGCCTTTTCCCCTTCCTCTTGCTCTTTCTTGCTAGTGGAAAGATCTAGAGATGTTTTCTTGGAAGGAGCCAGAGTAAATTCTTGATTTCGATTTTACAGTTTTGAAACAGGATGTCAATTTTTTTTGAGATTGCCAAGCTAGGGATATAATTATGTCCAGGAAGACGCTTCCATATCAATATCAGATATTATGAACCAAACTTTAGAGGGAAGTTTTGGTGGCTGGGCTGTGTGTCTAGCTTTGCAGGTTGGCTGACTGGCACATCCCGACAATGCAGCATCTCCTTTTAATTTTGTATTTGGTAGTAAAACTGCAGAATCAAATCATAGTTTGAAGCAGTTGGGCTTCTCTGAGCAGTGCGGGAGAATTGGTCAGATTACTCTTCAGTTATTTTCTCTTCATTACTAGTTTTGCAAGAGGTTTTTTGGAGCATTCAAGATTTGTCTGGAGCTTGTGGAAAATGAGCATTTTGGCTCCTATAGTATTCTGTTTAATTGAGAAGATGTTAATACTGTAGTATTGGTTAGACAGGAGAAGAGGTTGAGAGAGGCTCATGTGTACATTTGCTACAGACATGATTCAGATCTAGATGGGATCTTTTGTACTTAAATTATATCTGATCCATGAGGGATCTTTGTATTGTAACTTTTTCTATCTAATCAATACAAAAACTTCGTACCTTCAAAAAAAAAAAAAAAATGATGTTCTAGAGTTTATGCACATATCTTGCTCAATGAATTCTTTTTGTGCCATATCAAAAACTGTTCTTAAAAAAACTTACCTGAAGATTTTTGCCATGTTCAGATCCTGCTGCACTTCTACTTCTCTGAAATAATTTGTCCTACCAAAATTCTAAAGCATTTGAAACATATAAGGCTAACAAATAACTCTGCAAGCTTTAGGAAATCCATCAAATATGGGAACTTGAGCATATGATGAACATCTGAGCAAGTATAAGAGAGTAGTTGCATTCTAAGTTAAATAAACATCTGAGAAAGTATAAGAGAGTAATGCATTCTAAGTTAACTGTAGATTACACATCACCAAACCACAATATCACGTTGGAAAGACCATGTACCTTTAATGTTTTGGTTCATGCAATTGTCTTACATAGTCGAAGAGATATAGAATGCACATTACACATGAAGCAGACCACACTATAGCTTATGTAGAATAGGACACCACCATGTGCATATAATTTTAACTCAAATCCTCGCAACAAGCACCTTCAGTACATCTAAAATAACCAACAAGTGCAGAACTACAACATCATAGATTTGTCTCTCTTTATCATGTTATGGACCCATTCAGCCAAAGGTCTTTAGATAGTAGCACACGCATGTAGCACAATAATAGACATAAGCTTACATATGGTTGGGATGGAACAGACTGTTACACATACCTGAAACATTTCAGTTGCTCTTCTTCATATTCATCTTGGCCACTAGTCTGTTGTGTCCTATCAAAGTATGCCTGTTAATTTTCTGCAGTCTCCAAATGCCTCAATCTTCTGTAGTAATATTTTAACTAAATGCCTGGATGCAAGTGCACCGCTAATAGAAGATATAAAGGTTTCAGATGCCCCTGTTAAGAAGTTCTTTGCATAAGTAACACCTACAGCCTAACCATAAAGAAGTAGCCATAGAAATGCGCCTCCAAACCTTGGAAAATAGCGTGTCAAAGGATAATCGGCTAACCTGTACATGAATAAGATCCATAACTTCGAGAGAATAGCCATTCTAATTCTCCTTGTCCGGATGAGCTGGGGCATTATATTATTGTTCCTCCTTTGTTACTTAGGAGAATACGTTTATCTGAAGACCCAAATCCAGAATCCCGGTTGAAACATCCACGATCCAGAGCACTTTATAGGATGCAATAGGTTTGGAGCAGTCACCATCATATTCTAGGTATATTCCAGCATATACCTAGGATATGCCACAAACCCACATAAACGAGGGTTTTCTCCCCTAGGGGCAACCCAAAAAATAAACCTAAATTTGACTCCCAAAGATGCACTCCACGAGCGCTAAATTCTTGTATGGTAATAAAAATTTTGTGGCTCATCAAATTTATGGGACATTATAAATTAACATCATATTTTTTAAACAAGTAAAGATTCATCCCAGTCGAATTGAAGTCAAAAAGTTATCTCTATTGTGTTGTTTTTTTCACACTTAAGACCACCTACTTAAAACACTAGTAACGATGCTCTTTTGTGCTGTTTTTGTCACACTTTAAAACACTGACCACCTAATCTACAAGTTTTATGAAGCGCGCTTTTTTATTTGATTTGTTTAAAAAAAAAAGTCATTACTCCTTTAATTAAACACCCTGTTTTATTGGAAACTTTCCTTGAAGGAATTTGCAATGGCTGCCCATCAATTAACTTTCTGGTATATTTTTGCAAGGATCCTATTATATGCCGTTGGCCTTTATCCCGCATTCAGTAGCCAATGTCATATAGAGCAAGAGATGAAACATTGACGCTGCAAAACGCCTGGATGGCTAGGGTGGCTATAGAACAAACTATTTTTGGCATCTTGCACTATAGGGTTAGTAAGAAACAAGAAATAACATATATATCGCATCAAAACAGCCAAACACTTTGGAACATTGATGTCAGTTTCTTGCAGTTGCTTCCACAGTTCAGTGATATATATCCGGCAGCAGTTTACAAACTAACTGGCAGCCACATCATGCTGAACAATAAGAAAGAACCTATCTTTCAACAGATTCATCCGAGGTGATTTTGTCAAAATTGAGTATGTGAGATTGCTTATCTAACATAGGATGCTGGGCAGGAGGTCAAGAGTGTAAAAGTGTATGCTGACTGAATGGAGTGCCAAAAACTCGCACCAGCAGAGCAGAATTTCAGAAGGTTGAATTTCAAAAAGGATGGTTATCTCCAAAAGGTCCCCTGAAACCAGTGTATGCTGACTGAATGGAGTCGCCAAAAACTCGCACCAGCAGAGCAGAATTTCAGAAGGGTGATGGTTCTCCAAAAGGTCCCCTGAAACCAGAACTTGCAAACCTAACAGTAGAACATGTACCTCTGGACATCATCTTTGATCTTCGGCAATGGTCTAACTTGAGGAGGGGCTGGACGAGAAGCTGAAGAAGAGGACCTTGTGGCTTCAGAAACACTCTCTGCCCTTACTGAGGACACATCACTTCCGCTGCCGGTAGGATCAATGTAGAGCCTAGCCCTATATGCTACTAAGTCTGCATAATAAACTGGCGGAACAACAGAAACTGCTTTTGTGCACCTTGAGTAGGTATAACAGAGATTGTTAATCAGCATTTGAAGGTCGTCAGCTTTGAAGCCATTCTCGTCATAAAGCACATGATAATGAGTCGGTTTACTAGTCCCCTTCATACCAGCATGGCTGCACAAGTAGAAATCAAATTCTGATGGATGGGTGATTGTTGAATCAACCACAGTGCCTGGTTTTATGTTGTCCTTGAAATTGTTCTGATCTGCAGGGAACATCCGGGTATGGTGCCGTTTCTGAACTGCAACAAAAGTTACCCTGGGTCTATACTCCACATGTAAGTCAGAAAATGCCTGCCTCAAAGATTGCAGCTCAGTTTCCAAAACCTTCGCAAACTGACCTTCACTGACGCCATCCCTAAAGAAAATAATTCTCTCAGGCGGACGATTGGTGCGCGCTTTAAACTCTATGAGCAACTCCTTGGCCATAACTCTCAAATTTGTAATTACTTCTTCTCGAGAGGCTTGTGCACCAGCTCTTGCCAGATACAGATTAGCAGCTGGCCAGTCCATGCTTGCTACAAGGGATGATATTGATGGAGTCTGATCATCACCTGGGGCTGGATGTGTTACGTCAGACCCAAAGATAATGGTAGGAGAAGAAAATATAGAGGGTAAAGCCTTGGGCAATTCATCTAACAGATTAACATTTGTGCCGCCCACTTTTACATTTATCTTCATGGCTAAGTTAGCTAGGTACTGAGAAAGCCCTCTTTCATTTCTGATATTTTTGACCAAGCAGCATTGTGTAACAATGCCAATTTCAGTTTCACAGACACGTTTCAGGTCACCATATATAGGGCTCTTTCCATCCATAATGCATACAACCAACTGCAAATTCGCATTTGGCCCTCTTGCCTTAGAAAACTCCTGACTAATTCCTTTAAGTGTATACTCAAACCGCTCCAACCTATCAGACTTGATAGGTACTGCTGTCCGTGGGTTCATCTTAATGCCAAGCTCCTGACACCTTCTTGTCAGGCAGTTACAGAAGTATTCAACATGTCCATAGTCTATCCTTGCAAAGTTAACGAGCGCCCAATTTTCTATTGTAGCTGGATGGTAGACCTTAGAGTCCATCAAATTCCAAGATCCATTCTGGCAGAAAATTTCTGCCCGCTTACTTCCAGCTCCATACTTTAACTTCGGAGGGGGTAAAACGCGCCCTTCAACCATGCTCATTTGCACATTGATTTTCAAGCCAAATGCTGCTGCATATTCATCCCTGCAAAACAAATGGATAATGATAAGAAAACTGTTCAAAGAGATACCATGCCAATGTACAGATAGCTATAGGTAACAAGGGCCCTTAAATCAGAAATGACATCAAGGAACTAGAATGAAGAGGCAGAATTGAAAAAACAACTTCTTCTTTACCTTCCAGGCGCATCTGGCAAGCTCATAATCTCCTGAGTTGCACGTTCTCTAGCCTGTGGACCCTGACAAGCAAAGTCCAAAATATTTCTGGTTTGATTGTCTGAAAGCTTTCTTCCATACTTTTGTCCAGGGCAGATTTTGCAGAGCTCCATAGGTAGGTAAATCACTTTTTTCCCCTGCATCTGTAAAGCTGGTAATTGGGGAAATTTCAACTGATAATTATAAACGTTTAAAAAGTAATCTGATAGGCTTGTCTCGCCGGCACCATCAAGACTAAAGGTCAACTGTGCAGTTGCTTCTTTGGAAAGGCCACAGATTCTGTATCTCCTGGGAATTTTCTGATGGATTACTTCAACCTTCAATCTAACTAACAACTTCTTTATCTTCACACGGTCAGCATCCTGCAAAGGCCTGCGGGGATCAAAACCCCTTATAGCTTGTCTCAACATTTCTATGACTTCAACATTATCATAAAATGCAGTAGCTGACACGTCTACATTAAGAACCAGACCCTGCATAGTTGGTCTGATACTCTGATAAAATCCCTTCCATGCGACAACACCGCCTTCAAGGTTCTTGATGCCAAAATCCGAATGGAAGAGTGACCTACCCACAGGGACATATTTTATAGTAGGGCCTTCTCTCAACACAATATCAAGGGCCTGCAACAACTCCTGAGGAAGAGTTGTTCTTCTACGCTGCAAGAACTGGTCCATAGCTCGGCCATCAAGTGTAGCAACCTTTTTCAATGTGACATCAAAGGATCGGTCTCTACCAGCAGTTGCACCAGGAGTTTCCTCTCCCAATGCCACAGTGAATGTCTTTGATTCAAAAGGAAACTCAACGGGTGAGTACATATTTTTGGCACCGTCAAATGCAGGCATGGAGCCTCCAAGGTCCTGAAGATGGAGCCTAATAAACTCACGCTTGAGGGCTCTGGCAATTCCCTTGGAGGAAACGCTAGGTTTTATCTCCACATCATAATGGAAAATGGTATTAATTTTCATACTTAGAGGGAAATGATTCACCCTCAATTTAACCTTCTGGCCTATAGTGCCCAAGTTGGGTCTGAGAGGCATAGCAGGTTTTGCTACTATGGGCTGCTGGGGTGGTACTTGCGTAGGAGCAGCAGGCCGTGGAGGTCCTAGATGTGAAGGAATAACCTGTGTTGGTGCTGTTCGGAAAGGCCCTGCAGATTCAGCAGCCTGTGGAGGTGCTAGATGTGGAGGAATGGCCTGTGTTTGTGAAGGCCCTGCAGACTGTGCAGCACGAGGAAGTAATGTGGCCATGATCGGAGGCATGGCTGGTGCAACAGCCTCTGTCTCTTGCTCTTGCTCTATAGACAAAGATTGCATTCCAGATTGCATCCTTGCACTTGATGACCCTGTATCCAAACATATATAATGAGTATAACATGAACCCAGTGAAAATTTCGTGATCTAAATTCAATCAAACCAGTGCAAATTTCATGTCCAAATAAACGTTACGATGAAAATAACATGAAACCAGTGAAAGTTTCATGATCTAACTTAAGTTCCTGACACATGCTTACACACGCCAATGCAGACGACATGCAAGGGGGGATAATGCAGATCAAAACAAAAAGCAAATGATCAACGATCAACAAACATACCTTCTTCAACAGGGGCAACATATCCTCCAGAACCGCGGCGAGATGGTTCACCCGTATCATCTTTTCGCCAAAAAGGCTCGTCACTACCACGACCTCTACCACGACCTCGACCACCATAATATTGAGGCTCGCCATATCCATACTGCTGAGGAAGGGGGGGAGCATACTGGGGACCGCCGGAATAATGCTGAGAAGGCCCAGGATAAAAAGTATGCTCGGGAGGAGGGGCACCGTAGAATTGTTGAGGTGCTCCACGTTGGGGCTGTTCCGGAGGGAAGGGGCCTCGGCCTCGGCCTCTGCCTCTGCCCCGACGGCCCCCCTCCGTCTCTCCGACGCCATAGCCACGACCTCGGCCTCGCATGATAGCTAGATAGAACGCTTGGGCTAGCCCCGTCGTCCTCCTCCGTTAAAAGAACGGCTCCCTTATTAACGCGTGTCTGTCGTGTACACCTACGGTTGCCGTATTTCGTAGCCCCCGCCACCTTCATTTATATCTCTCACCGTTATGCCGGGCCATCCTTGCCGTCCTCCCACCATTTTGAACGGATACGATCCCACGTCTATCGCATGACGGTTTGTGGATCGTAAATTATGATATTTAAAGATCGCCCACGTAGGGTATGGTCGCCCGCCACCGCGGACCTACCGTACCATGTGGTACCAAACGCCACCTCTGCGCCACCCCTCAGTCCCCCCTGAACGCGCACCAGGTGTCGCAACTTCGTGGGCCGAGAGGCCATGGATCCCGAGCCATACAGCCAGTCATCGCGCACATGGGAACCCCCGAACATGCCCATTCCGAGGCATGATTCAATGCCGGGGGCTGGAATTCGCGCGCAAATTCCAGCCACAATGCATGCAGATGAGATGGGCAATCAGTGTGATTGCGAAGGAACAAGAAATTCGCTACTGATCCGGCAGTTCCGGCCTGTTACTCAGCTGATCCCCTGCTGTCGCCGAAGAGGAGACCAATGGTGTCCACTAGAGCTCGACCAGGGATCGATGCTACAGCGCCAGGGAGCAGCAGAGGGCCGGTAACGTCCAGCAAGCGAGTTTCTGCGCCTAGAACAAAGAAGAAGCCTCCTCAGACTAGCGGATCTGGTGCTACAATGACGAGGAAGCCAACAAGAAGAGGCCAATGGACGGAGCAGCAGATGCTAGACGCTCTTGATGAGGTGAGTGAACATGGTATTTCAATTAGAGAAGCTTCTAGACGATCTGGTATTCCAGAATCATCCATCAGAGACTGGTTGTATGGCCGAACTTCCCACAAGACAGATAGACATCCACAGATCTTCACACCATCCCAAGAAAAGGAACTTGTGGATTGGGCCATAGATAGGGCAGAACAGGGGATGGGCGTGACCTTGTCATCGGTCAAGGAGCGTGCAGCAGAAATGGCGAAGGAGAACAATCCAGCCTTCGAAGGGTTCCAGGTGGAAAGTGGTGGAAATTATTCAAGCAGCGCCATCCTGAAATCTCCCTTAGGAGTGCAGAGACTCTAGATGTCTCACGTGCCCGGGCTATGAACCAAGAAAACTTGGATAGGTTCTACTCAGGCCTTAAAGAAATATATGATGAGTATAACTTCCCTCCTTCAAGGATCTGGAATGCAGATGAGACCGGGATCCAAGCTGGGAAAGTAAAGGGGCTCAAGATAATTGCAAGGAAAGGTGAGAATAGGGTTAGTGAGATGGTGATGAATACCAGGGAATGGGTTACAATCTTAGTGTGTGTAAATGCAGAAGGGTTTAGAATACCCAGTATGTACATTTTCAAGGGAACTAGGATGAGGCAGACAACATATCCGTGTGTGAAGAGGGGGCAATTCAGTCATCCCAAATAGTCGGCTTGGATGACAACCGAACTCTTCAAGTCTTGGTTGTCTCACTTCCAATGTAGAGTGCCCGGAGGAGTGTCACCAAAAGACCACATCTAATCTTGCTTGATGGGCATGGAAGCCATGTAGAATTGATGCCATAATTGGCAGCCAAAGACATGGGAATACATTTTGCATTATTACCCACATACATCACATAGGTCGCAGCCATTAGATGTCTCATGCTTTGCTCCTTTCAAGGCAAAGATTCAAAAGATTGAGGGCTGAATACATGGTAAGAAAACGGCGAATCCGAACCTAAGAAGGAGGACATAGCTGAATTGATATCCATGTCCATGGTGCAGGGTTAACGATGGGCAAATATTAAAGCCGGTTTCATGGCTCTGTGGATTTGGCCATTCAATGCAACAAGGGTAGTGCCCGGAAAGGAAGGCAAAGGACTTGTGCAAGAGGAAGTTTATGTGCCAGCACCATTACCCGATCAACCACTTGGAATTAATGATGGATTGGCTGTCCCCATTGTGCAACCTGCAGCAAATGAGAGTGCACACATAGATGATGTTGATAGAGTTGAACCTATTGGATAACCATGTGACCAAGGGCTGAACATAGAGGGTTTCAACATGCAGGAAGTTGACTTGCAATGGGAGGAACATGTGCAAGCCACATGTGACCATGCAGCAAATAGTTTGGGAACAATGCAGCAAGTCTTGCTCCATAGGGTTGCTGCTAATCAAGCTCCAGGCCAGCAAGTCTTGGTCCCCAGTGTGGCAGCTGATCAACCTCCAGGCCAGCAAGCATCTCAGGTTGCCCCAAGTCAAGGAACCCAAGATGTAATAAGGAGGAGGAGGGACATTGCACCTAATCTGCATGGAAGAGTACACATTAGTAGCAATGAATTCTGCCAAGCACTTGCAGTGAAAAGCAAGAAGAGAGGAGGCGACTTTAATTTAAGGTCCAAAGAAACCGCCCTTAAGAAAGTGGAGGCACCGTGAGGAGGGTCAGAAGGAAGAAGCCCGGTGAAAGCGAAGTCACGCAAATAGGTTAGAGGGGAAAGTAGGAAGCAAGGAGGCTTTGGAGCGAGAGAGCACCGTAAGGATGAGGGCATTAATGTGTACCGCCAGGGGCAATCCAGTGGTGAGAGCCATCTTTGGTCGCCAAAGGCCATTGAATGAGGCAAAGAAAGGCCGGAGGTTGGCTGCAATGAAAAAGGATGAGAGAAAGGCAAGGCGGGGCAAGGCGTGTCATTAGGAGGATGACAATTGGGAGACTTGTGTGCCCAAAGCACCAAAATGACGAGGTGGGGGTCATCCAAGTACCTGGACAGCCCAGTGTGCGGTGTTGAACAGCTAGTAGCTCCTCGAACACAGACCCTGGACATAGGGTGCAGTCTAGAAGACACCCACATATGTGAGGGAGATGGGGTGCATCCTCAATCAATTAGCATAGAGGGCTGCATCCCTTTGGTCAGGCCTACACCCAACAAGGTCAGCAACATCCGTTCACCTTTGAAGAGATGGGACCTTGCCACCAAACAAAGAACATTCAACCCCTTAGCTAATTCTTTGAGGATGGATACACAGGGATGGATAGATTATGCAGCAGCAAACACGGGACCAGAAAATGATGAAGTCAGGGCAATTGACAAGGCAAGACACATTTGAGAAATGGCTGACATTGGAGTTGGTGCTGAAGCTCTTGCTACAGCAAGGGGCATGGATGAGGGCTTCTTTAGAACATGGAGGACTGCACAGGTAAGCAGTAGGTAGTCATTGCTGCAATGTTCTGTTCAATCTTTGCCTCTTACTTTTGGTATTGCAGGTAAATGAGGCAACACCAGAGCTGCATTTGAACACGGCCTTAGCAGAACAGGATGCATACGATTCAGATGAGACAGTAGAAGAGTAATTTGAGCCACCAAAGTTTTTTGCTTAAGGAGGATGACTCTGAAGATTTTGTTAAGCCAGCAAACATGTTTTGTTTTTTTCAAACAACCAAATGGACATAAATTGAATAGTTAAATACATGAACACAAATTGTTTTGGGAATACTAGCAGGCAATTACATTCCATTTGAATAGGGGGCAAATACATGGTTCATGCAAATATTTGCATTCACAAAACACAGTAGGTAATCCAAAATGGCAGCAAAAAAATTACAGCCTGTTCAAAATACAGCAAGGAAAAAACTAAAAAAAACTTCGGCCTAGCCTATAAGGGTCGTCCAGATCTGTGCCATGGTTCACCAGAAGCACCTTCTTAGGTCCCATGGTTGATTGGGCTCTCAAACTTGACATTATCTCCCTCGGCTACTGTCACTTGGCAGTGGACCAGATCGTGCTCCCCTTTAGCATGTTGAATCTGGTCACATATCTCGGGTGTGACCAGGACATTAAGATTGGAGCCCGCAGCAGCAGAAATTTCTTCTCGGTTAACCAGACAGTTCTTCAAAGTAAAAGATCCCACGTCCTCTGTCTGCACAGAGGCATCAGAATAGCGACGCTCCCGCTTCTTTGATGGGGAGGGCGTGGCAAGAGGGGGCTTACGGTAACCCCCTCCATGGATTCCTTGTCCCTTTCTCCAGGAACCTTCCATGATGCTGCATATCAGGAAAAGCAAGGTTAGATAGACTACATGCACAACTACATGGAATGCAACCCAGAATGGACAGGACTGTAACCTTGACGACGGATTCGGGGGACTGAGTGCTCGAGCTGCTTGACGAAGGATTCGGCGGACTGAGTGCGCTCACCTGCTGGGATGATCACTAGAAGGCAAGGCCAATTCTTTTTATACCCGAATTCGAGATGATGAGGGCTCTGACCCCATTTGTGCGAGGGATTAGAAGCCGTAACCCTTTCAAATCGTTTGCAGGAAGCCGATTTAGGGGGTAGACGAAATGTTTCGAGGAGATGTTGCTTTGGCAAAACCTCGAGATAGGGCCAAATTGGGTCGCGAATGATGGTCCCTGTATCCTCGAATGATGGTCCGTTGGGTCATGATGGGGGCTCCGGGCTGCGCGACCGCGAGATCCGCGTGAGGCCTAAAGGCGAGGTGCCATGACGACGTGGGTAGGGTTAGGCACGCGGGACGGACCGTTGAGACGCGGAATAGGGTTAAGCCCCACGCGCCCCTCGGATGCCATAATGGCGGGCTGTGGACGGCGCCTGCGCGATAGGTGGCCCAGCAGGGCGCGACAGGGGGCCGTTGGGGGGCCGAGAGGGGGGTCGTACTCCTGGCGCAAGTGGTTGGATATACCGCGATGGGGGCACTTAGACCCCCCTAACTTTGGAGGCCCATAACTTGCTAACGTTAGATAATTTAAGCGCAATTTTTTGATAGGCTTGTAGGGTATCTGATTAGGTATCCAATGATACCTAGATTGCTCCAATTGGACAATTTTTTGACATATTAATAGGTGCGCGCCTCTTATCTGCGCGAAACCCGGCGACCATACCCTAAACCCGCATAGCAGTGCTGTACAACCATCTCAAACTACTGTTCCAACCGGAAACTTGTATCTTGTCATCCTTCCTTACAAATACATTAATTCTTTTGGGCTTTCTCTTTATTGCCGGTGTGCCTTCTTCTAAGCATGACTTTTGGAAAACAAAAATCTATTTCCAGGCAATATCTTGCTTCTGCGACGATTTTTCTCCCTTAGGGACGCCTCACATGTCAGCGGCAAAACTTGTCGGACGCCAAGCCGTTGGAGACGCTCGTGTGTGAACTGCTCCAGCAGTTCGGGGACGAACGGCTCAGACGTCAAACCGGTCGTCTCAGATTTACTTCATTTGAGTGCCTAAAAATTTACATCTGAGGCGCCTCTTACGTAAAAATGGCTCAGGATAGTCTTACCCTGATTTCGGGGATCCCGAAGATAAAAATACTGTCCTCCGGTATCACCACCAGGGCTCGACGGAACCCATTCCAGGCCCCTCCGTTTCACCGTGCTGGCGCACGTGAGGGGCCGTGCACCAATCTCGGCCGTCCGCTTCCGTGCCATATCCGGGTCGTCCGTGGTGTTCCTCGCCTCGGATATCACCATAAAAAGTACGCGGTGATCCCGTCGTCCGGCATCACCAGCACGTGATCCCAGCCTCCAGGATCCCCATGCCGTGGCCTATAACTGCGCCTGTATCAGCCGTGGTGAATCCCTCCTCTGGGATTCCCGAATCCGACGGATGTGATCCCCTCCACCAGGATCACCATCGCTCGGCCGATATCGGCCGCCCGATATAAATCAAGTTATCCCGGCCTCCGCGATCACCACCATGGCCGATATCAAGGGCCCGGGAATATGCTGTCCTCTGGGATCCCCGCGAGGACATTTCGGTGAAAACGTCCTCCGGGATCACCACTGCGTGGCCGAGAGCGGGGGCGATCCCCGCCTCTGGGATCCCCACATACTTTATGTCTAAAAATCAACGGTGGCCAGCGGCTGTGGACTGATCGAGCGGCCGGTTTTGTACATGCCAGCCCATGCATGGACCAACCATTGAGGTCTGGACACCTAGGATGTTGGAAACCACCATTCGGGATCCCACTTTTGTCTTCCAGAATTTCTCTGCGTTGCTGCATGCACAGACATATGTTCAAAGCGGCCTGGCAGCTATGGACGTTTGGGGGCTGGAGGAGAAGATAGCACAGGTATTTATCTGCTTAAGATTATTTTTAGGAAGTAAGAAACGTATATCTGAGCTCCCTTTCTCGCCATTCCCAGCTGCGTGCTGAAATACATGTGGAATCACCCCCTAATGGCATTTTCGACCACAGCAACCTACACTGGTTTCCCGAAGAGCACCAAGTTCCTTCTGTACATGGAGGTGGAGAAATGCTTGTCTGGACCTGCTACTTCCCAACAAACTGGGTTGAAGAGTTCATTCTTGGAGAGCAAAGAAATTATGTGGCACCGTGCAGTTTCTACTTAAGGAGTTCTAATCCTGAGAGGGTGCTAAAGAGGCCAACCATGGATTCTTATTTGACTATGGAGATATGTATTTTTAAAATCCTATCCTCTAGTTTACTTGTGTTGTTTCTGTAGTAGAAAACATTGTAGCAGAAGTATATTTAATTCTATGCAGTACTTTCATGCACTAATTTTGAACATTCAAAACAGGTATTGGTGCACATATGGTCCCCAGGACAAGACTTTGAACACTCACGTGGTTGCTGATGGACCACGTCAACCTGGCACACGCAGGAAAAGAGTTGAGAGGGGAGAGAGTGTGCGTAGGGGCTGCCAATGCCATTTTACCATTAGGCAACTCTACCTTCTCCCATATTGCTCGCAAGTTACTTATTATGGGTTTGAGCCTAGAAATCTCCAAGGCGAGCCTTCCCATGGTAAATTTGTTGACGTAGAGAAAGGTATCAGATTCAAGCTAGCACCGTAGATCTCTCAGGAATTAAGGGAATGGGTTAGAGAAAAGCTCGTGCATTGGCACACCCCACGAAGTGTTATGAACATCCACGAGGAGAGGTGGAGATTTAAACTCGATGTGCATGGCAAGCATAATATGTGTAGGGGTGATTGCTAAAGATTTGGGATGTTTACAACATTGAGAAGAGTGTTGTTAGAAACACTTGGAAGCTACATGAAGACCTTCCCACTAGCATCAACATGTGAGTGCAACAACATCTAGAGTCTATGTTCTTCTATGAACATGGTGACACGTTCCAATTGAGAGTGATGACTCCAATCCAAAAAGAGGCAATGCTGAAGTTTGGAAAGAATAGGGCCATTTGCATGGATGCAACCTTCAAAACTAATGACAAGAGATACACTACTTTGGGTTCATTTCCATTCTAGATCTTTTTCATAGTCCATTTAAAATGGCTATAGCATTTCAATTCTAGATCCAATGAGAGCTATTGGTTTCTATTATGCAGGTACTATCTTTTTACACTCATTGCTTTCGATGACCATTGCAATGGCTTGCCATTGGCATATGTCATAACCAATTCTCAAAAAACTAGGGCTATAACTAAGTGGTTGAAAGCACTAAAGGATTCACTATTCCTGGATGATCCGGATTGGCACCCTTCTTGCATCATTACTGAAGATGCTGATGCTGAAATCAAGGCCATAAAAAATGTAAGTTCCCATGCAATTTACCACCCTTCCCCTTTCTTATACTTTCTTGCATACTTTCTAACACTATGGACTGACATTGTGCACTCATAGGTTTTCTCAAACGTGCATGTGCAAATATGCATTTGGCATGTGAGAAGAGCCTGGATTAAGTGGCTACGTAAAAATGTAAGGAGTAAGGTGCATAGAAATGAGATGTTCAAGGAGCTAGGGAATATAATGTACAAGACAGAGGGTCCTGTAGGGGACAATGAGTATGATGAGGAGTACAGGGAAGCTGTTAGGAAATAGGCCATCAAGAGGTTGAAAGAGTTGGTGAGGAAGTATCCTCAATACCCTAAATTGTCGGCCTACATGAGTAAGGAGTGGACTAAGAACGTCTGTGAATGGGTATTGGCTACAAGAATGTACATGCACTCCAATCAAGAGACCAATGCTGCCATAGAGGCATGGCATGCTGCCCTTAAGATGCGCCTAGGCATATGTAAACGTGCACTTCGAGGCAGGAGAATTGACTGGTTGCTCTACATTCTCACAAACAATGTGGAGACACACATGGCTTACATGAGGTAACATTTATATACCACTACCTAGTCTAATTTACCTTGCAAATGATTGATATATAGCTATGTTCTAGGTCTATGAAGGAACATGTATTTGTAGTAAACACCTCACAGGAACAAATACTAGAGTGTGCAATTAGAGGCGCTCGGAATATTGCTGACGAACAAGTCACATTTACTAACTTCGAGGAGGGCGAGGCTGAAGTGCAAAGCGAGCGCACTCTTGGACGGGTGTGACGTCTCCTACTCATATACGGTGCACTCACCGTATACAAACAGGAGTTCATCCCCCATATCAGCTCCATGCTGATACAAGGCCCTCCACGTATCACTGCAACCTTGACGAGTTCCAGTGGGAAGAATGAAGGGGTCATTTTACCCTGTCTCCCTAAGGGCCTACCTAGCTGTGGAAGCGTAACACACATGTAAGTATACATACATCAACATTACATGACCATCACGAAGGATGACTCACCACATATCTGCATAGACAGAGATCAGTACATCACATATGGAAGGTCTATCAAAGTTCAGACACAGGGATGGACTGACAAGCTTGGGTCTCCAGAGGTCAAACAGATAGAGTGCAATAACAGTGGAGTGGGCTGGCATAGTAACATGGCAATTGGGTAGTCTGCTCCATCCGCCCCTTCTATGCACACTTTGCAGAGTAGGTTGAAAGGTCTTGGGGCTTGACTGTAGCCCGCCGGATGCATAGTCAGAGGGGCTACTCCTGGGTTGCATCTCCCCAGTTCCGATGGGGCAGGTAGGGATTGCTCCCATCAGAGGCTGGCATGCTGACTCAAGGTGACTAGAGGGCCACTGCCCGTACTCGACTGAACTCCATGGAAGGTGTACACCACCCCAAGAGTGTCGAACCCATGCAAAGCCCGCACGCAGTGGCAGAGCATTAAGTCTAGTGCACTGTAGTCCCCGATAGGCTTTACTACCAAAGGGACGTGTTCATGAGCTAGGACATGAACCTCCTTGTAAGCCAGTCTAGTCCCTCCACCCACAACTAGGTGTGGTTCTTGTACACAGGCCGAATTTAATAGTGCATTAAAGAGGACTAGCTAGGAGCATCAAACTACTAGGCTTTTAGGGCCTCTACCCCCCTTCCCAATACAATGATTCCACAGAGATCATCATCACATACATATCATAGAACTAAATCACATAAGTTAGGTTCTTTAGTTATGGATTGATATCTAGAGGTCTAGATGGTTGCTATGGGCAATTCAATAGGCTAAACCTACTTACTCTATGCCTGGGAGGCGGATTAGATTATTGAATTGGCAAAATACCTGATCCCTGGCTTGCTCCTCCTGCTCTGAACGCGCCCATGTTGCGGAACTGCTTGAAGATGAAGCCAGAAAGGAAAGCTGATGAGCTGGGCTGCTCAGACAGACTTCCGGAGCTAAGATTGGCTCTTGGAGCAAGCGAATGGATCCCTAGAAGGTTGCGGACGAAAATGGAAAGTTAGGGTTTGAATACCTTAGGCTATAAGTTAGGGCTAGGGTTCCCATCAACCCGTGAGATCATACCACTTGCCCTTGTGGGGTAAGTGGATGTAGCCCCCCACTTGGCCCACTTGCCCACTTATTATTTAAGTGGGCTAAAGTGCACACATGAATAAATGTGCACACACTTGCAAGTTGCCCTATAGGGCGCTACTTGCTTAGCTACATATCAGCGTACACGTCAATCGGGATGGCATGTATACGTGACGATGCAGTACAGTATACGTCCTGGGACCATATACTGTGCTGGAACGTCACATTCTCCCCACCTTGAAATTGATGTTGTCCGCAGCATCGTGGGTCTCCCCACCTTGGGATCTTCTTGTCCTGCAACCAACTTGATGCATACAATTTATTATTATTATACTTACACAATTATTAGAATTACCCTAAGGTAATATTTTTAAAACATTACTACGACATTACATTATCCCAATAACTTATCAATTCCTAACTTCATTAAAGCAAGGTACTTACTAGCCTCACTTAATACAACATTTAAGTTTATCAAGATTTAACAATTTCATATAAAATTATCCTTCCAGGTACTCTTCATTCCTTGCAACACAGTCCAACAAAACTTGTGTTGTAAGTCTTCGTAGCTCGACCTCCTTGCCCTCCGAAGTGCTCTATGGGCCTGCAGGTCGATACTACGTTCGTACCATTTTAATTATTAAATAAATTATGGTTATAAGGGAACCACCCATCTAATTAACCAAATGAATGCATGACTAATCTCCCGGCGTAGGAAGAGGATGCTTCTTCCATCGTGGCCGTGGAGACAGCGCCCTATAATGGCTATACCCGCACTCGATCATGGCCCGTGAGGGTTTAAGTGTAAGGGTCGTTTAAGGCGATCCTATCATAGCCCATGATTGGGTGCTACTTTATACATGACCTCCCTGTTCATGCATACCCCTGTGCAGCATGGCCCAACGGGTTTAAGCTAGAGAACATCCCTGATGATCTCATCCTCGCCCATGTTCACTTCTACCTTTAGTCGCATGTCCTTCCCCTATGGACATGCTTACATTGCGGTGCAACATTGCTCGTGTTCACCATTTGCCTAACTAAATCAAGCAAAACTGCGGTCATGCCTACGATGACATTACACCACGTCCTAGAGATCACCGTAGTGGTCCCATAATTGGTAATTACGCATGCAACCCATACTTAGCATAGGCTGCATGCGTGGATTAATCTTAACTACACATGAAATTAATCTACCATAATTCGACATGCCTGAGCCGATTACTTCGGAGATAACCTTGCCGTCCCATTGCTCCATGAACTGCGGGTACTGCCTTATTAGGTCCTGCTTAAGTACCCACGTTGCGTCTTCCATCGGCAAGTGTTTCCACTTGACCAAATATTGGAGAAACTCTGATCTCCTTGTCTTCTTGATCTCCTTATCAAGGATCAAGTCTGGGACTATCTCTAACTGCTCTTCTGTCATTTCCAACAACGTTGGCGTGGGTTTGGAGTATGCTTCTTCAGCAAACTCACGTGGAAGACTTTATGAATTTTCAGGTATACTGACAGCTCTAACTTGTAGGACTGATTATCTACTCTCTGGCTATTCTGAAGGGGCCAGCCCACCTTTGAGCAAGCTTCTTACAATTTCCGATGCGAAGCTTTGCCTGATTCACTTTGACCTTGAGCCAGACGTTGTCGCCAACCTCGAACTCTCTGACCGTCCGGTGCTTATCGGCGACGCTCTTTTGTCGACTCCTTGATGCAAGAAGATATCCTCGGACCTCTTCTACCAGCTGCTGCATGTCGGCCAACATTTGCTGCGAAACCTCTACCTTTGACACAGGATTGTGCCAAGTGTCTGGAGTCAGACATTGGTAGCCGTAGTTGATCATGAACGGTGACATCTGGGATGATTCCTGTTTGGTGTTATTATAAGCGAACTCAACCAAGTGAATGTAATCTTCCCACTTAGTCTGCTTGTTCCAGACATAGTTTCTTAGCATATCTTCCAAGATTCTGTTGGTCTGTTCTATTTGCCCATCCGTCTGAGGATGATAAGCCGTGCTCATGGACAGCTTCGTCTGGATCGTCGCAAAAAGATCCTGCCAAAAGGCACTCAGGAATTTCGAGTCTCTGTCGAAGATGATCTTTCTTGGCATACCATGGAGCCTGAAGATTTCCTTGGTGAAGAGAGCCGTTATATCCAAGGCTGTGTCAGTGGTCCTGCAAGGCACAAAGTGTACCATCTTCGACAGCTTGTCGACCACAACCATCAGGGCATCTTTTCTTCTTGTTGTCCTCGGGAGCCCTGTTATGAAGTCCATACTGATGACTTCCCACTTAGCGTTCGGCACCGCTAATGATTCCAATGCTCCTGGAATTCGAAGCTGCGCTGCCTTTGTCTGCTGGCATAGTTGAGACTCTTTGATGTAGCGAGCTATATGCTTCTTCATCCCTGGCCAATAATAACTACTGCGCACTTTGAAATATGTCTTCATAAATCCTGTGTGGCCAGCTATTGGATTGTTGTGGGTGTCGTGGAGAGTCAACTTCCTCACTCCTGATGACTCAGGCACACACAACTTATTCTTATGGTACAAAAGGTTACCTTCCTTCCTAAAATTCTTGAAGGTCTCCCTCTCCTTATCTGTTTTTGCCTCTTTGCACATGCTCGCCCACACTTCCTTGAAGTCTGCATCTGTCGGCAAGGTTTCTTCGATCTTCCTTCCGAACTCGCTGGTGAGCATCGAGATTGCGTTGCAGTGAACTCTTGTTGTCAAAGGATGCCTTGAAAGAGCATCTGCTACCACATTGAGCTTCCCCGGCTTATAAACTATAACAAAATCGTATTCTTCGAGGAACTCCATCCACCTTCACTGCCTCAGGTTGAGATGTGGTTGCGTGAACACGTATTGGAGGCTCTGATGATCCGTATCCAGCTGAAACTTCCTTCCCAAAGTGCCTCCAAATTCTTAGTGCTCTGACAACTGCAAGCAACTCTTGGTCATGAGTCGGGTAGCGCGTTTCGGCGTCGTTCATCTTCCGGAAGTCATAAGCCACTACCTGCTCTTCCTGCATCAGTACTGCACCTGTGGCAATTTTACTTGCATCCGTCGCCACAAGTTTGTCTTTCTCGGGGTCTGACAGGGTCAGGACGGGGGCGGTTATCAAAGCTTCCTTCAACAACTCTCGAATCCTGCTTGGGCTTTCTTCTGCAAGTGATCTGCCCAATCCTTTACTTTTTCCGCCCTCGTCAAATCCGTTAGTGGGGCCGCTGTTTTTGCAAAGTTCTTCACGAACTTCCTATAATACCCTGCTAGGCCGAGAAAGCTTCTGACCTCGTGGATGTTCTTCGGCGCCGGCCAATGTATGACTGCTTAGATCTTGGCAGGATCCGTCGAAATCCCCTCCGCTGTGTTGGCATTAATTTTCCATCTTTTAATACCTTTTTTGCTCTTTTTGAAGCTTATTCTAGAACTCTTAGGTTGTCCTTTCCTTACACATCTTGGTACTTGATGTTGCATGAGCACTTATTTGCAGAAGCCCCATCTACAGACCTGATGCAGACATGCACAACCCTATCAATAGGACACATAGGAAACGACGATGGCATTTGTGTTATGCTGACTATTCTCTCTGATGCAGGTTTTTTGGCTGCGATGAAGGGGCTCAATGTACTTTCAATGTGGTAAAACCTCATTGCCCATGGCAGATAGCGTTATATCAAAGCCTCTTATGAAGATCTCATTGTACAATAAATGATAACGCAGTAGACTTCTTCTATGTGCCAGTTCTAGGAGCATGTGCTCTATAGCCCATGCAGATGATGTACCTCATTCCTCTATGCAAGTATAGTGAGTGATGTACCTATTTGAGGCATTTTGCATGATTGACCTTTGCTCCTTCTTTAAAAATAGATCTGGCTTTTAGAACTTACTTCTCAGGTAATAATTAGAAACAAGCAAATATCATGCTTATTAAGGAAGCCAAGCGAAAAGCTCCACAATTTCATGTTGATGACACAACTTGACCTTGTCCTGGGTTTGATTATGCGAAAACAGCAAAAAATATAACTTTAACATACTTAACTTAGCTTTCTTTATCATTCTTTTAGTGGTAGCTGTGCTGCCTACATTTATTATGTGTTGCGCCTTACCAAGCCACATAAAGTAGTTATAGGTAAGTGTTGAATAACATTTTACCTCTTGGACAACCTGATAAGCATCTTAAATGTCTATTGGCTATGCAATCCACAAGGCCAGCATCTACCAAGGAAACCAGGTTGAAGAGAACAAAAAAACATGGATCTTTATAGAATAACAGTTAATGGACCCTTATAGATGTATCGTTGAATGTGTTGCCCTTATATTATAGACCTGATGCAGTCGTGCACAACCCTGCTATTGAAACACATAGAAACGATGATAACATTTGCAGCATGCTAAATATATCTGGAGGAGATAAATGCATTTCTGCATGTTAAAGAACAGCCAACGGAGATGGATCATAGGGACCTTGACAGTTACTATGAAATGGACAAAATGAACGGACAAAATGAACATGAAGATGTTATTTGAGTCTAAGTAAAGTGCTTTACTGTTCAGAATAGAGCTTGGTCCTCTTGCTGGCAATGTGCGTCAAGGTTTCAAAATTTTGGGAGCCTTCAAAGATAAAGACTAAGAAGGCTTAACTGTAGCAGCAGATACAATCTTTCTTTGTCGTGATGCAAGGATGCATGAGTTATATAACATAATATTGACGGCCCCAAAATGACGATGTTTACTAGGAGATGACATGACGTTGAGTAGTCTCATTGTTTCAAAATGCTGTCGGGTTCAAATCCCTCTCCAAAATTATCAACCCTTTTATTTTCTAACATTTAATACACCAATTTTTATAGTTCTATGCATTCGAATTGTACAATTCATCCACTAGATTAAAATATAATTGTAAATTTTTGATTAATTATTTGTCAAATGCATCTCGAACTAAGCTTAAGTAGTTCAAAGAAGATATAATGTCTAGGGTAGGTACAAATGGGTTGAAATATTTATTTAGCAATCAATTTGTTTGATATTACAAACAATAACATGGTGGCATTTAGTTTTTGTATACTTATTATCTTTGATCACAAGACACACACGGCTTAATGCACAATTAATTTTTTTTTGTTCTGAATGCAAGTCATAAAGGTATATAATAATATGCACAATTATCTTTTTTTGGTATGAAGTGCAAGAAAATCATAAATGTATATAAACACGCCTATGTTTATGCCGGACAATGCGAGGCACACATTTAGCCATATTTTTCAAGTGGAATACACATGTATCTCAAATGAAGTGTGCCTACTATAAAGTCCGTTTTGTTAACCCACATTTTTAGGCATGAATGGCATGCACATATTCAGGCCATTTATTTTAATTATTATTCCACTAATGCCACGTCATCCAACAAAATACAAGGTTTTTAGTTCCAATACAGCTACGGGGCCTAAAACTCAATCACCCTAATCTATTTCATCTACAACGCAGACTACTTTGCAATCCATCTTGCAAACCTACTGCATTTGGAATTTATGAGCTAATTGTTGTTACTGTTATAATAGGGTGAGTGGTGTAGAAGCTCACCCTCTTGACATTGAGCTGTAATGGTGTAGTTCTAAAAACATCACGTTCCTGTTCAATGGTTATAAGAAGACATCATAAAGCATAAAATCAGTTTTACACTTTTCTGTGTTAGCGACATTTGTGACAACCTTCTATATAGTTAACCACATTATACACTATCTCCATCCTATGTTTATCTTGCCAACCAATATCATGAAGTATAAAATGAGTTTCTACACACTTCTGTATTAGCGGCATTTGTGACAATCTTTTATGTAGTTAACCACATTATACACTATCTCCATCCTATGCCTATCTTGTCAACCAATAAACAAAAGCAAGGATGAACAACAAAAACAATGTCTAATTCCAAAACACAAATATCAACATATGTCATCATTATAGATATAATGTTTTGCATCACCGACTCATTTATTAGATATTTCTGCTGACGTATGCATGGCAAAGCTGAGCATACGTTTACTAGAAGCATCCAATCTACATATATCATTAGGTTGGTGATGTGCGTCATTTGGAGATGCATATTTAGGGTTCCATCATAAACTAAAGTACGCCAATGAACCAGAACAAAATTTTGTGTTTTGCATTTCTGTACTTATTTATGGTTGATGTACTTAATCACTTCAAAGGGTGATATTTTCAACATAAGTTTTGGATCTGTCTTTCCAAATCTTCGTCCTTAGAGGTAGTTCTAACTATTCCCCCACATTCCTTATAAAACGTTGTTTTCACTACCAAAATCCATAAGTGCAAAGTTAATACATTGAGGATACTGTCATTAGACAATTTCAATACAAAAAATAATCAGAAAAGCAAATAATATCTATTCTTGCCAATGTCAACATGCATTGTTGTCGAAGTTGCAGATATAGACGATACAGACCGAGTAAAAACACATGCCAATACATTAGCCCGACAATGCCGAGCACACATTTTCTAGTCTACTTACTTAAAATGCCTTTTTTCGGCATGTAACGATTTTTCCGACCCGGCGCTAATGCTTTTTCCGGCTGTCAATGTTGGATTTTGGTGTTTCCGGCAATATTAGTTTTTTTTTTTTTTAATAGGTTTTGATGGAAGGGGAGTGTTTTCTTACTCAGTGGATTGATCGGAATAGCACAACGGTTGGATCTGAGCAAATCTGGTCGAGCCAAACCCTTCTCCAATTTAGAGTCGAGTAGTTGTGTGCACATTCAATCAGGTGGACTACCTCTATTTCGGCAAGTATGCTTTGCTTCTGGTTATTTTTCTTTCTGGATCTACATCCAGTATCACAGTCACAGTGGTTGTGTCGTCTCCTTATATGGCTTCTTGGACCAACAAGTTGGCATATGCTCATCCGGCCACAAGGTAGGTTTCTTCGTCAGGTTCCACAAAGGGTTTACTTTCTTGACAACGAGTTGTTTCGATGGTTTACTGGGATGTTTTGATTGCTTTTGTTAACTTACCTTTCTCTATTGATCTGTTTCGTGTTGTCGGCCCTTGATCAGGAACATGAAGCTCCAGATTTCAGCTAATGTTATGAGATGAGAGAGGAACCACAGTAAAAGAAGATAGATGGATGGATGGATGGATAGATAGATAAAAATTTTATCGTCCACGAGAACCCTATCAGATTATGGAACCAGAACAAAGAAAGAGGGCATGAGCCCCCAACAGAACAAAAAGGCCTAAGCCTAAACAAAGCACATCATGGAGACAAAGCCCCGTAACAAAACAGGAAAGAAATAACAAAAAGAACTAACTAATAAGGCACTATGCATATCCCAGCCAAGGGTTCTCAGGCCAGTGGTCGCGAATGATAACCGTGCCGTGCCCCCTCTGTACACTGCCCATTTGTTCTGCATCCGAGCCTCTCGGACTTTACACAACTCCCCCCGTCGCCTAGTTAACTGTACAGGGGAGAGATCAGTATTCTTCAAATGGCTGTCGTGCTGGAGCACGTATAATCTGTCCTGAGAGCTGCTGAAGTGTACGACTATATGATGAGGTCGGTCCGGTCTCTGGGCCCCAACTCGCTGGGCTATGGCAATACTAGGCTGCTGAATGTGCATGATATCAGTGAAAAAATTTGCAGCTTGTTCAACATCTGAGCAATAGTCTGTTTCAGGTAGCCCCACTATGCGCAGATTGAGGCCTCTATCTTGCTCAGGATCAGCTATCGGTGATGGGACCTGCTCTCCCTGCTTGTGAAAATCTGTGTCTGGACCTGGAGTTATCTGTACATCAGTCATTATGGTATCCTTGCATGAGGCTGGAGTTGTCTGAGTCCTGGCATCTGTGCTCATGTCCGGCCCTAGATCCATCTCTGTGCATTCTGGCATGTCTAGTTCTAGATCAGTTTGTATACTGCTATCTCTGTACTGTGCCCGGGAGAGGGTGGCGGCTCTATAGGGCAATTCGGCAGGGTCTTGGAAGAAAGCATAATCAATATTTGAAGGAATTGCCAAGCTTCTATCATAACAGTAGGGGCAAACATTGTCTGTTCCAAGGCAGGAGATAGCGTATCATGTTCTGCTGCTGAGAGACATGGGCACAATTTATCTCTGCTAAAAAAAAATACAAGGGCCCAAAATTAAATGCTGACACGGAAATCTACGTGGGTTATGCTGACGTGGTAGTAGACGTGGCATGCCTGCTTGCCTGTCAACAGCCCAATAGCGCGATGGTGGTTTGCGAAGAGTCGTCTTGTTACAGGGAATTTGTGACTTTGCCAAGCTACGGCAGCATCTCCGGCGCCTAACATGGAGCATCCAAACCCTAAAACTCCTCCCTCCAGGTCCGACAGCCCATTTGTCCCTTCGCCCAGGTCTCCTCCTTGCAGCGGAGTTATGGATCTTCGTTCTGTCACCCCTTTGATCCCCTCTATTCCCCCTGGAGGATCTCCTCCTGGTGGATCTCCTACTCGTCGGGGTCAGTGTTCCCCAAAACGTCGCCTTACTAGCGTTTTGCCCAAAAAGCTTTTGTTGGAATCAAGGGACAAAGAAGCTCTCATGGAGGAAATTATGGAGTTGAAGAGGGTTTTGTTTGAACAATCTCGTCATATCAAATTTCAGAAGGTTCATACTTCTTCGTTGGAGATTGAGAATAGGTGAGTTCTATAACTTGTGTGCGCTCTCTCTATAAATCCTGCACTGATGAACAATGCGAACTTTTGAACCTGCCATAATTAAAACATCTTTAATATTCTTTAGCTGTGGTGAAAACAGCGTCTGCTTGCTAAAAACCTAGTTAATCTTGTCATAAAATGTATCCAAAGATAATTCCAAGTCATAAGCAAGACCAGTTTTTTCCCAATCATATCTTCCATGTTGCTGATGCAGAAAGCTTGAAAAAGATATAGAAGATCTTGAGAGGGTAGGAGTTGTGCAAGGACCGCGGACTGGCGGTCCTTCACGGTTGCGTGCCAAGCTACAAGGCAAGGTTACAAATGAAATGAACTGAAATGAAATAAAGAAGGCTCTATGAGACTAATTGAGACGAATTAATACTAGTTGAGACGAATTAATATAGACTAACTTTCGATGTGAATGTGTGGCTTTCATTAATGTTTTGTTGTATGGTTGATTTTGTAACAGGTCTCAAGATGAGAATGAACGAATTGCAAAGTATGTGTGATGCACAAGGAGAGGAGCTATGTCACCTCAAGAAGGATGTGCGTGTAACCCACACAAAGGTAACCAAAGTTATTTCCCAAATCTTCTTGTCGAATGTTTAGCTTATTTAGTTTCTTAGCATTGCTAAATCATTGCAGGAGGTTGAAATAGAAAGGGATGTTTTTGCTGGTGAAGTAGAAAATTTGCAGAGAGTTGTCAAACGCCTTAGTGCCACGCATAATCGTATAAGTTGTCAAAATAAGGAGCTTTTACGCCTAAAAGAGAAGGCTGCTATATTGGAGGCGACTCATCATCGCCTTGAGACTTCCATGAGGGTAATTATTCAGGAACGCGTTTTGCTTCTTTCAATTTCATTAGCTTATTTGCTGCTGATTGTTTTGCAGGCTATACAAGACACTCTTGAAAAAGCTAATGGTGAACTTAAACACTATCAAAACAAGGCTAGGGAATCACTGGCAGAAGTTAAAAGAAGCATGAGGAAGTGTAAAGAGTTACAAAGACATATTGCATCTCTAGAAGCACAGCTACAGCAGGAAAAACTAGAGAAGGAAAGACTAGAAAGGAAAGCAGCAAGCCTGGAGGAGGAGGTAAAAAAATTATCAAAAGAACTGGAAGATACTGGGTTCAAAAGGCTGTACGCATTTAAGCTAAATCCTGATGGGACCCCTGCTCAACAAACTCTATTTCCTGCGGCCGGATTTGAGGCTACTCAATCACAAGCACCTACAGGTGCTCCTGTACCACCTCTCCCTGCACTACCTGCCCCTGAGCCACCTCCGAGGGCATTGCCCCCCCCTCCACCACCTTCTCCAACGCCACCAGCTCCTTCTCCAACGCCACCAACTCCCCAGCCATTGGTTAATACCACAGGTATGGTTACACTGTTGGAAATAAGTACAATAAAACGTATTTCATGCTAAAATTTTTTGTGATTAAAATGCAGGATGACAAACCAGATGAAAGCAAGTTTATGTTGTGGAAGCAATGTGAATCAGACCAGTATTAGATTTTGGATGAAGCTCCTTGACAGTAGGCCTTCAAGATCTGGATACTCCGTCCATGTACTTGCACTACCAGAAAGCGCGTTGAGATCCCTACAATTTAAGACATTTTTTTTGGCTGGGTAAATATGCCAATTGTTGATTCTCTGGCATTGTGCCAGATAAGATCTCATCTCAGCATCTTGGAAGTGCGTGCAAGCATGGCAGCTTCAGTAGAGTTATAGCTCATGCCTGTATCTATGCAAATGACCTTGCAGCAGATCTGCTTATTGGGCCTGCCCTCATAAACATGTGTGGTAGGTTTGGAATCTTGGAGGATGCAAACACTAGTTTTGATGGTATACAATGTCAAAATTTGGTATCTTGGAATGCATTGATTGGACCATATGCACAACATGGTTACTTCTATGAGGCACAACTCTCCAGAAAATGCAGCAAAATGATCTATGCCAGACAATGTCACTTGCATTTGTATTCTTTCATTGTAAAGTATTGCTGGATTGATTGCTGATGGATATCATAGTTTCTTATCACTGGTCAGATAGGGATTTGAGCAACCCAAGATCATTATGGCTGTATGGTCAACTTGCTTGGCCAAGTGGGATAGATTGATGAGGCGGTAAACTTTATGAGCTCGGAACCTTTTCTATCCGGTTTAGTTTCTTGTACAATTTTGTTTTGTGCCTGCAGAAACCTTGGCGATCTTAGTCTTGGTAGATGCATTGCCAACCAGGTTATTCAACTGGACCCATGCAATGATGCAGCCCGTATAATGCTATCTAACATCTATGCTGCATGGCATGATGATTAAATTATACTAGTTGAGCATACTAGTTGGAGGGGAGGTTACCAAGCCAGTAGCACTAGGTACCTTTTCACCGAAGACCATTCCTAGCTGCAGGGATACAATTGTAGTTAAGTATTCTGTCGAGCCTCTAGTTGGTTCTGATGTTCACGATGAAAGAAGGCCGAAGCTGCAGGATGGCGGTTTTTAATTGGTTATTCTCCTAGTGATAAATGCATTTATCGTAGAATGTGATTTGAGTAGTTCACATTTAGTCAATCAAGGCTAGGATGGGAATCATCTATTAATCTATTAGACAGATGGACGTAATTTTTGATAGAATTCTAGCATATGGATTGTTCCAACTCATTTTTAGTCATGGGAAGGCAAGACGGCTAGAAGCAGATGTTGGTCTCTCAGGTAGGATGATGGTTTGTGTAAGAAGTGATGAATTGATACTGGTATGTTTTCTCCGACGGGATGGTTTTGTTAGCGAAGCTGCCTATATTAAGGCAACGTGCCTTTATAAAAAGGCAACGAGAGCTCCTTATAGCTTTCACCTTTTTCCATGTCCATTATAGCTTTCACCTTTTTCCATGTGTGGACCTTTATGGTGCCTATATATTGTAACATATATTATTCAATAAACGTGTCTTCTTTTGTGGTGCATATCTCTCTCACTTGTGTTTTCTTAGTAAACTAGCAAGTTCAACATGGTATCAGAGCTTGCATCTGGTTCTGCAGCGGTTGTGAATTTTCGAGGGCTCACTGGGACGAAAACTTTGTATGTTTTTTCTGGAGCTGGATATCCAGCCTGGAAGATTAAGATGGAGCTCGTCTTGCAAAGGAAAAGCTTTTTGGAATTGAGACTGGGAATAATATTCCTTCGGTGCAGCCGGTTGATGCAATTACAGGTAATCTTGTTCAGAACGGTGCTGCATATGATGCTTGGGTTAATGGATGTTAAGGATTTTGTTACTTCTAGTGAAGTATGGAAGTATTTGGAAAAAACTTACATGAAGAAGACTATGCATGAAGTCTCCGCAAGGATCTTACATCATTGCAGTATCGTTTGAGTGATTCGTTTGACGAACATGTGGATAAATTTAAAGCGCTTCTAGAAACCTTTGTCCTTATTGAAATAGTGGTGCTATTCGCGCATGATCAACATGTTGTCTATTTTAAAGGAATCCATCTTGGGAAGAACTTCAAACTTTTCGTTGCGTGCTTGCCAATAAAAAATCTATGACATTAGATCGCGCTTGTGAATCACTAAAAGATGGGGTTCGAAAGTTGCGAGGGGTTGAAAGTTGCGCAGCAAGCTCTACATTTTCATGTA
Organism: Isoetes taiwanensis; assembly: GCA_021234155.1. Lineage (NCBI taxonomy): Eukaryota > Viridiplantae > Streptophyta > Lycopodiopsida > Isoetales > Isoetaceae > Isoetes > Isoetes taiwanensis. Next base: position 8,803,963 of record JAJEKV010000052.1, read on the forward strand.
GAGCTTGCATCGCAACTTCGAACCCCATCTTTTAGTGATTCACAAGCCAAATGTCATAGATTTTTATTAAGCACGCGATCGTGAAGTTTGAAGTTCTTCCGGCATGGATTCCAGAAAATAGACAACATGTTGATCATGCGGAATACTAGCACCAGCTTCTAGAAGCGCTTTAAATTTATCCACATGTTCGTCAAACGAATCATTCAAACGATACTCCAATGATGTAAGATCCTTGCGGAGACTAAGCACTTCATGCATAGTCTTCTTCATGTAAGTTTTTTCCAAATACTTCCATACTTCACTAGAAGTAACAAAATCCTTAGCATCCATTAAAATAGATTCTTTAAGTGCATAGAGAATCAATGCTCGAGCTGTTTGATCTTTTTCATTCCAGTCGTCTACATCCTTAACCCAAGCATCGTATGCAGCACCGTTCTGAACAAGATTACCTGTAATTGCATCAACCGGCTGCACCGGAGGAATATTATTTCCAGTCATAATTCCAAAAAGTTTTTCGCTTTGCAAGACGAGCTCCATCTTAATCTTCCAGGCTGGATATCCAGCTCCATAAAAAACATACAAAGTTTTCGTCCCAGTGAGCCCTCGAAAATTCACAACCGCTCCAGAACCAGATGGCTCTGATATCATGTTGAACTTGCTAGTTTACTAAGAAAACACAAGTGAGAGAGATATGCACCACAAAAGAAGACACAAGGTAGTGGGCCACATATACCAGCATGCACAAGCTCCAAAAGCTGTGTTGCACGTTTTCCTTTCTCATTGAAAGGACGGCGACGTTGCTTCCCAACAGCACACGCCTCACATACACCCATTGATGCAGTGCTACTTAATGATAGACTATCCACAGTTCTATCAGAGGCCATATTCAATAAATATTGGAAATCGACATGTGCAAAACGACAATGCCACAGTGTACTTGATTCATCTCCACTAGCAGTCATAAGATTCACAAAATCATCAGTCAATTTAAGCTCGTACAATCGACCTTGTCTCTGGGAAACTCCAAGTACACATCCATCTTGGATGAAACTACATAATCGTCTATCAAACTGTATGGATAGACCAAGATCAACAAGCCTAGACACAGAAATAAGGTTCCCGCATAAACCAGGCACATGTAAGACACCACGCAAGACTTGCAGACCATTGGCAGTATGAACATGAATATCTCCAATGCCTTTGACCTCATGAGTCGTGTTATCACCAAGAAGCACAAGTTTCCTAAGTTGAAGCGAGCGAGAATTCCTCAATCAATGCCTATGAAAAGTCATGTGCTGTGTTGCACCAGAATCAATAATCATGGAAACAACAACTCCTGTAGAAAAGCCGGCTTCAAAAGCTTCATCACATGCAACACTTGCATGCTCATCTGAAATATGAGATCCATCTCGGATTGCCTGAAGTAAAGATTTATGCTCATTAACAAAGCGTTTATAATAACATTCGCTTTCAACGTGATTCGTCTTTTTGCAATAGGCACAAACAGTCTCTGACCTAGGTTGCTCAAGTCTAGCCAATTGCTGTGTATCACCTCCACGATGCCAGCTTCTACTGCGACTGCGAGTAGCCTTTGTATCAGTAACAAAGACCACCTTTTCATCTTCTCGACCTCGTTTCTTACTATCAACAATTAAAGCCTGATCTTCATGTAGAGCTTGCCTGTGCAACTTTCGAACCCCATCTTTTAGTGATTCACAAGCGCGATCTAATGTCATAGATTTTTTATTGGCAAGCACAGTCCTCGGAATGCGTCCTCCGTATACTTCATGATGAGTTTCATTTTAACAACATAGATCCTTATCCCTAATATATAATTGTAATACGGAGGGTAAGGGGCCATCTTAATGTATGCAAGCATTTTTAGAATTTGTAAGTTTAGGATTGGACACGTGTAAGGGTGTTAAAATTTAACCCCTTAAAAATTAACATCTATACTGGAAAAAATTGAAGTAGAGGGTGAGGAATAGTTCTGGAAGCTCATGCTAGGTTCCAGAATGCTGCAGAAGGTTATAGACTTTTTACAACAATAAATAGAAGGAAACAGGTTCTACAAGCTCGAGCAGGTTAGCGATGGTCTCAAGCGCGCTGTCTTTGAAGCGCTATTGGTTTCTGTAGCTTTGTTAGGAGACTTGGTTGGTTGCATACAGTCTGCGTCAGAGGCATTTCCACAGATTGTGTTGAATCGGTTTCAGACGTGTTTTAGCTATAGGCTAAAATGTAAACTGTAACTCTTCATTGTCCTATGCTCCTAGTTGCAATTTGGAATTAGCCTGATCTGTTGTGGATAAAGGGATCCGACGAGTCCTTGGTGCAGATTACTTAACAAAAAAATATGTTCGAAATTCAGCCAAACACATTCTGGCTTGAAGATAAGGAGAGAAGTACATCTAGACTTCAGTATAGATTCGTTAAATTTTGAGGTTGAGTTTGTTTTGGCATTTTGGCGAAGTTTCTTGAAGTTGTCTCTAATTAGAGAGCTCCAATTCCGCAATCTACTTAATCCGAGCAATAACGGAATACTAAAAGTCACTAGGTTTTGTGCTGCAATTTCCTTCTAAATCCTCGTGTTTTACACTCTGATGCGCAGTGCATTTTGTATCCTCTCTGCAATGTGGAGCTCTATAACAAGAATATATTGTAGCTTTTGGTGGAGGACACAAGTTTTGCATCTGAAATTCATGTAGAACGGACATTTTTTGAGACAACAAAAAGAGGAGCCCTCACCAAAGTTGTTTCCTTTTATGGGAATAATGCCGTGGAAAAGTCATTTGGTGGCAATCCTGACATACAAGGCACTTCCGAGTGGGATTATAAGGAGGGAGAGATAAGAACATAGAGATATGCCAATCTGTTATGTCATTGCATAAGCAATTTGTGCTCGTTTAAGGTTCTTCAGTTTTATGATAAAAATTTCTACGAGACGAGCAAAATGCATGTATGCTACACAGAAGATAAAGAATTAGCGGTGGGTTTTGATACCTGGGAACGGTTCAGAGGACTGTAGAATTGTAGATTTAAAAAACTTCATGATACAAAAACAAGCAACATCTCAGCTGAAATAAGGTTGGAATTAAATACATTATCATGGTCTAAAATAGTTTCTGCAACTTTTGTGAGTGGTGTGTAAAGTAAATTTAAAAGCAAGATATAGATAAACCGTGCTTCAGCATACAGGAAGTAATGTTAACGCTAAACAAGATGGCGAATAATAAAGCCCCAGACCTCTATGGAATGATCATGGAATTACTAAAGTGTGCTGATACAGCAATAGGGAAACAGGTCACAGACATTTTTAATGGCATAATACATACGGGGCTCCCAGAAAGGTGGGCATACAACAGGGTCATACCTCTACACAAAGGAGGGAGCAGACAAGAACCTGGAAACTATAGGACAATAATGGTGAGCTTGATCTTCGCAAAATGGTTCGGAAAAGTTCTGGACAGTAAATTGAAACGATGGGCAGAAACGGGAAACCTAAGGGCACAAGGGCAGGCAGGCTTCAGGCCGGAACACTCGACCATGGACCATCTAGTAACCCTTCGGATATTAATAGAGCAGAACAGAGCTCAGGGGAAGAAAATAGTATGCTGCTTTGTAGACTTTAGAAAGGCATTCGACACAGTCCCAAGGGAGAGGCTCCTGCAAAGACTGATAGATATGCAGGCACCGAGCGACATGATAGGAGCGATTGCAAGACTATACCACAGGGTATACGCAAAGATGGAACAGGAAGGACAGTCAATAAACTGTGATACAGGAGTCAAGCAGGGGTGCCCCTATCTCCGATATTATTCGGAATATACATAGATGCATTACAGGGTTACATAGCAGAACAACAAGGGGACACGCACGCCCCTACTTTAGGAGACACCAAGGTACCTATTATGTTGTATGCTGATGATCTGAGCATGATGGCCACAAAAAATAAAGGAATGCACAGATTACTGAAGCTACTAGAGACTTTCCGTGAAAGAACAGGTTTAACAGTAAACCTCGCAAAAACCAAGATAGTCATTTTCGGTCATAGGAACAGACACAGACCTTTCAGGTACATGGGGACAGAGATAGAAGAATCAACAGAATACAGGTACTTAGGGTATGACGCACACAACACGGGGAAATGGGCTAAAGGTGCAGATGCGAGTTTTCAATCAGCCATTGGGAGCTACTTCAATATGAAAAATTCTTGTAATAAAAGCAGAATAATTGATTGGGAGATCAAATGTTACTTGTTTAGTGCAGTAGTCGCGACGACGTAATTATATGGAGCTGAAGCATGGGGACCGGGTTTGACGGATAAGAAATGGGATAAACGTGAAGGGATTCTCAGACAGTGGCACAAACAGGAGTTTAAGGTGCGAACAAACATACCATTAGCAGTCATGATACTCGAGACAGGACAGAAACCAATGGAGGTGAGAGCATGGGAGAAGACTATCAGATACCTAATAAAGGATAACACAGGGGGTCACCAAGGGAAGCTGTCAAGTATTGCAATCGTCGAGTCAACAAAATCATACATACTCATAGGCAGTGGATGGTTTAAGGATGTGGCGAGGTGGACCAGAGAAATGGGAATGAACCTGAGTGATCTAGTAAACGAAGGGAAGTGGAACGAAGAGTGGGCAGATAAGGCTATAAGAGCATGGCTGCAAAAACACACAGGTTCCAAGACACTTTGGCTCATGACAGTCTTCAATCCAGAACAGCAGATAGGACAACAGATGTACCGAGATAATTTGCTAGGAAAATCCAGGAGAGACATCTTGGCGAGATTTAGGATGGGGAGACACGATCTAAGAATTGAAAAGGACAGATGGAGGAAAATAGAAAAGGAAGACAGGATATGCAGAATCTGTGACGCTGGGAAAGCGGAGGATGAGAATCACATGCTCAATGAGTGCACCATATACGGAGACATCAGAAACAAGTACATAAATATAAGATGGGGGCAACCAGTACACACCCTGATAGTAAGGGCAGAAACAATGAGAGATATGGCAGACGCAATCCAGGAAATGATGATCAGACACCGAGAAGTACACAAAGAAAGAGGGCTTGTAATATAAACCGCACAGGAGGCGATTCATAGACGCCCAAGAAATGCTCAGCTAAAAGCTGATTGATAACGACGCACCACCGTACGGCCACGATGCCGATTCAAAGCGGGGTGCCGGTATTAATAGAAACTAAGGAAGTCTTCAGAAAAGGCTACAATAAATCAGCGTGATGTACTAGTAGCGCCCTTTTAGGGAGCTTGCCCATGCTACATAAGTCCAGGGGCCTGAGGGCACAAGGGAGAATAATTTCTATTCTATTCTATTCTATTCTATTCTATTCTATTTCCATATCATATGACGATGTCCCTTGTCCTGTAAATTCCTAGAATGAACATATTATGATACATATATGATGCATAATTGCCCGGAAAAAGCTATTTTAAAATCCCAGAATGCTTATATTGATCTAAAAAATGTGCTCAAATGATTTGCTTTGCTGAGTGGTTGCTTTTTGCAGTTCATGGGCTACTATTTGATCGGCCTCCATTTGCCCAGCCAAGCCTGATGTATGAAGTTTTTACAGGCATGCAGTTGTCGTTCCAAAATTACTAACTTTTCACTCTAACGAAGATGTATGATGGACGTGTGGGGAGCATTAGCCTTGCCTATTACTGAGATGATAGCTTGACCTACAGATACAATTTTGAAACTATTTCACCAAAAGTAGCATTACAAAATGACAAATCTTAATTATCGTAGCTTATTAGCTTCAAATACCAAGCAGCAACTTGTTAGACATATTATTATTTTCGAGTCCTACTTATTGGTATGTCATAGCATATTGTATTAGAAGTTATTATGTGAATTAGGTAACTTGAATGGACAATTGAAAGATGTGCCTCCTTATATACACTAAACAATTGAAGATGTGCCTCATTATACATCATATATGCTATCTTCTTTTTATTCTGAACTTTATTTTTCCATATGGCTTTTTAAAGACACAACAGCAGCGGCGAAGGCCGCTGCGACAAATTCTTGTATTACATAAGTTTCATAGATAAGTTCCAACAACATTATTTACTCATCCTACAAAAGAAGAAAACATATTCTAAGCTCATATAAAAATAAGAATAACTATCAACAACTATGATTTAATCTCTTTCACAACTTTTTTTTTAGCACGCCAGCCTAACCAAGCGTGCAACCCTCCTTGCAATTCTAGGCTATCCACGTAGCAACTACATGTCAGCAAAATCTGATGTGGCATGGTTTAAGCCGTAAGATTTTCAAATTTGCAGATCGACCGCTATTAAAATTATAAAATGGCATAAAAATAAGACGGAGATGGGAGTCGTTCGCAATCTCTCCGCTCTGGCATTACATTTTTTCTGGCTTCCGTTGGATTTTCTTCTACCCTAAACTAGATCCGAAGAAAGAAGCGGATAGAATCTCCATCTCCCCATCCCCTTCTGTTTTTCCTTGCTTTCAGTTTCCTTCCATTTCTCTTTCCGTTTCTGGTGTTTGCTTCTTCGATTTTCCTTATCCTTTCTCTCGCTTCCTTCGGATTTCCTTCTTGTTAACGCATTCAATCCTTCCCTTTCATCTTTCTATATGCGGTTCTGTGGAAAACGGACTAAATTATAGGACGAAGACTTGGGATTGGGAAGAAGAACAGTACCTCGGTCTGGCTTTCTGGTGGCTTTCCAGAGCTTGTATGAGCGACATTCCCTTCAAACAAAAAGGTCGGCAAAGAACAAGACAAAGGGTAGAATCGCAACTCAAAGAACAAGACAAAGGGTAGAATCACAGCACAAATTTCATCGTGATGTTGCCGCCGTTGCTGTTTAAGCTATGGCTCAGAAAATGGTAGGGGGAATCTCTTTAATATGCTTTTCCGTGATGCCTCTTGATCTGCATGTTTTGTAATTTGATTCTTTAGTAGCCCATCACGTGTTTTGTCCTGATCTTTCTCGCCATAGCCAAATGAACTGGTCGTGGTCAGGAATCGAAATCTTTGAAGATAGAATGCCTCTGTTTAGGTCGGTGTCTCTGTCTTCATTGGCCATATGCATTGTATGAGAATTGCTTGGTTCAGAGCAGGTTAGGGGGGATAATTTGGTAGGCTCTACCAAATTACTGAGAAGAATGCTTCTGAGTCTACTGATAGCGGCGGTATTGTAGTACATTCTCAATTTACAGGACTTGCATTTCATCTCTGTGTGTTGTTCCCTATGCTTTATGGGTTAGAATCTGCAGAGGCATTTGTGTAGAACCAAAATTTTAACTTCTCAGAGCATTGTTTCTTGAGCGAAAGCAATATTTGCTCATAAGCCCATGCTAAGACTGCAGAAACAAAAGCAGCTATAATGCCTTTACATACATTCATCCTATTTGGGCTGCTCTAAACCTGTAAATTAAGAAAAAGGACTGATAGCTTTGCTTTGGTGCTCTTCTTTAGTGTGCTAATGTTTTTCATAAACATTTGTGGCTTTGCTAAATTGTACTGAATTCAACAAGGTTTTTTTGGAGAAGAACACTTGCTTTTGGGTTCGCTGATTCAAGGCTTGCATTCTCTGTTTAGGCCAGATAGAGGTATGGTGAGAAGTCTGCCATGCATTCAGTGTAAAACCCAAATTTAACTTTGCAAAAGCATCAAATTTTGGGCGTTTGTTGAGCTAGAGCAATATAAAATTGCTGAAGTGGCATGTCTATGGATCAAAATCATACCTGGGTTCAGAGATTGCAGAAACAAAGCAGCGAGAATGCCTTTTATAGATTCATCTTACTTTGGGCGGCTCTAAACAGTAAATAGAGATTAGGATCTGTCGTTGTATTTAAGTAAATAGACTGAACTTTGCAGGCTTTACATGGTTTGTTTTAGTTACTGTGCTCTCCTTTAGTGGATTCAAGAACTGCTAATATTTCTCATAAACATTTGTGGCTTGGCTAAATTGTACTGATTTTTCAGCCTCAGCCCACTTTGATTATGGAGAAAAATTATATCTGAGCTTCAGAAATTGCAGAGACCAAAGCAGCAAGAGTGCCTTTATTGATTCAACTGACTTTGAGTTGCTTCAAAACTGTAAATAGATGTTTAGATTCTATTACTGTGGGATTCACAGGCGTCACATGGTTTATCTTTGTCATTGTTTTTCTTTAGTAGAATCATGAAGTGCTAAGTCCACTGACACAAAGCATGCACTTTCATTTCTGTAATTTTGACTTCTCAAAAGCGTCAAATTATGGGTGGCTCAGGGTGCCTCTTGAGCCAAAGTAATATTTGTTGTAAAATTACTGAAATTGCATGTCTATGGAGAACAATAATGCCTAGGCTTCAGAGATTACAAAAATTAGAGCAGCTCAATGTAGATTCCTTATGTTTGACCTACAGCATCAAATGTCGTCTGGCCTCTTGCATCAAAAAACTACCAGACACAAAATTGGCTACGAACTCCTGTGGGAAGTCATAACTAGCTTCTGGAGATTTTCATCTATGCAGCGTTGCAGACCAAGCAATGTGAAATATATGTGCCCTGCTTATTTGTTCTTATGGTTGCTTCATTGGGGCCATCCAGGAAACATGGTAGCCATTACTTTTACAGCATACTCATGTTGAGTTTGATTACTGTTTGAAAAATTGTGTGATATAAACAGGTTGTGGTGCTTTTTGCTATGGCTGGATATGGTTCTTATCTAGGTTGGCAAATTCGTCTTGCTGGAGATACAATACGTAACTTTCTATCCCAGTTTGTTCATATCTCCGTGTTTCTTCATGGTATGTTAATAGGAAGCAGAAGTGAAGGCCAAAGATCTTCATCCAAAACACTGAGATTACATTCAGCCCACATGCAGTTACAGGCCTGATTGGCCTTTATTGTACAAACAACTTTTACTTCAGGATTTGAGGACTTTTACTAGAACTATGTAAATTGTTCTTTTTCATTATCTTTGCTTTTAAGCAATGGTTTGGAGTTATATACTTTAGCAGGAATATCTTGATCTTACAAATGTGCATGCAATTTCTGCAATAGAAGTTTCTCCTTCATGCTACATCTTCGCATGCAACTCGGTCTAAGTTCTTAATATGGAGGATGCCACCATAGAGAAGGAAGGGTTTTAATTTAAAATAAGCTGCAATTGGATCCAGCACAGAGAGTTTGAAACAGCACATGATCCTTCACAATGTACATGGTTAGAAAAGCACTTGGACATAGCTGCCGTTGCCAGAGCATGTCTTGTCTGAGCATGTGTTGAATTTGAATTGCAATATATTTCGCAGGTCATGTGGTTTACAAATGACACATCATAACAAATCACCACAAGAGCATAAACCATCTTGGAAATGGAGCACACAATGGGTGTCACGAACAATAATCTCCTCTCTTTCATGGATAAGAGGTCCATTATTATAGGAATTTGAATTTGAGCATGTGTTGAATTTAAATTGTAATATATTTCGCAGGTCCCATGTTTTACAAATGACACATCATAACATATCACCACAAGAGCATAAACCATCTTGGAAATGGTGCACACAATGGGTGTCACGAACAATAATCTCCTCTCTTCCATGGATAAGAGGTCCTCTCTTTAACTATGCTACACTACTTCCACACTTACTATGGATAAGAGATCTATTATTATAATGCTCAAATAGATAAACTACCAAAAAAAAAGCACATTTAACTACCAACTGAATTACGGAAGTATGACACAACTAACATGTACATGCCCCCATGGAGACTCAAATTCAAGCCCTGCTTTGATACCAAATGCAACGTTCTTTAATCGCCTTGGCCTAACCAACTAGTCAAAATACCTGGATGTTTATGGGAAATCCATCCCATGATAGTATCAAGAAATGCCACGGCAAGATCTACTCGAGCGGTCTCCCATGGGTCCATTACAGAAACATGCTCCCAAAAGAGAGAAAAAAAAAAAAAAAAAAAAGAGAACGCAATCAAAATAATTTATATAATACAACATCACCACAAGTGGTTACAACAATTATGCTCGTGCCCATCCAAAAAAAGAAAATATTGTACCTAAAATACAAGATCAACATCTAGAAACCATATTTACATGCCTCTTTATTAAAAGGGAAAAAAGGAAAGAAAGAGAAAGACATCCTTACATTGCACAACCCAGTCATGGCAAGAACGAACATAAATGTTCATATTTCAGAATTTTGTCACTTAATTTGTCAACATGTAATTAATTTATATTATTCTTCATTGTCATGCCAGTATCCACTACAATTGCATTAAGACGTGAAATTTTAAGATGCACTCTCACTAAAGCACTTTATCTTAGGTTTCTACATTTTGCAATGCCATTTCCTCTAGATCATTATAAATGAGAAAAACTTGGGTATCTTGCTTGGCCCTTCATAATTTTAAGCTTGGTCTTGCTCAGCCACAACCCCTGGCGTGCCTTTTTGCTAGTTTTTTCTTTGAAGAATATAGGAATATATTAAACCACTAGAATGCGATCAAGTACAATGATAAGTGTGGTGCTAAGAAATGAAGTGCCCATCATGATTCACAATCCGTAGGAATGTCGACCAAATTTCCCGCTTAACTGTGCCAGACAAGCTTGAGACTTGGTAAGCCTGCCACAACTTATGCCTCAAGATCGGAACCAACCGAAAAGGGCTAAGCACTGCATTCTGAAAGGCCTTCGCTCTCTGTCTTTTCCAAATCAACCACAGAAGCCAAGCTCTGCATAAATGGAATGCTCACGCTTGGCCATCGCCAACCTTGCTAGGAAAGACTCCCAAGAGAATCTTCTAACTGCACAGTGAAGACCCAAAGAGGGCTCTCACCCAGGACCAAGCTGCCCCTACCTCTGTGCATAGGACAAAGCAGTGCTCAATGCTCTCTCGACGCCTCCCACATAGAGGGCATGTTTTCGCTACCTGAGGTTTGAACCCGTGGACTCGGACATTCACCCTGAGGCTACTGTGCAAGATGTGCCACAAAAGGGTACGGATTTTAGGAGGAGGCAATGTATTCCATGCCCACTTCCACATGGCGGGCCACTTACTCCCTGGAAGCTTAAGCGACCACTTATCCGAAGGCGGCAACGTGTCCTGAAGCGCTAGAAGCCCATAAGCCGATGCTACAAACTGAGATGCATCAAGTCCACTATGCGACTTCCAAACGCAATTGACTTGAGAAGACAACTGCAATGGAATAGCATTAGCAATTCTGGCCCAAGTCCATATGTCCCACCACCGAAGGCCAAATCGTTCTCTAAAAAACTCCCACGGCGCCAGATGACCCTCCCAATACCAGTCACGGATGGATGTTACCCCTGCAGCAATCCATCGGCGCTGAGTACCTGGGTGTAGGGAAGAGGCCAAGGAAGATGCAGAATCCAAGGGTACCCAGAGAAAGGGCGATGAGGCTACTATACACCTACTAGGGTCCAATGAAAAGAGTTCACTCAAAGTCTTCAGTCTCTTCTTCCTCGGCTGCCTCGTCGTGAGTTTAATCTTGATCATCCTCTTTGATTATAGGTGGAACAGTTTTTTCTTTGTGCAATCCAATGAATTTTTCACTTGCATTATCAAGCATAGAAGAAAGCTCAATTAGACGCATATTTGTCGCAACGAAAGCTAAGTCATTGGTTTCTTAGTGCCAAAGGGATTTCTCCTTTTGGTTGTAATGTCACCCATAGTGCTAAACAACCTCTCCATGGATGATGAACTACAAGATTGTGATAAAATTCTAATAGCGGCTGCTTGCAATTCTTTTTTTTCTGCCCCATTCTCTTCCCACCACAATGTAGAATTCACACAAAAACGATCAGTCTTAGCATTCCTTATTGAAACATCCCTTCACTGACTCGATACTTAGACCATGCCGACCTAACAGCTCTTCTTATCTCATCATCAGGAACTAGTTTTCCATTTCATTCCATTCTTGCATAACTAAGATTTCACTTTCTTGATAATTTCCTTGAAATTTATGATCAAGGACATAAGCAGTAGCATGGATAGGTGAATGATATTCTGTCCATCTAGTACGAGCAAGCTGCACCAACTCATCACAAATGTATTCATCCTGCTCAGCATTTTTCAAACGCGCAATCAAAGATTGCATTCCCTAAAAAACCTTGCCAACGCAAGGAAAAGGCCCATCCATAAGTCTAAGCATCAATATCATAGGCTTCACAAGAACTAGAATATGAGCAACATCACCCCAAAAATTCTCATCAAATAAAGTCTCAAAGCATGCTTTACTTGCCTTTGTACGAGACTCCTTGAAGTTCTTGAAACTTGGAGATACAAACAATTGTCGCAAAGGTTCATTAGCTCATGCAAACGCTTCAACATAATGAAGTTATAGTCAAATCTAGTATTTGAATAAGAAATGTTGGACAATATAGCACTTACTTGGAATGATTCTTCACAAAAGTTACAATCTTGTTTTCATTCTCCATAGCATTTGCAATATGAGGAATCTTTGTGAAATCATCCAACAAATTATTGAGACAATGCGCCATACAAGGAAAGAAGGTAATGTGAGGAAACTCCATTTGAACAATATTACCCGCTTTATGATTAGCTTGCTCACCATCACCAACAATTTGAAGCACATTCTTTACACCAACTTCTTTTATTGCTCCTTTCCAAATGTTTGCTAAGTTCAAAGCAAATTTGCCATCCTTTGTGATGTCATACAAATTCAGGTAATAATTCCTTCCCCTACAACATGCAATAATACCATGTATATGTCTCCCTTGTGTGTTGGACCAGCCATCTACAATCAATAACACACCCCGTTTCACCCATTGCCCCTGCAAATTTTCCAATGTCAATGTCACATCTTTCTTTTCTTTTGCCACTAAAGATACTCTTAGATCTTCATACTTAGGAAGTTCTATATTTGGACCATAGTTTGCAGCCTCTGTCAGCATATATTTGAAGTGATTATCCCTTATAACATTGAAAGGGATCTTGTCGTAAATGAAATACTTCCAATTGCCTGCCATAATCTATCTTTCCTTTTTGGGTTTATGGCATCCTGAATGTTTTTTTGTCTCTTCCTTGCAGCGGGTGGTGAGAAGTAGCTCTCTAAACCTGATGAGCAATTTTTTTAAGAGCTAGTACCACCAACATTACATGAAGGCACATTAGTAGGAGAAGTCACCAGAGCTGCTACATACCTTGCAGCATTCAATCTCTTGTTCATTTCAACTGAAATTCCATCTAAAACATTTGAGAAGCTTAAGAGGCATTCCCTAGTAGCATCATCAATTGCGTTACACTCTGATGATCCCTTTCCTTCTCCAATCAAGTGTTTCTTTACTCTATCCGTTCCTCCAGTCTTTTCTATCTTGCAAAACTTGCAACGCCACTTCCTAGCACCACCACTTCTAGGTGGAGGGTGTCCCGCCACTGTGACGGATTAGGCCTCTTTTTTCTAGCTTTTGCTCTCCTTGGAACCGAAGATGATGCAATCTCCTCCATATCCTCCTCCTCTTGTGGCACATAATTTGCATCATGAGCATTATTATGAGCATCCATGTTTGCACCTACAAAAATTCAAGAAAAAAAAATTCAATTCAAGATTTGATGGGCTATACTTATGATATTCTACAATTTCTCAAGCAGCTGTAATTCGATCAGCTAATTGTTGATCTCTTAAAGCATGGAAAGAAAGCAAATTAAACAACACAAAAGTAGCCCAAGCTGGTCTCAATTTGTTTGCTAAGACTCATGGATTTAGCTATAATTATCTCGTTAAATCTCTGAGTGAAAATGTTGCCATGTGATTCTAAATAATTTTCTGTCATCTCAAAAAAGGACATGTTATAATTCTGTCATTTCTATTTGCAATGCCTGTAACATACTAAAGCTTACAAAAAAATCTGCAATGAATGAAAGACCTGATATTATGGATATTTTAAGGACATCAAGATTCCTTATCAATTCCTTTTGGATGAAAAAACTACGGTACTGGCTGTTAGAGCCTGAACTCTAACCTTGCAAGAAGGATGAGAAACCCAACAATCCAAGCTCACTCTATCAGATCAAGGCAATGCACAAGATAAAGAATCATCATCTCCATAGCTAGATCAAGCGAAATCCTCACTCTCAATACACCGTCTCTCTGTTCTCTCTCTCTCTGCTCAGATAATACAGTGATCATAATGGCTCCACAATGCATACGTGCAAATATCCGGCACGCGTGCATGCGTGTATATCTCTCCATATACGGTATATGGTCTCCTATAGTGGTGAGTGAGGTGACGAGTGTGGTGAGTGGTGATGAGTGTGGTGAGTGGTGAGTGTGGTGACGAGTGTGGTGAGTGGTGATGAGTGTGGTGAGTGGTGGTGACGAGTGTGGTGAGTGTGGTGAGTGTGGTGAGTGGTGACCACCCCAACAATGGCGACCACAGTGGGAAAATGTGCCACTCCATGGCGGAGAACCCACAACAACAAAAATACTAATATGGTCCTTGGGACATGTCCCCAAATGACACATTTACATGTATGTTTAGAAAGAAAATACCCTCCTCAAATCCAAATGACTGATACAAACAAACTGGTCCAAAATGACAGTGACGAAACAAAGCCTCTGTAACTGTGGCAAACTTTGAAAGCTGATATCTTGAGTTCCAGACCTCCGTTTGACCTGCACCATAGCTCGTTGGATTCGTATCGCCAAAACACATCTTTTGATGTAGGACAGATTGTGTATTATAGAACTGTCACCATCTGTTTTTACAGAAAAAAACCTGCTGTAACCCAAAAGTTCTCCACAAATTCGCTGTAATTGGAGCTATGCCAACTCTGAATCCCTTAAAAAAGCACTTCTCTTTCAAAATAAGGCCTGAGATCCTTGCCATTTCTGGGATTAGGCAACAATTCCCCTTCTGGAGTCATCAAGTAGAAAGCCCCACCTGGTACTTCTTTATCAATCAGAAATGGGCCTTCCCATGGGCTTTGAAATTTAGATAGATGCTGCTTAGTGGTCCTGCACAACACCAATTGCCCTTCCTCAAATGGATTGACAACCTGTAACCTGTCTTTTATAAGCTTTACTTTCTGTTTATTTTGCAACAAATCATCCATCCTATTATGCACTTGATTTGGAGTTGGAACTTCTCCTAAATTCTCATAATAAGGTAGCTCCACAAATGAATACAAAGGAATATCCAAATGAATAGGCATCACAACTTGCACTCCATAAACCAATTCAAATGGTGTAAATCCTGTAGCCAACTTGTAAGTACACCTGAAACTCCATAATGCACCTTTTAAGGTTTCATGCCAATTTCTTTGATTATTCTTCACTGTCTTAGCCAAGATAGCTTTCAAAATTTTGTTAGACTCAGCTTGCCCATTTCCCTGTGGATAATAAGCAGAAGCTTGCACATGTTGAACACAACTCTTTTCGGTTAACTGAGCTACTACTTTTTCCATGAAATGAGTTCCCCGATCAGACAAAAGAATGGTTGGAACACCAAACCGAGAAATCAAATTGTGATAAAAAAAGCTTACTGTGGTATTTTCTGTAGCATGCTTTGCTGGAATTGCTTCTACCCACTTCGTAAACATGCATGTGGCTGCCAAGATATACTTATGACCTTTGGAAGATGGAGGATTGATAGGCCCAATGTAATCCAATCCCCACATATGAAATGGACCAACGCTCAAAATAGGATGGAATGGCATATTATTGTGGTCTGTTAATTGTTTATGCCTTTGACACTTCTTACATTTGCTAACAAAGTCCCTAGTATCCTTGTACAGAGTTGGCCAATAATATCCCCAATGAAGGATCTTCCTAGCTGTGGTTCTGGCTGCAAAATGCCCCTGACAATCATGTGCTTGCTGCAACAAATCATGAGTTTGCTGACCAGCAACACATCTTAATAAGAGACCTTCCATAGTCCTCTTATAAAGAATAGCTTCATGCACCGCATAACCAGCTGCTTGTACTCTAAGAGCATGTTTTTGTTGCTTTGAAAATGATGAGGGATAAGTCTGGTCTTGTAAATACCTGTATATATTGGCATACCAAAGATCCACGGTTTCAATGAACCCTTGTAATACGCCATTATCTGGAACTGCTACTGGCTGGTCTGTTTCCTCTTCTATTTCAGCACCATTACTCAAATAGGCACTTGGATTATGAGCTCCTTGAGCCATCTTAACATATTTCAACTCAAATTCTTGAATGATAAGAGCCCATCTTGTAAACTTAGGATCTTGGACAGTCTTATTGTAAATGCATGGCAATGGGTTCACATCCATATGAATGTAGACATATTGTACATTTGCTGAATTCCATTGTGAAGGAAGAAGATAATGTCTAAATTTATTCAAGGCCCACTTCAATGCCAACCCAAGATACTCCATATGAGTCCATTTCTGCTCTTGTGGAGTTAACAACCTGCTAGCATAGTAATTCACATCATAATGCTTTTGCTGATTTTTCTGACATAGTGTGACAGCCAAAGCTTGCTCCCAAACAGTAAAGAATAAATGAAAAGATTCACTCATTCTTGGAGGAATCAGCAAAGTTCTCTCTTTCAATTGTCCAAGGCACCATTCAAATGCTTCTTGAGCGTCCTCCTTCCATCTAAAATTCTGACCTTGCTTCATACAATCCACAAGTGGCTGGGTTATTTTAGCAAAATTATGCAAATACCTCCTACTAAAACTGAGTTGGCCATATAAGCTCCTCACTTGGGATACATTTGTAGGTGGTTTCACCTTCTCCAAAGCTGCAATCTTCCCATGATCCACTTGTAACCCCTTTTCTGAAACATAATTGCCCAATAGTTTTCCTCCTCTAGTGAAGAAAATACACTTAGCAGGATTCAAACTTATGCCATACAATCGGCATCTTTCAAGAACTTTTCTGAGATGATCCAAGTGATCCCTTCTTGGATTCGAAAACACTGTTAAGTCATCTATAAAGACTCTCAAACAGTCTAAAATGTCATGAAAAGCATATGTCATAGCTCGCTGAAATGTGGTTGGAGCATTTGTGAGGCCAAAAGGTAATACCTTGTAAGCATAGATGCTAAAAGGTGTTCGAAAAGCCGTCATTGCTTGATGTGGTGGATAGATTTGGATCTGATTATATCCTGAGTAACCATCCAAGAAAGAATAGGTCTGATTTCCTGCAACAATATCCAACAAGGTGTCTATGAATGCGTTGGAAAATGATCTCTTTTGGTAGCTTTGTTGAGATCCCTGTAATCAATGCATACTCGGATTGAGTTATTTGGCTTTCTCACTGGTATAATAGAACTGATCCAATCTGAATTTGGCACTGGTACAATAAATCCCGCCTCTAAAAGCTTCATGACTTCAGCCTTTACTTGCTCCTCTATGGCTGGACTCATTCTCCTTTGAGCTTGTTGGACTGGTTTTGATCCTTGTTTCAAATCAATGGTATGCACCACAACCTCTGGTGGAATGCCTTTCAATTCTTTGTAATTTCTTGCCAAAACATCCCTGAATTCTCGTAACAAAGATATCAAATCACATTCCTCCTCTTGAGTAAGATCTCCTCCAATAGTAACCAATTCTTCTTGATTTCCTTGAGAAATATTGATGTTCTTGACTGAATGTGGTGAGTGTGGTGACGAATGTGGTGAATGTGGTAACAGTGATGAATGTGGTGCGTGTGATGACTGTGGTGACTGTAATGGATGTGGTGGATGTGATGATTGTGATGAATTTGGTGCATGTGGTGACTGTGATGACTGTGGTGAATATGGACTGATCTGATTTACTTCATCCTCCAGAATGTGCGTATGCCACCAAGCTGCTTGTACTTGTATATTGGGCTGATTTCTATTTACCCCATCGATGCTTGATGTCAAAATCAACATCTCTACTTGATCTTGATCTTGATCAATTCCTTGCTGGAATAAAGTCTCCCCAATGGGTCTTTGAATGGATTCCTCCTGCATGTTCACAAGAATCTCTTGTAACTCATCTTCACCAATACTTTCAAGTCTTTGGATATACTTGTTTGCAACTTCCTGCTGTAAATGACATATTTCTGAAATTTGGGTACCTTTTAACCACTTGTACAAAGTCTTATCTTCCTTGTCACCCACTTCCAAGACATGAAAACAACTAAGACCTTGCTGCCCTGACACCATAGCATTCTCTGTGCTGATTTCTAACTGCGGGCTGCTCAAAGAAGGGTTGCAAAGAAAGGTACCTTTTGCTGATTTCAGAGGATGATCTATAGTAACTTTGTGTTCCCCTTGAAAGATATTCATTTCACGCTTCCTCCATTAAGTCTCAACTTGTACGGCATCTAACCATGTACGACTCAACAACAAAGTATAAGTTTCACTCTCTGGAAATTTCAAAACCATGAAATCCAAGATTGCTTCCACCTCATAAGTAAGTGTAACTTTAGTGGCCAAAACTTGGCTGATCACATCATCTTCATTTTGAATTTCCTCATCCACCATAGGAGGCACCACTATGGGCTGATTTTCTTCTATAGACTGAAACTGTTCTGTGGGCAGCACATTGAATTGCACCTTCTTAGGTGCTGACACCTTCAAAGCTTGTTCCTTCAAAGCCTTTAGAAAAGAGGTCTTAGTCTTCTCCGCAATTGGCACTACTCTTGGTTCTTGAACCACCTTTTGTGATCTTGTAACCGCATTTACTTCTCCAATCTCTTCTTGCTGAAATGGATCACTGTCTACTTCAACAAATCCACAATTTACTACTGATTTTGCCTTCTCTTGCTTCTTAAGCTCCTCAATAAGAGCCTTAACTTGAGGATTATCAATGTACTTTGCATCTTGAATACGAACATCATTATTAGGAAGAGGTACTGATTCAAACACTTGCTGCTTTGGTGGATACTTGTTGTTTGCCCATTCTGGTTTCCCATGGATTTTCCATCTAGTAGTCTCATCATGCTTGAATTTATCACATAACTTGCAATACAAATGAGCCTTACTTGGATACCATCCCTGTTTTGGCTGCATCATTTGTGTGGAACTCATTGGAGCTTGTTGAGCCATTGGAGCTTGTGGCATCATTGGAACTTGTGGTATGATAGGTGCTGCCTGTATTGGTTGAATAGGAATAGGTGGTGCTTGTTGCATAACAGCAAATACCGGATTGGCCCTCTCAAAGAATCTCTTCTCCCGACATTCTTGATCATTATGGCCCTTTATTTGGCATCTCGAACAGAATTTCAGCAATCTACATGTAGTATCAGAATGTCCAATAGACCCACAATACTCACAAGTAATAAATTGCACCTCCTTTGGCTTCTCACCAATTGTAAGCTTAGAAATCTTGGCTGCAATATCCTCTGTTTTATGCTCTGGAGCAGCAACTTCATGAATGTATCCCAGCTTATCTTCAGCCTTGAGAGTATACTTTTGTGCCTCTAGTAATGTTGTAGGCTGTTTGACCTTCACCTTATGAGCAATAGCTCGTTTCAGCCCTTTCACATACCATTGGATATCCATTTCATCATTCCTTGCAATCTTCCAATGAACCACGGCTTTGAGAACCGCAATGTACCTCTGATTATACTCTCTAATTGATTCATCTTCCTTTTGTGTGAAATTTGTCCACCTTTCCATGGTCTTATCCTTACCATGAACTTCTTGATAATTAGCAATGAAAGCTTCCTTTAATTCCTGATATGTCATGGTATCTGGCTGAGTTTGTGCCCATTCCTCCACTGAATCTTGCAAAGAACTATGAAACCAAAGTAAGTAATCAGTAGCCGGTAACTTACACTGCTGGCAATACCTCTCAAACTTCACAATATGCTTCAAAGGATCCCGATCAATCAGATCATCAAACTTTGGAATGCCCATTGTCTGAAAACCCCATACCATAGGTGGTATTACAGCCATCTCTGCCTCTTCTTGGGTTTCTTGAAATTGGAAAAACGAAATTGAATCTCCCTTTAATTTGAACAACGTTCTAGATCAGTAAATGGAATCAAAACCTCCTGGATCTGAGAATTAGACCCCAGATCTGCTCCCAAATCTGAAAACGAAATTGAATCTTGATGCAATTTTGAGCCCAAAGATTGACTCACCGGTCCCCTTCTTGTTACGATAGATCTTGGTGGGATATCCTTCTTACTTCCCTTGGGCATAAAACTATGCTCCCCTTGTCAAATTTTACTCCACAAATCAATTACGACAAAATCCCCTTCACACAAGAAATTGCTCCTTCCTCAATGGTGTCGTTCTTTACCGACGATCACCAATACCAATGGTAACAACTCCTTTTTCAATGGAAATTCTTGCCGATCAATGGTCTGTCGAGCACCGTGGTCGCCAAATTGTTAGAGCCTGAACTCTAACCTTGCAAGAAGGATGAGAAACTCAACAATCCAAGCTCACTCTATCAGATCAAGGCAATGCACAAGACAAAGAATCATCATCTCCATAGCTAGATCAAGCGAAATACTCACTCTCAATACACCGTCTCTCTGTTCTCTCTCTCTCTCTGCTCAGATAATACAGTGATCATAATGGCTCCACAATGCATACGTGCAAATATCCGGCACGTGTGCATGTGCGTATATCTCTCCATATACGGTATATGGTCTCCTATAGTGGTGAGTGTGGTGACGAGTGTGGTGAGTGGTGATGAGTGTGGTGAGTGGTGACGAGTGTGGTGAGTGTGGTGAGTGGTGATCACCCCAATACTGGCAGATATAACCAACCAATAAACAATATTCAGAAATTCAGAAATACTTACAAGTTTTATTCAATCTGGTGATGAGCAGATGAACAGCAGTAGTAAGCACTCAAACATGTCATTTTGAACTACGGAAGCAAGTTGTTTTGAAGCAGGATTGAACTGGGCTACTGGAAAAAAAAACATACTAACAAAACCTTTGAGTCTCCTTGAGAAAGCGAAAATTGTTGTCTTATCTTGTTTTCCCTAAACAGAGATCATATCAGAGCTGATACACATGGATGCCGATTACAGAGATCATCAGAGCCAATTTCTAAAAGGCAGGCATAGGCCAGGGAGTCAGAGATAGATAGGAAGCATGCATTCTGCAGCAGATGTGTACTGAATCAGACAAACAAGCCCTCGATGAGACAAACAAGCCCGAACTTTTGCTGTTATACTGCCGGTTGCCGCACCAATCTTCCCTCCCGCCCGACAGAAAGGGGAAAAAAAGTAAACTAAGGGTTTTTTGTTAAAAAAAAATCATTAAGGTTTTGTTGGTTTTTGGTATTTTAAGGGAACTTACCGGGCACGCCATTCCCATAGATGGGAATGTCGTTTGGAATGATGTTCCCAGTAACAAAGGGTCCAGAACGGGAACTTGGCATTCCCAGAACGTGGAACTTTGGGGAACACGTTTCGGAACGGAACGCATTCGGAACGGCATTCCCGGTAACTATGGTCTGAAGGTCCCTGAAGGTCGTACACCTATCCTTGAAAGGAATTACATCCTTACAATGGTTTAGTTAACATCTTAAATAAGCATTACCTTGGAACTGCTGGACTCCTTTAATCCATGCAATTAAGTTAATTACCTTAAGGTGAAATTCCCACATTAACATTACAGTAACATTGGATATATTGGTTCCAATAGTATTATATTTAACTGGGGGTTTATGATAGTTTTAAGGCCTTTTAAAATATACCTTCCCACAATTATGTCGAGGCAATAATTCTAATTTAGAAACTATTTTAATTATTTATGATACAGCTAGGATTCTTTATCATCAGATCCAAGTGTTAAACGTGTAACTCTCGTTCGCCACTTGTTGGTGATGCTTCAACCTTAGAGGTATATACTTTACAGTTGCTATACCTAAAACAAGACAATTTCTGATTATATTTACAAGGACCTTGAAGGTTATTTACATGCCTTTGGAAGGAATTACATACTTACAAGGGTTTAGCTAACATGTTATGTAAACATTACCTTACTTATCTTAATACCAAGATATCTACACATGACAAAACTATGTGTAATAACCACATTAACATTTTACTTATCTCAACGAGACATATTAAGGCTTGCAACACATTTTCTCATGTGGATTGCCCCTAAATGCATGCCACAATGATGTACTTTTAGACCATACAATTTATGTGGTTTTAAGGGATCCACATCTCTGATTTATTTAATTAAGAGCTAGGCTACTATGAATGCATGCATTTGATCACGGCATAAGGAAATTATGCTTTTCCCATCATGGCCGATGGTTCCATGTGTCTTATCATGCCTACTCGAGTATGCCCTTCTAAAGTCCCTACACCGGTTACCGACACGGCGTGAGGAATGGCGAAATTTCTTCATGGCCACTGGTGCAGGTGCTTTTCCTATCATGCGTCCTATGACAATTTCCTAGATGGTTTCTTTCTTCCCATCTTGGCTTACTCGCCTCCTATAGATAGAATGCACCTATCTATCAAGCCTGCGTCGACTAACTTGAAGACGACATGGCCGTTGCATTGCTTCTATGAATTTCGAAGGTGGAACTTGTCTATGATGTCAAGGTCGATTAACTTAACTTCGATTGTCCCTAAGATGCAGGTACATTCAATCAGATTGAGCCCCCACTTTCTTCGGAAAAAAAAAATGGTCCCGCACCCCTTCAATGGTGTTATTCAATGCACCCTATCCCCTTAATTAATGTTGGACTCAACATCATAGCTATTCTTCCCCCTTAAGAGGTTACACGCTTCTTACTTAAAACATTTAATTTATTAGCCTTGACTCATACTTACCCGTTTCATATGATGGATGAAGCCATCATGTTTAAAATATCTATCCCTAAAGTGATGGGTTAACAAATTATTTAGAGTAATTCTAACCCGCGAAATCTTGTCATCATGACAATTCTCCTCCTCTCTCTCTCTTTTTTTTTTTTTTTTTTTTTTTTTTTTTTTTTTTTTTTGTCTCAAAAGACTATGTGATTAAGTTGGCTAGACTTATTAGATTACTTGTTTTCTTTTGATTGGATTATTCCTTGGAGGTACTAGCTTTATATATGGCCAAGAATTATTCTAGTAGCGATTCCTTCTTAACAAGGTGATCAATCTCACAGTGATTTCAATGTGTTGGATGTCCGTTAACAACCCTGTATAATTTTAGTTACTCCTATGCATTTCCTTCCCAATCTTTGATGCTTTGCCCAATCTTGGGGCAATCCTCTCAACGAGAATATCTGGAAATGCCTTCTAATCCCATTATGGATATTATCATCCATAAAGCTATCCTATTAGACCCTATGACCTTAGATCCCCGAACTTGCTAGAAGCTCATCCACTCATTGCCTGCCCGAAGCAGCAAGGTAATGTTCTTCCGAGTTGCTCGAGACTCCGGGCTCCTCCTCGATGTATATGTCGACTTTCTTCATTAGAGGCCTCTCATTGATAGTGGTTTTGATGGCGTAGTCGATGACTTGAAGTCTCCTATATCCCTTCATTATCTGGGTGGCTAAAGGACGACTCTGGACCCGATATTGTTGTGTCAATTCCATCAATGTCTCTTACATCGAGTCCTTCTCTTGTTAATATCGTGTTGACCGAAGAGTGTTGAGGGTGTTGATTGCTTCACCTCTTCGAATTGCCCCTCATCTCTTCCTTTTGATCTGTTATACTATGGAAGGGAAGGAATAACAAAGGGAATATACGTGCAAGGTCTATAGCTTGCACAATCACAATTATTATTGAAGCTATTAGGTCCCGTTGGCGTCTCCCTTTGAGATGCACACGTACTCCATCTATCCTCCTATTTGTGCATCAGCTCATATTCTGGGTAGGTTTGTTGATAAACTTGAGCTCTCCAATGTCTGTTGGCTACGGTACAACACAACACACTTCTGCTTCACTTTCTAACTAAAGATGTGATGGTCGTTGATGTTTCGGCGTTTCGGTCTGTTTTCTGACCTTGTTCTTGGGCAAATGTTGTCCCTCCTCCATGATGTCTAGAGTTATTTGATGGTGTCTCTTGAAGTTGTGCGTATTTCCTTCGCTAGACTCCCAAAAAGTTGTCCTCTTTATTAGTTGTCCTTTGAATCGTCAATCTTTGGGTTCACCACTTGCATGCGAATTGCCATATCTTGATGAGATTTCTAGTTGAATCGCTGATTCTTCGACTTGGTTCCATCTAGTTTGCAACCTTACTTGTTTGATCCCCTCGATCACATAGCTTGGGCATTGTCACATTCTACAATGCTATGTCGTCTGCTTATCCTGTGGCACCTTCCAGTGGTACTTGATCATGTTCAACAATTTGGACTACATGTTGCCTCCATGGAGGCCGTGGAAGTAATCAATTGCTAGCACTTCTTTAGCTTCTGGTTTCTGGCCCTTTGTCCCTCTTTCTAGCGAATAAAGCATCATGGCTCTCTTTCCTGATGGCCATGCTGTCGGGATGTTCTTATATCAGCATAGCTTGACCCTTGAGTTTAAGAAGTTTTTGCCCTAGATCTACTTTTATTCTTGAATAGCTTTGCTATTGTCTTGATTCTCTTTTTGTTGAAGGTGCTTCGATTACTATCCTTGTCATTAAGGTGTCGAATGCTTCTAGTTTGGGCATTGAGGTCCTAGTTGTTGAATGAGCATAGGCATTTTGCGATACCTTTTATAAGTGTATCTCCATCTAACATGCATGTTACAAGCGTTATTATACATCACCACAATGCGGGATTATGGTCGTCGAGATGTTGCCTTCTCAGTGGCTCGTTGATGTCGGATCGTCTCGAAGAATTTCTTGATGTCTGTCGGCTTGAGGTCATGGCTGCAGTTTCTGAAGATGTCTGGCCATTTCTCCTCCTATTGTTGAGGACACTCATGTCATAAGGTCATCAAGTGTTGCCGCTGCCATAAGAGGTAGAGTTGCATCCCAAAGATGTCCTCGTACAAAACCTAGATGTGCAGTGCTAATGATCTTGACATGAACGACGTTATCTCTCATTCTGACATTACGTTGGCCGAGCGGTCTTCTACTTGAGGGCACTTCTTAAAGTGTTTGGAGTCGAAGATTTGCTTGGGCTCTGTTCGTTTCTCCCTCGTACTTGCTCTTCCATTCGAAACTTGATATTGGGCTATAGCTGTGCTTCTTCGCGTCATCCTTTGGCAGTTGAAGTGATGGAGTTTCTTGATCTAAATGCTAAACCCCTAAAGCATAACTCTAACTCATATTTCTATACTATATGTGTGAGCATCCGAGACATACAATAGACATATACACACTTACATTGGGATTTCAATTCATCCACTTTTCCAAATTACATAAGAGGATATACTTAAATATTGATACTCTTTTAGGGTTTCCCTTCATTCTATCACGTTGATTCTTCTTACTTGCTGCATATTCCTCGTTCTGGTTGACTCGAGAATTCCTTGAGATGCTGCAACTATAGTTGCCTTCTGTTATGGATCACACCAATGAAATTTACCTTTTATATTCCTGAACCCTTATTCAAGTATTCTCCAGACAATTCATGGTCTCGCAATCTGTAATCCATTCAGAATTGCTACATAATTCACAATCAAACGGTTAGCAATGTCAAATCTCTATTCGAAATAAACACAAATCAAATAAACACAGGATATAAGTTACACAAATAACTCAGATTGGCAAAATCTCTAGCTCACCAAAACCAGAGCTAGTCTAGATATAATAACCAATCTATGGTACCCAACCGGGTCATTCAATGCTAAGAACTGGCAGAACTATGGTAAAGCCTGACAATCAGCTTCCACTGGTAGCTCCTCCCTCAAGCTAGCAGTGCTCAATAACAACAAGAGTTAGGCTCCAGGTTAGTAATAGGTTATTGAATAAGAATAACAGAAGCTCTTGGGAAAAAGTAATTGTGACGTCCCCTGCTCGTATACGGTGCACTCACCGTATACAAACATGAGTTCATCCCCCATACCAGCTCCATGCGGATACAGGGCCCTCCACATATCACTGCACCCGTAATGGGTTCCAGTGGGAAGAGTGAAGGGGTCATTTACCCCGTCTCCCTCAGGGCCTACCTAGCTGCGGAAGCGTAAACATACATGTCAGTATACAATATCATCACATATCCACCTCGTAGAGTGGTCCATCAACATCTGCATAGACAAAGATCAGCACAATACATATGGGAAGTCCTACCCAAGGCTCAGACTCAAAGGGATGACTGACGGCTTGGGTCTCCAGAGTTCATTGCAGACAGAATTCATGGCAATGGATTTGGCTGGCATAAGAACATGGCTTAGGGTTGTCCACTCCATCCGCCCCTCCTGTGCACACTTTGCAGAGTAGGCTGAAAAGTGTTGGGATCTGACTGTAGCCCGCCGGATGCATAGCCAAAGGGGCTATTCCTGGGTTGCATCTCCCCAGTTCCGATGGGGCAGGTAGGGATCTCTCCCTCCAGAGATCTACGTGCTGACTCAAGGTGACTAGAGGGCCACTGCCCTTATTCGACTTGAACCCACTGGAGAGTGACGCGTCACCCCACGGGTGTCGAGCCCATGCCTTGTCCACACGCAGTGGCAAGCCATTAGACCTAGTCCACAATGACCTAGTCTGGTATCTGGAGATCTAAGTGGCTGCTATGGGCAATTTAATAGGCTAAACCTACTGATTCAATGACTGGAAGACGGTTTAGGCTATTAAATTGACTAAATACCTGATCCTTGGCTCGCTCCTCCTGCTCTGAGTTCGACCATCCTGCTGAACTGCTTGAAGATGGAACCAACAAGGAAAACTAATGGTGCAATTCGCTTAGACAGAGTCTGGGAGGCGGCTTTCACTCCTGGGGCAGGCAAAACCGAGCTCTAAAACCCTATGGACGAAAATGGCAAGTTAGGGTTTCTTCCTACCTAAATAGACAAGGGGTTAGGGCTAGGGTTTCCAATTATCCCTTTAAGCATGTGGGATAATTGGGAATGGCCCACTTGCCTTTAATGGCTAGGTGGCATAAAGGTATCCACATGGAAAGGTGCGCACCTTAATAAATGTGCACATTGGTAAATGTGCACATTAATAAATGCACATACCTTGCAAGTTGCCCCCTAGGGGCTACCCGCCTGGCTACACGTCGGCGTACACGTCAGTCGAGGTGGCGTGTACGCGTGACGAGGCAGTACAGTATACATCCTGGGACCGTATACTGTGCTGGAACGTCACAGTAATGACTTCCTTAGAATCAGATTCAAGAGCGAATGAGTAGAGCAGTCTTCTTTCACCCCCTATCACTCTTTCGGTCATATCTCTCTCATTGGGATGGACCATGGAAAGTGTCACTCGAATTCGTCAACTAGACTTCAAGACGGTTCTAGGAAAGTGAAAATCACCTCAATCGGAGCTCTGGTTGCGGAGATATATGTTACTGAAGCTCAGCTTCTATTTATTTTCTTATTTAGCCAGCCTTTTTAGTATCATATGACCATAGGTTTCCTCTATTGTCTTTCTTGCCAATAATCTGGGAAAATCTGGAAGAGGAGTTACTCTGATGAGCTGCATCATCAGTTGAAAATTTTAAGACAAACTAAAACATCGTCCAAATATTGTGCCTACATGTATAGTATATTGAGCCTATTTATACTAAACCAGAACGCAAGTTCCATAGAGTAATTTGTGGATCAACACAAACTATCAGAAAACTAAGGAGAAAATCATGAGTTAGAGGAGAAAATCATCAGAATGGTTAGCGTACCTATAGAAGTTCGATAATGCTAATATTGCATATGCATAACTCAAAGCAAAGAAGTCCATAATCTATTTATTCATGGAACTCGTAGAAGGTTGTCAATTATATCATCATACCATGGGTTCATAGCTAAAGTTACTCTTCAAAACAAAGGAGGTCAATTCTCAGTTTACAGAGAGAATCCATTGTGCATGTCCTCCTTTTATAGCTCCTGTAACACCGGTTACTAAGCTTTCTAAAGCTTTCCTTTTCTATCAGAACATCCTGAGCAGCTAGGGCAGTTTACAAAATCTAGGTTATGACGATTGTAAGCACAACACTGATATGTAAAGTTTCAATCACCATTCTACATCTCCAATAAATGGGTAATTTTTTTCTGATGAGAATGACCGAGAGAAAACATAGGAAAAATGACATGCCTAGAGATATGTGCATGCACATAAATTTGTTAGTGCAGTCACGATATCACATAAGGCAAAATCCCTTATTTGCTTTGCAAGGGTGAGCGCTCAAAGAACTATTATAGTGTTTCGAGATTCCATAGTTGATACAGGAAATTGCAAATAGCAAATATGCAAACAACAGAATGGCAAACAACATAGCTGATGGCAAACAACAGAATCAGAGAATTATGTGAAACCCCTTTTCTTCTGGAACTCTAAATCAGAAGGATCAATTTCAATGAATGAGCCGCTATATTGCTTTTCTAAGCTCTTTCCCAAGCATCAAAAGATCCCGAAAAATGCAAAAGTTAAGATACTGAAAGCTTCAAGCATTACAAAAAAACGCACAGGATTTAGGGTTGGCTTGTATCTGTTTCAATGACTCTGCTGCATTGTGCTTTTCCTTTGCTTCAACAAGTCCTCTGCTTCAGCGACTGCTCTAGTTTGGGGTAAGATTTGAAATCCATAACCAGATGGAACCTTAGCAAAACTTGCATGAACAATCGATACTAAACTTACATACTTAAAAGAGTCTGTAATTTCCTGTATAAAAAAAATATAGTTCCAAAACATTTTTTTTTTTTTTTTTTTTTTTTTTGAGGGTACGAAGGTATGATTTTCTATTAATAAAAAGTGGTCCAAGACCTTATTACATAGTGGCCCAAATGGCCTTATAGGAAGAAGTAGCACATGGTCACCAGATAGGAAGCATCAGTTTCATAAAAAAGCAGCTGTCAGGCTAAGAAAGCACCATACAATTATAATGTCTGTGTACTCTGATTGAAGCACCTTCAACCTCTTCCCTATCATTTACAAGAGGATATAAGCCTCTTCTCTCGTCTCATCTAGTACTAAGGGACTTGGTCCTCTTCCAACCATATCAAGTACTATGGGAAGTCCGCTACATTAGTGGAGCCCTACTAGAAACATGCATCCAGACTATGAAGCATACTCCCGAAATATATTCCTGGAAGCATAGATTTTTCAGCATGGATAACTTGACTAGAAGTGCACTCTTAAAAGTTCACTCTCTTCTCCCATCCATAATACTATAGGAGATGTAAACCCTTTCCTTCAGTACATTCCTGCTAGCTTGAAGCATGCCCCGAAAGATTAAAGCAAAAAAATACATTACGTACTAAGGAGAACTCTCTCCATCTTCTCATAAATGAGGTACTACGAGTGGTTCTCAAAGGACGTACATAAAACCCAAGCACCCACCACTTCACTTTTGCAACTGCCTTCAACCTCTTCCTTGCAAGAGAAGTACTACAGACCGTGGCCCTATTCCTTGAACAAAACAAAGGGAAGTTACTCACATTTCCTGCAATCATAGGTACTACAGGAGAATGCCTCTTTCATTCCTAGAGAGCATTACCATACGTCTGCCTCCTAGCCATGCAGCCCCACAGATCCATGGCTGCCCCGTCATGACAAATAGGAGTTGCAGTGGACAAAATATCTGTTTAAATAATATCTGCCTCCTGAAGCACACCCCGAAAGATTTGAAGACATTACCATTTAAATAGTAAATGTGTTGCAGCTACAAGAGACACAGGTCTCCCGTCCTATATTTCTTGCTTTACCAATCTGCCCTGTACGGGTCACCATGACATCCTCGCCAGCTGGGATGGAGATGGGGTGATGCTATACCCTTACAAGCTTATCTCAGCAAACAACACAGAAGCTTTGGAGCATTGTCATTAATCCAACAAACTAACAAGTATAAACACTGTCCAAAACTGAAAAATATTACTGAAATCTGCCCTTAAGGCTCTAACAGCAGTTTCATGAAAAGCTATCTGTTAGACTAGCTGGTGCTCAACCCGAATCACTTAGACATAAAATCTCTACTGACCTGATCCAAATCTCATACAAAAAATATCTTCACCAGTGGTTGCGGCATTTACCATGGCAGAATGAACCTGTTGCACGAAATCCATGGCAGACCAGAAAGCAGAGATCTTGATACACCTAAGGAACCGATGACCCAGCAATAGCAGCAATCTGAGCTGCTCTTCCAGCATCGGACACAAGCAAGAGGAGTCCAAGCAACGGGCGGCCGCCGCCGCCGCCCTACTGTGCGCCTAGGGTTAGGTCGACCATTTTTTTTTATGAACGTGGATCTTTATTACTCAAAAGAATACAAAGAGTACATGGGGGACTCAAAACCCAGTGGAGAAGATGTCCACTAGAGCAACACTATCCACCACATACATAACACAAAAAAGCAGAGAATACATATCACTACGAGCACAACTGTTTGCTATGGGTAAGCCTGAATCTGAAGATACTGCTCCCAAATGACACTTTTGACGCCATCCTTTAAGGAAGAACACGTACACCTTTACAATGCGACTACGAGCATCAGTAAGCATTTGCGTATCTGAAAAGACCTGTTCCTTGAAGATGAGGAGATTTCGTCTCCTCCAGATGGACCAGATGATCCAAGCAGATGCTAAGTGGAAAGCCCTCTTTGCCAACTTGTCCCAAGAACTAGGATAGACTGACAATAGGACTTGCTGACTATTCAAGTCACAATGGAAAAGGCTCAAAAGCCACTGTCAAGCAAGTCGAACATGGTAACACAAGAAAAAGTAGTGCTCAATTGTCTCATTCCTTTGCAGATCACAAAGCATGCAAAGAGGGCAGATCACAAAGACTTCTGGACAAAATCTATGAACAACAGTGTTTAACCCCACGCATCTATGAATGATGTGCCATCATAAGATAGATAGCTTAGGATAGAGCAATTTATCCCATACCCATCGCCAGACTGCTTTCCGATGAGGCTCTGGGATAACTAAAAGTCACTTTGGCGATGGAGGCAACACTTCAAGATGAAGAAGGACCACATACATCGAGTGCACCAGGTGCTCTTCCTTAACACTACCATGAGCCACCCAGAGCTGGGGAGCCACGTCTTGTGGATATGGAAGAAGAGTACTAGCTACTTTTTTCCAAATGCCATGGTCCCAATGAAGGAGGAGGAACTTCAATCTGAACTCATTCCACGTCAACAATCTTGTCTCATTATACCATGTAGATACTATGAGCACACCCGCTGCTTGCCATCGACGGTGCGTTAAATGAACAAAAGAGACTAGGGGACAATCCGTTTGGCCATCACCCAAAGGGATCCACCAGCAACTGGTTGTAGGATCCGTGTGGGCTATCGGATGGAACTGAAACAAAGTGTGCACAGTCTCCCAAGCAGCTAACAAGCCCTTGAGGAAAAGAGAGACATTAGGATATGGAGAAAGTGGATAGAATAATGCCTATGGGAGGAGTGGCTTAATGGATGGAGAGCCAAAAGAAATGCACATCTGTAAAGACTGGTGAATGAGACGCACTTCTGGGGAATTACTAGCATTATTTAGAATCCACCATATGAGCTTAGAAATCAGCACCTTGCTCTAGAGAAGAAAGTGAATCATCCCCAGCCCCCCACAAAGTTTAGGCATAATGCACTTCGCCCAACTAATTTTAACATCAGCTCCTTCTTCAGTGCCACCCCAGATAAAATTCCTGACAGTACGAACAATGAGTTGCATCTTTGTTTGTGGTGCCAGCAAGATGGATGCCATATAGACATATGTACTATTCAGAACTGACTCTGCCACAGTTACGCGGCCATGTATA
The DNA here is from genome assembly GCA_021234155.1 of Isoetes taiwanensis. NCBI lineage: Eukaryota > Viridiplantae > Streptophyta > Lycopodiopsida > Isoetales > Isoetaceae > Isoetes > Isoetes taiwanensis. The sequence goes on from JAJEKV010000052.1 coordinate 8,835,728, forward strand.
ACTTAGCCGTGGACCACTAGAACAAATGCCTTTCAAACCCCTTAATAATAGCATCCCACGCGTCTCCAGATGAGAGGTGTATACCAAACTGGAATGCCCAGAAGCCTAGTTGTCTTCCCATGAGGACGAACCTTCCATGGGAATGCAACCACAGAAGACGGCACTGGAGAGTCTAGGGCCCACAAGGCAGTACACTTTTGCCATCCCACAAAGATACCAGAAGCCAAAGAGAAACTGTCGAACAAGGAAATGGCATTTTGCAAATTCTGCTCATTAGCCATTAAGAACAAGAAAGTGTCATCTGCGTACTGATTACAAATCTGTTGTGAACCATTATTCATGGGAAGACCATGCAAGATGTCTTCCTGCACTGCAAGAGAGAATACCTGAGAAAGAATCTCTGCCACAATTGTAAAAAGCAGCGGTGTCAAAGGATAACCCTGGCAAATGCCACGTCCCACCTAAAAAAATGTCGATGGTTCCACTTGAAAAAAGAACTGAAGAATGAGCAGAATAATGACATAACATCTATTGTGAACTGGGCACCAAAATCAAGACGTAGGAGGCACTGCTCCAGGAAACTCCAGTCAACACTGTCAGATGCTTTTGCAAAGTCCAGCTTCAAGTATACAATGGGATAACTATGCATTCTAGCCCAATAGAGACCCTCATATGCTGCTGCCACATTATTTAAAATACACCGGTGAGGCAAGAAACCTGACTGTGTGGAAGAGATGGACTCAGTAAGCATGCCACAAAGCTTCTGAGCAAAAGCTTTAGCAAAGATCTTGTTGTTAGTCCTGTATGTCCAGGTACAAGACTATTCTTGAGGACCACGGAGCAGGACAAGAATAAAGCACCAGGTCAAGCATCGGGGAGTAGATCCACGCCCCCGCAGAAGACCGCACCCGGGTCAAAGAAGAGACCAAGGAGGAATAAATGACAGCCCCCATGGAAGTTCAGTCCAGAGTCAGCGAGATTCCAGGCACATAAAGAAGGCGCTGCCAGATTCCCTGAAAATCAGGCTCTGATCCAGGAGTTGGTAACAAGACCTGCCACATACCTATTTTGGGCCCAAGGCCGTTGTACTATATCTATGAGTAGAGATAGAACTCATGTTTATAGATGAGAACTAGTTGTTATCTCTTCGGTTTTCCTCTCGTTTTGTGAGAGCTCATATATACCAATTGATATCAAGGAAGTCTGATTTCCTCTCATTGTTTTGTGTTGTTCTTTCCTACTTTTTTCTCTCTGTTCTCTTGCAAAATCCCGCGTGACACTCAGCCTGGATTCTCCTGTTTGATCCAAGGGTCCTCATAGAGGGTTGTCTTGCAGGAGATCCCGAACCCAGACCCTAAACACTGTCGCCACTGCCGGGTCTTACTTCATTTTCTCTCTTCTCAATATGTCTGCTCGTGCTTTCACTCCCGAGGAACTCCTTAGCTAAACGGAGGCACGATTGGAACGCCACCAGCGCCGAGAAGCTGCTCGCGACATGTATGATCCTGCCTATGATATTGAAGGGGGTCGTGTCCTCTCACGTGCTCAGTCGGCGCCGCCTACCCCTCTGTCAATTCTCGGCCAGGGTCTCCCCCTGTTTGCAAGCACTGCTCTCAACAGCAGTCGCCACACCATACACCGGTCCAACCCACTCCTCATTACTTTCAGACTCCAGACAGCACTTACATTCATATCCCTTCTGGTCACACTCCCTTGCCTTCGCAACCTTCTTCTCCTTCAGCAGGGATGGGCTATCCTCATGTCTCTTTTGGTCTTCCCCATGTCCATGAATATCAGTCCTCCCCATCCTTTTAGCACTCAGTCCCTGTCTACAACATTACTGATCTCAAGTTAAACGAGGAAGGCTCCCACGGCCCTTTGCCCACGGACACTCCTCTCTCTGGACCCCCTGGTCTCTCAGTCTCTATGCCGCTTTGTTCCCAGCCCACGGGTGCACCTCAAGGTTATATTCCAGCTTATGCTCCACCTGTCTACACGCAAGGTCCACCTCAATCCCATGTCCACAATCTTAAGCTGAGATATCCAATTTTTGGGAATACCAAAGGAAAGCCCCTTGATCAAAGTGCCCAAGCTCACATAGAAGAATTTGAGGCCTTGGCTATACTCAATGGCTACGCTCAACCTCAACTCAAGTTCCACATCTTTTTCACCACGCTGTGTGGCACCCCTCATCAGTGGCTCATGGCCAACAAAAGTCACTGGAAACAAAACTAGCAAGAGATGAAGACGGCCTTCCTCTCACATTATGGCACCACGGACGATGACCAGCAACTTCTGAAGCAGCTCAATGATCTCCAGCAACAACCCACGGAGTCTGTCCGAGATTTCACGGATCGTCTCCACATTCTTGTTAGCAAGCTCAAAGAGTACCCTACGCAGAGCCAGATTCTTGTCTGGTTTCTGCAGGGTCTTCCTTCTGCCATTCGTTTTATGACCGAGTATCTGCGTCCCAAGACCTTGGAGCAGGCCATTGAGCTAGTGAATCACTCTGTTAATGTGTCTTCTTGGGGTGTTGCACTCACGAAGCTTCCCTTCATGCCTCCTGTCATGGTTCCTCAGAATGCGGTCCAGCCACAACAATCTGCTCCTCCTCAACGCAGCCAGATTTGGGATCATAAACACAGCCTTAGGCTGCCAATCCAACATCCGGCTCCTGGCAGCAACAATCTGTCTTGGGGCCACACCAACAGTTTCAGAATCCAAATCCGAACTCCAGGTCAAGTATTGAATCAATTCGACAAGTCTTGTAGTAGAAATCCGGCTTCAATACTTCTGATCCAATTTTTTTTCCCTACTCGAATTCATGCTGCAGACTTTATAATCCTCATTGAGTTAACTAGCAGTCCTCCAAGACCAAAACTGGCCAGTTCATGCTTTTATTTGATCCAAATCCGTCCGCCATAGCTCGACTCGAAGATCTGGCAGCCGGATTTCCTTCACGATTCGTTTCTCTGATATAAATCAGGTTTGAAGACCCACCCAACCGTTTGATGCCATGTGTCACTTTTTAATAAACATTAAAAACCATAGCTAACATTGGATTCATATATTTTAATAACATTGGCCCCTAGTAAGTTATATTAACATTAATATAACTTTGCCAACCATGCACCCATATGAATCTCTTGCCCGCAACCCTGCTAGCTCTTTCCGCACTAATACTTAGTGCTATTAGTGCCCCGCCTAGCAACCCATTACCCGTTGCTTAGCCATTATTACCATTTACCCCGCATCCCATCACCATAGACTGGTTACAGTCAATACGACCCATTAAATCACAACTGCCCGGCAATCGCGACCAATAGTACCCCCGTGCTCACGAACGTCCGTCAAGGGCCCGATTCTGGCACTGAACCAGATGTTCTACCAAATCTCTATTGCGCAACTACCGAACTCTTTTATCCAAAAGACGTTCTGGAATTACAGGCGAGTTTAAGACGATCGGTATACTTTGCGGACTAACCATGTTAGCGGTTTCCAGTATAGCCTTTTACAGCTGACTTACATGAAACACAGAATGGATCCCTACTTCCTGTGGTAAGGTCAACTCATACGCTGTTTCCCCGATCCTTTTAGTAATCCTAAAAGGTCCATCATACCGCGGAGTAAGTTTGGGCACTCAACCTTTAGTCAAAGGTCGCAAGGTGTTCATTCTCAAAGCCGAAGGATAAACAATCCTTAGGAAAACGTAATCACCCTCTTCATAAGAGACATCACATCTATGCTTGTTAGCAGACGCTCGTGCCCTATCTTGAGCTTTTCGCAAAGCTTGCTTGCATTGCCGCAAGATTGCATCTACATCATGGAGCATATCTACTGCAACTTCGATTCTAAGGTATTTATGCATACCAGAATAAGCCCTTGGGTTCCAGCCCATCATAGCCACAAAGGGAGTCATTCGAATTCCCGTGTGATGGCTATTATTATAAGCGAATTGTAGATAAGGTAAATAATCTTCCCACCTAGATTGCTCCTCATGGACAAAACTTCGCAACATGTCCTCTAAGATCATGTTTATGCACTCAGTTTGCCCATCCGTTTGTGGATGATTTTCACTACTCATGTATAATCGGATCCTCAATCCTTTCATGAGATCTCTCCAGAAGTGACCCGTGAACTTAGTGTCCCAATCACTTACAACAGACAAAGGAAGTCCAAAAGTTGGAAATATGTTTTGCATATAGGCAACTGCTACGTCATGTCCCGTAGCCTCCCCTTTCAATGCTATAAACTTAGCATACTTGGTTAGCCGATCCACTATTACCAAAATTTGAATATGTTGCCTAGCAGTTCTAGGTAATGCGACTATGAAGTCCATACTCACGCTTTCCCAGCATTCATTTGGTATAGGGAGAGGCTATAACAATCCCGGAGTTTTCCCATGATCTGCCTGCAAAGCTTGACACACCAATCAGTGACTGATCAAGTCCTTGACTTGATCTTGCAAATTTGGCCAGTAGTAGAACCTCTTTACCAATTCATACGTCTTCCATTCACCTCCATACCCAGCTTGTGGAGTGTCATGGTGCTCACGTAGAATTGACTCCTTGAGATCCCTACTCGAAGGAACATAAATCCTTCCTTTATAGAAATGCAAACCCTCTTGCTCAGTCCACAGCTCCCCGAGCTTGACCATCCCGGATCTTGCTGATCCTCTGGGTAAGCATCCTTGATCCTTTGTATAAGGTCACTTGCTAAAGTTATTAACATGTTTATATGTTTAACCCCTTGATAACGCATCGGCAACTGGATTATTTTTGCCAGGCGTATGCTCAATGGAAAAATGGAATTCATGGAGGAAGTCTAGCCACCTAGCCTGTCTCGGGCTAATTTCGGCTTGACTTTGCAAGAACCTCAATGGTTTATGGTCAGTATAGACGATAAACTTGCGCGGCTCTTGGCTCGTCCCACTACGTAAGTAGTGCCTCCACGTCTTTAATGCATGCACAATGGCTAGCAATTCTTGCTCGTAGATTGCGTAATTCCTTTCTGCAGGACTTAGTTTCCGACTTTCATAAGCCACTACATGATTCTGCTGCATCAATACTGCCCCTACCGCTTGTCCGCAAGCGTCAGTATAGACCTCGAATGCCTGATTCAAATCCGGCACTTTTAGCACAGGACTGCTTACTAGCAAATCCTTAATGCGACGAAATGCCTCTTGCTGCTCTCTCCCCCACACAAAATCGTGATCTTTTTTCAAAAGATCAGTGAGAGGAGCAACAACTTTAGAGAATTTCGGTACAAACTTGCGGTAGTACGTTGCTAACCCCAAAAAACTTCGTAACTTCGAAACGTTTTCTGGCGGAAGCCATTGCTGTACTACTTGTACTTTGGCGGGATCTGGGGACACACCGTCACCAGACATGATATGTCCCAAATAGGCCACTCGCTGCTTAAAGAAATCACACTTGGAAATCTTGGCATAGAGCTTGTGTTCCCGCAAAATTCGAATAACGTATTCCAAATGAGCGAAATGTTCTTCAACAGTTTGCGAATAGATGAGAATATCATCTAAAAAAACTTCGACAAACTTGTCCAAATGCTCGGAGAATACTTGATTCATTAATCGCATAAACATTGCGGGCGCATTTGTAAGCCCAAACGGAATAACCAGAAACTCATAATGGCCTTGATGAGTTCTGAATGCAGTTTTCAATTCGTCCCCTTCCCAAATCTTAATCTGATGATATCCGCTTCAGAGATCTATCTTGGTGAACCATTTTGCTCCCCCAAGATGATCCAGAATATCATCGACTCGAGGTAAAGGATACCTATCCTTTATAGTTGCTTTGTTAAGCGCCCGGTAATCTATGCACATCCGCATAGTACTGTCCTTTTTCTTAACAAGCAAGACGAGACTCGCAAAAGGTGATTTACTTGGATGTATAAAACCTTTGCTTAATAACTCTCTTACTTGCTTTTTAACCTTTTCAAGTTCTAGAGGACTTAATTGGTAGAGAGCACGTGCCATGGGCTTGACCCCAGGTTCAAGCTCAATTTCGTGCTCTACACCCCGTGAGGGTGGTGGTCCCTCAGATAACTCCTCTTGAAACACATCTCCAAAAGTATTTAAAAGGTTTTTCAACTTTTGATCTACTTCAGGATTTACACCAGTGTTAACCACTAATGAGTTACATGACTTGACAATCAAATCAGTTTTCTATAAATACATTAAAGAGAGAACATTTGTATTAACTTTGAAAACCTTTTTAGCCTGAGTGGCTGGCATGAGTCCACTAGACCCCACATGCGGTAAACCTTGAATACTAACTACTTTACTTGACGTCAGATTGAAAATCAAAGTGTGTGTTGGCCATAGAATTTGTGGTTCAACATCTTGTAACCACTTCATGCCTAGAATGACATCATAACGCTTCAACTGAGCAATGTCCAAATCCATACACATAGATGTGACCACCCCCGATTCTTTGTCCAATAACTCCAAGCAAACACCTCGTGATGCTGAGATACTGAGTTTGTGGCCAAGCCTCAGACTCGATCACATACGGAGCCACCTCGTTCAACTCCAGCCCTAGATCATATACTAGATCTGCAGAAAAAAAGTTATGAGTGCTCCCAAAATCAACCAAAACAACCATGTTACCTAGCAATCTAATAACTTTCGCTGCATAAGAACGTGAAGTAGGGCTTACCATTTCCTCTCGGGCGATAATTGATAATGCCTTAACCTCCGGCTTATCATTTACCTTTGCGGTGCTGGCCAAAACTTTCTTGCGAGGTTTGGTACATTCCCCGGCAAAGTGCCCGACCACCCCGCAATGATAACACCCCTTAGGCTTATCCGTTTTAGCGTCGCCTTCCTTGGCCTTGCCCGAAGTGGACTTGTCCTTGGAATCATTCTTCTGCTTCTTAGACGGAGCATAACTTTGAGAAGTTCCTCCGGTCCGTTTTTGCTTTCCAATTAGCAAAATTCTGTGCCTTCTTAGATTCTTTCCTTCCTACCAGTTTCCTGGCAATCTCAACAGCTAACTCAAAATTGACAAGTTTTGCCTGCAATAAATGTGTTCGAATGCTGGCATCCCGCAAAACATTTATAAAATGATCTACGCGCATTCCGACAGTAATCTCAGGTAAACGTGAGAAAAGTGCCCTAAGTTTTGTCACATAGTCCCATAGAGACCCTGTCTGAGTGAGCTCTTTCAGCTGTATGAGCGCATGACGCCGATCATGATAAGGTGCATACTCTTGCCGGAACAAACTACAAAATTCGCTCCAAGTATGCAGTTTTTGACCATTTTCCGTGTGGATGTCCCACCATACAGCCGCTGGTCCCTTCAACTTCAGGATGGCATACATAAGTTGGGCATTCTCGCCCTTCTTCGTGGCCGCAAAATATAAGTTCATTTGATTGAACCATCGCATAGCCTGCTCAGGTGTGACATCCTTGCCATAGAAATCCGGCATTTTTACTCGCTCTAGAGACTTAATCTCTTCAACAGAAAGTTCCCCCAGGGATTCTTCTGTCTGAGCAATGCCTTCCACGATATCATGAGCTAATGGTTCATTGGCCAACCCCGTGTTTACTTCAAATGGTGCACTAGGTCCCGGACGTGCAACTTTATGAGAAACATCACGGTTCGCCCCTGGAGCAGCAGTAACCGCCCCAGCCACTAGTAGAAATTGTTCTACTACATTACATCAGCCCACTTCTGCAAGTTTTCTTGCATCAACCCTAGGGTATCCCTGAACTTGGCCTGTTCAGTTCTTATTTCATTCAGTTCCCTAGACGATCGGTTGACAAGAACTTCATTATTGTCAGGTAAGTTCCCACTTACCGGACCCCGCTCAGTATTTGCTCCCGGAGCATTCCTGGCATCACCAAAACCCACATTAGCTGCACTTGTAGCATTTGCATGGACAACACCTACAGGGTCGGCTGCTACTGGAGCAGTATCCGGGGGTGCAATTTCGTCCAAATCGAACTCGGGCAATTCATCTTCCAGATGGATGTCCTCGAGAGCAGGTATTATGCCGTCTTCTGGCGGATGCACTTCAGGCATACCGTCAATTGGTTCAGCCGGCATATCAGGTACAGGTTCAGCCATTAGGCTCTGATACCACTGTTACATCACAAAATTTTTCCTAAGGAGAACCCTTGCCCGCGTTGCCACGCCGGTCAGTACCGCCCACACCGTGGATCCCTGATCCCCCACCTGACCTTTTGGCTTGCTGTTATGTGAAGTTTTCACATCAGCCCGGATTCTCTCAGAGAATCCTTCTGAGGTAAGCACCTACCTGATGCTCAACTCTGATCGATTCTTGGTAGTAGCAATCTGCCTTGGGATCATAAACACAGCCTTAGGCTGCCAATCCGACCCTATGGGTCCAGCGTTGATCCGGCTCCTGGCAGCAACAATCTGCCTTGGGGCCACACCAATAGTTTTGGAATCCAAATCCGAACTCCAGGCTCAAGTATTGAATCAATTCGACAAGTCTTGTAGCAGAAATCCGGCTTCAATACTTCTAATCCAATTTTTTTTCCCTACTCGAATTCGTGCTGCAGACTTTATAATCCTCATCTTTGAGTTAACTAGCAGTCCTCCAGGACCAAAACCGGCCAGCTCATGCTTTTATTTGATCCAACTGGCAGCCGGATTTCCTTCCACATTTGTTTCTCTGATATAAATCAGGTTTGAAGACCGACCCAACTGTTTGATGCCATGTGTCACATTTTAATAAACATTAAAAACCATTAACATTAATATAACTTTGCCAACCATGCACCCATATGAATCTCTTGTCCGCAACCCTGCTAGCTCTTTCCGCACTAATACTTAGTGCTATTAGTGCCCCGCCTAGCAACCCATTATTCGTTGCTTAGCCATTATTACCATTTACCCCGCATCCCGTCACCGTAGACTGGTTACAGTCAATACGGCCCATTAAATCACAACTGCCCAGCAATCGCGACCGATAGTACCCCCCTGCTTACGAACGTCCGTCAAGGGCCCGACTCCGGCTATGCCCTTGGGAGCACATGTAACACAACGCCACAACAATAGCAATCGTATCCGCCTCAGCAATATCAACAAGTTCAGCAACCTCAACAATCCAGGGGTCAAGGTTCCAGACCCCCTTTTGATCCTTCCAAAGCTCAGTGTTATCACTGTCAAGAATGGGGCCATACCACCACGGCATGTCCTCAGCTTCTTCAAGTCCAAGTTTAGCTTCCAGGCACCAATCAAACCGCATCAGTCCGACTCACGACCTATCAATTATGGGTTGCCAACGGCAAACAAGGCCCACGCCCGGTTTTGAACAACAGTGACCTCAGCAAGTAGCACATCGTCTTTCACCACCCTCGACCAACAAGCTCAAGAGGAGATCTATCAGGCTCTTAATCCTCCAGTCCAGCAATCCAATTGGGTTGGTCTGGTTTCCCGCCAAACCAAGGCCTCTCGCCCGTTGACAATCATACCGCATGACATGCAACCTGCATTTGCTGTTGATACGATACCGCATGAGGATAAAAAAAGGTCCATTTTGCACCTGATCTTGATAAACTCATGCTCCATGTCATGCATAAGGTGCGTCAAAGCATTCTGAAACTCATGCAAGCTGCCGAAGGATGCACGCTTGCCAATGTTCATGCCACCACGCGTGTCCAGCAACGTCAGGAAGCGCCTTCCACGTTCGAAAAGCCCATGCACTTGGCAGTACCCCAGCATTGCCGTTGAGGTTGAACTTCTCAAAGAGGTCTCTGCTTCCTTGCCTCAGACTCCAGCACACTTGGACCCCGCAGATACCTTTTCTCATGTTCCCTTAGAACTCCAAGAAAAGCTGGCGAAAATTAAGATTCCCTTGAGTCTTGCTACTATCCTCAAGCTGTGTCCTGCTCTCAAAGAACAGTTGCCCTACACACAGTCTTGGTAGGAGCTGTGGCTACTTCAACCCCCACAGGCATGCCACAGTGGGTAGCGAACAGATCAATCACGTGCAAATTGATGGAGGTAGTGTCGTCAACCTCATAACGGACAAGCTTAAGAAACAGTTAGGCATCAAGCAATTCTATCGTGTCCCCTATGACATCAAGCTTGTTAACGGCCACATCATGCGCCCTCAAGGTGTCACCCCTCTTCTCCACATCAGTATAGGAGATCTCAAGTTCCCTTTGGAATTTGGTGTTTGGAAACCTGGTGAATATCCTGGCGACTATGAAATGCTGGTGGGACGACCCTTCCTCCGCCAAACTAAGAGCATTCATTATTGGGCAACTGATCAACTTGTCATCACAGATGGCACCTTGAATGCAACTATGGATCTCAAAACTGGCAAGCTTATCTCTGTTGAACATGTAGAGCCCTCGCTTTCAGACAGTGATTCTGAAGCAGCTCAAAATATTTATAATGTTCAAGCTCCTCCTGCAGATCTGCCCTTGTCTTCTTACCCTGAGTATGTAGATCCTTGGGGTGAGATGACCCTGGATCAGGACCAGGCCTTGACTGCTTTGCTAGACCCGTACTTGGCTCCTTGCAATCGAATCGGGCGAGTGGATCATTTTTCAGACACCGATGCTCCTCAGGATGTTGTGGATGTCCATCCCATTATGAAGCAACCCTTGCTTGATGATACTCAGCAGCCTCTTCTTCACAACGCAGAACGTTGCACCACCTGTGATGCTCCAACCTCCTACTCATGTTGTCAAAGATACTGAAGTCGTCCCGCAAAGTCCGAAAAAATTTATCTGAAGATATGGGAATTTAGTTTGCCCAGATTTATTTATAGCATTTGGGAGGTTATGGTCAGAAATCGCAGTATTCAACAGGTTATCACGATGAAAAGCAGGCATCTGGGTTGCTACCAAAGCATTATAGTAGCCTCTATCATGTCTTGCATATGCTCTACCACCATCCAACCAGCCATTACACCAAGTAAAACTTGAGGGACCGTCAACTTCTATGAAGCCATAATCTTGCATTAAGCGGTGCTATTGCTCCCGTTCAAAGCCCTGCACTATCTCTGCACCTCTGCCACATCTGTCTTGCTCAAGATTAACCGTGTTAAAATCACCCACCATGATCCATGCAACAGGGGAGCCCACAATGCGCCTCTCTGACGTAGTCGATTATGCGCATATACATTAACCAATCCCCATTCTTGCCCTTTACCAAACCACTTGATTATGATCCACCGGCCAAATCTGTCAACCTGAGTAAATGACACTGCAATAATCCTCCTCCATGCTGTAAGGACCCCAGCCTTTGCCGAGCCTGAGGCCGCCACAAGAACATTGTACTGCCTATTGATTACCGCAACAACTTTGTAGGCATCCTCTTTCTTGCATTTATGCTCTTGCAAACATATGAAGTCTGAGTCCCACCTCGCCAAAGCCATGGACAACTGCTCCTTTTAGTAGGGAAGGAGGCAACCCCCCGCACATTTCAGGAGATTAACTTCATTGATCAGGTGGATGCGGAAGATGCTCTAAGTCCATATCAACATGTATATGAAATTCAGTATCCACTTGATCAGCCCAATGTGGCTGCGATGCTATTGGACGTGTAGTAACAGTTGTGAGGAGTGGTGGTTCAACAGGGTTAGGAGAAGCAGATGCAGAGGGCTGCGGTGCAAAGCTATTCCTCCTTCGAGCGGCTTTTTTCATGCGAGCAATGGACCATTCTTCTTTAATGCGCTCTTGCTTGCATGCAATCATGTCCAGCCTCTCTTGCTGGTCAGAGGAAAGACAATTATGGGTTGCGGGGAGTTTGCCAATGGCTAGGGCAGAAGACGAAGAAGGGATGACGGCAAGGATAGGTGCAGGAGCGGTTGGAGTAGGGATGGCAGCAGGGAAAGTAGAAGTACGGGAGACAGAAGCAGGAGGAGGGATGGGAATGGAGGGTCTTCGCACACGATAGGTAGAGAAGGCCTCAACATCAGAAAACATATTGGCGAGCTCTAGGCCGTTAAGCAAAGATAATTTGTATTTAAAAAAGAGTGGACCACTTTTAACAACCACAGACTTTGGGAGGGAAGCCTCAGCAAGAAGAGAAACACAAATACGAGGACCATTGGCAATAGAATGAGCAAGATGAAATCCTAATCCATTGGCAATGGAGACCAAGAAGTCTGGACCCTGCAACTCAATTGGAAAGTCCTCCAATGCAAACCAGCAGGGCATACGACGTGCACCAGACTTATTAGGAAGAAATCCAGGGGTGTATACTTGATACAAGAGATAATGCCCCCACAAAGGATCCACTCCACGCTCCACTAGTTTATCAACAGCAATAGGCGTCCCGAACAAAACTTTCAAGGACTCATGCAGAGGCAATCCCAACTTTTGTAGATATTGCTTCGACCAAAATCCCATCCTCTTGAGATCAAGGAACTGACCAGTGAAATAATACACCACCGCATGGGACATTAGATTGTGTAGACTATGCAAGTGGATGCTATGCTATGATCTATCTCCACAATCGAGACACCAGCCTGAGTGAAGGCGCTAGAACACATCTATGCTTCATAGAACATGTTATCAGGAGGCAATTGAACATCCATTCGATCTTCAAGACTATGCAGCTCTTTTATATATTCAGACACCTCTCTGTTGTTATTCTCCATCATAAGGGACACCGCATCGGCAACACGAGCAGAACGCACACTAGATATCATGTCTCGCTTAATCCAATCAATGAAGCACGTTTGTGAGACTCGAACAATAGTGTTAGGAGCAGACCAGGGAGCAGAGGGAAGAGTAGGAGACGTTAAGAGGCCTGAAGAGGATGGGGGAGCAAAAGACGAAGGAGTTGGGGCAGGGGCAGAGGGAGGAGGTAGAGAGGCAGAAGCAGAAGAAGTACATGCCATAGAGAGAGGAGGGAATTGCAAATCCATAGAGGCAGGGGCATACAAGTGGATTGAGACGAGAATTAGGAGGTAACACTGGAAAGGCCAAAGAGGTAGAAAATTGTGAGCAACAATGCATACCGACGGTGGTGACCATGAGGCCGAAATGGATGATCCCAATTCCGGAACTGAAGCAACAAGAAAACTACCCGATGCCATAAACCATTGGAAAGTTCCCTATGCAAGCTTCCCAACGCACCAAGAATCGCAAGAAACGGACACCCGAGGAGGGAGATATCTCAGACTGAAGCAGTGCCAAAACCCTAGCCTGTGGGCTGCGCCATCCGTCACTAGCAAAAGCCTTCTAGTCCCAAAACAATGCATCCTAAAAGAGTCTAAATATTCATGTATCAAAAATAGCCCACAACAAAACAATGCTTGGTTGACCTGCAAGGGTTTAATCTCTTGCCATATCTATAAATCCTAATCCAGCATCCTTCAGACATGCCAAATCATGTGCATAAAATACAAAGTAGAGAAATCCCATTGCCTGGCAGATTCTCATTTCCATAACCACTGCTACTAAAGAGGCATGCCTGAGTGACATACCCTAATGCATGTTTCATATTCCTTGAAAGCACACTAAATCACAGATGAACCCAAATGTAATAAATCTCCTTGAAACCCCTAAAATTTGAAGCAAACAAATTCTCAAATACACCTCTTTGCTGGCCAAAGCAGATGATATTTTTCGAGCCTAGTTGCGACCAAGTGATAGAAAGAAGAAAATCTACAGCCATCACAAAATATGCCTGCAGTATTAAGACGGGCTCTTTTATTTTTGAATTGATCGTGATCAGAGCCCAAGAACCAGGAGTGCAGCTAGTTGAGCGGTCTTTGTACAGATAAGGACCTAGGAAGAAGCTGGAGCTACTGCCTGAGCCACCATCGCCAGAACACCGGTTAGACGGTACCGTTTCCAGAGTGGCTACCCAGCAACAGATATGACCGCCAGTTTATTGCCAAAATGGGTTTGGAGCAGTTATTGGCATATTCAGGCATATACTGGCACATATCTGGAATATGCCACGAACCCATATGGAGGGTTTGCCCCCTTAGGGGTAACCCCAAAAACTTGATCTAAAAAAACGGTCAACGATCAAAGACTCACTGCGTGCGCCGGGGGGCCAACTGAGATTCTTAGTTGGGTGTTAGGCGTACGGCATGAGTAGTGGCTGACCCTTAATTTATTGTTTCTTATTAATTTCTTAGTGTTCAGATAGGCCTTCCTAGCTCAATTTCAGATTTTAAGCTTAACCCATCATATTACAGTTTAGATCTATCATTCCTGGTCAACTAAGGTCCACTACTCACGGCGTGTGCCAGAAGGCATTCTGGAATTTTCAAAAGTGTGCTGGGCACACTGCATGAGTAGTTGCATCCCTGATGGCAAAAAAGTTTAGCTTTTGTTGGAATTCAAGCTCATAATTACTACATATTCCTAGCTAACTGCTTATACTATGATGGGAAAAAACAATGCTCCCATATTTCAGCTCCAAGGCTAAATATCTAGGCTGTTAGTACTACTAGGAAATGGCCAGTGCTCGATCTTGGTGAACCAAGATCATTGCTCAGATACCATTGTGACCCCCTGCTCGTATACGATGCCCTGCACGTACAGAACTGGAGTTCATCTCTCCTATCAATGCAAGCCCGCTAACATGAGGCCATCTACCTATCATCGGGATCTTGACGGTGAGCAAGAACCCGACGGGGAAGAATAGATGTGTCGTTCATCCCGTCTCCCTCGAGATCTACCTAGTTGCGGAAGCGCATAAAACATAAGCACATGACATCATATAGAATACATATCCATCTCGAAGGGTGACTCACCATAATATAACATTTGAAACAACAACACAGTAGCATCAACAAAGAGGGAAAATCCTACCAAGGCTCAGACTCATGGAGATATACTGAGGGCTTGGATCTCCAGAAGTCAATGCAGACAGAATATAGCAATGGATTGGGATGGCATAAGAACATGGCCATTGGGTAGTCCACTCCATCCGCCCCTCTTGTGCATACTTTGTAGATAAGCTGTTAAGTATTGGGGATGTGACCATAGCCTGCCGGGTGCATAGTCAACGAGACTACACTTGGGTTGCATCTCCCCAGTTCCGATGAGGCAGGAGGGAATCACTCCCCTCTAGAAGGTCCATGCCAACTACAGGCGAGCTAAAGAGCCACTGCTCGTACATGACTTGAAGCCCACTGAGGCAACGCATCATCTAGGAGGTGTCGAGCCCAGACCTTGCCCACACTTAGGGGTAAGCTATTAGGCCTAGCCCACAATGTTCTCCGGCCATTGCTATCAACCTCCCTTATCAGCCAGTCTAACCCCAACACCCACAGACATGAGGGCTCATATGCACATGCCACATTTACTGGGCACTAATGATGCTATCTAGGAACATCACTAAGAAGGCTCTGGGTCTCTACTTCCCTTCCCAATACACAAGAGGTGCACATAAAGCAATACAATTATCATCCAATAACAGAAATAGAGTAAAGATCTAATCTATCTACTTTGAACATACACGGTTAGGTTTGATCATTAGTGGCTAAGGTTCTTAGGCTCTAGAGGTCATCAATAACTAAGAACAGATGCAATTCCGGCCTAAGGCCCATCTAGAGTCATGCATTGCCTATCAGACAATCCACTAACTCGATCATTGGTTTGGTCTTAGTCTTCGGAATGCGTCCATGCTGTCAGAATGGGCTGAGATGCTGGAGTCTTGACGATTCGCTTCAAAATGCAAGCTTCACTGTTGTTGGGACGTCGGAATGAGTTGGGCGCTTGAGCAATGCACAATCTTGAGGCTGGAATCCGAAAAGGGGCACTCTTAAGGTTCCTGCCTCTTTATGCCCACGCTTTAGGGTTAGGGTCTAATAGGCCATATGGCTCATATGGGGTATTGCCATGTGGCAATAGAGAATGTATTCACATGTTGCATAACATGTGCAATATAATGGGTTCTAATGGTTGTACCCCATGGTACAACCCTTTACGGTCACCATGTGCATGTCGTCATAGTCGACGTGTGCTAGTGATGTGGCAGTATAATATACATATTTATACACATCTATAGAACTTGAAATAAAGATACACAAGAGTAACATGTTTGGACATGGTGGTGAAATATTTTTCAGTCTAGTATAGGTAGGTGCAGTTCATAAAGCATAATGATTATTCATGATTCCACAGATGAGGTTATATGGGGTTATATCTGCATTATGAATCCTGAGACAAAGCACCCTATAGTAAAGAACAGTAACATATTTAGAATGGTTCTAGAATATGTTATCACCTAGTATAGGTAGAGCTCATGTCATTATCTATCTATTGTTTAAATTTGGATTTTCCGGCCTGGAGAAAAACTTTTTTGGTTTTTTTCTTGGCTGATTTCCCTATGGTTTTGAGATTTTTGTCGTCTGAAAAAAAAATCCGATTTTCCAAAAATCACGAACTTTTTTTGGAGTATGATTCATTTCTGCTTTCTAATGTTGGGAACGGTCATTGAAGGCTGGCCGAATTAGGTATGATTGCAGGTGGCGATGGAGGCCTGCATGCTGGCCGGATTAGAAAGTCTGGAATATATGAAAAGAAGAGATAAGGCAGAGGGTGGATGGTGGACGGCGGACAAAACGTTTCCTTCAAGTTCGTTTTTCAACTGAGATTGACATATGGAATTTGAACTTGTTTCAGATTTCGTTCAGGTGAACTTTGATTCAAATTTCGTTCTCTTTAAAGTGGTATTGTTGAGCTTCGTTTTTCAAGTGAGATCTTTGCCCTAATCTGTATTTGTATGAACTTTTGCACAGTCTAGGAGCTAAGTCTGCACTGTCTCGGAGCTTGCACTGGATACAAGCTTTATACAAGAACGTGTTGGGATATGTTTGTTGATAGGATTTCCTTTGCCTTATCCATTTCGAGGCTTCGGCGGATGCATTATCCCTTCCTGCTGCAGCTGTGTATAGGATCTGAAGGGGAATTGAAGAAGGCCATCAAAGTAGTAGATGAATTTGCATCTTCTGTCATCAAAAAGAGAAGGGAAGAATTGACAGGCAATGAATTTACAGGAGAAAACCATGATTTATTGTCCAGATTTATGGCTTTGGAGGATACCAAGCTCAGTTCTGATGACGTTCTTGAGAGATATTATCATCAGTTTTGTTCTTGTTGGAAGAGACACAAGCTCTGTTAGCTTGGCTTGGTTTTTTTGGCAACTATCTTTAAGTCCCTCAGTAGAGGAGAATATTTACAAGGAATTAAATGAGATTGCAGGCCATAGGGATCCAAAGCATGTGACTGTTTCTACATCTTAGGTGGCCATATTTCTCTAATTTCGTTTGTGCATGTTGTTATGAACTTTAGCCTATGATAGTTGCTTGCTTATATTATCACATACGGTATGTAGGGTCTTGGAAATTCCGAAATTTTGTATGGAGATAATCCTACTCCTTGGAAGTTAGAGGTCAGCTCTGGTGCAGCTGAGCAGTGGATTGGGAGAGATTTTGCAGACATTTATTTGCAGTCATCTCTATCTCAGTAAGCTTTAAAAAATATTTATAAAGCATTTGCTTTAATAATGTAAGATTGTACATCTTCTGGCTGCCTGAGCAGAGCACTGCCTTAATGTGAGACAGACTTTGATTTTTGCTGTTATAAACATGATATCAATATGACAGCCGTGATCATATGAATCTTCTAGGCATATCTTCTGTATGAAAATGGAGTATGATATTCTTTGGCGGGACCTTCAGATGGGATTATCTCTGTTTTGACAGAGATGGTCTACCATAATTCAAGTGCACCGACAGTTGCCAAGATTTCTGTGGGAAATCAATCTCTTACATTTTCAGGTGAGCATTTAAATACGTATTATTTAGGTATTTCGTGTTATAGTCTGGCACAAGTCATTTATGTATCTTTGGTTTCATTTTTCATTCTTAATGGCCATGATGTCGTCCCAATTCAGGAAAATGCACAGTGTATTTCACAAGTATGGATGCTTTGCTGGGTTTATGCTTTAGACATGCCAAGCTGGTTGCTTTCTAGATTCTCCATTGAGGATTGTTAGTATGTCAGCAAGCAGGAGTTGCTTTTATGTTAGAAGACCCTTCCAGGTGGCAGAATGTAGAGAACGAAGAATATGTTGGGGAGCCATAATAGCCCAAGCAAGATGACTTGACAAAAAACATGATAATTATAGGTACGATTCCTCATTTTGATTTTCTTCATGGTTGTCTCATAAGGCTCTGCCTTAGCATTATTACATTTCTTTTGATTTTTGTTTTGTGATTCTGAAATCTATATTCTGCATTTCTTTTCCTGAATGTGGTCAAATAATATCTCTGATTGATGTGCAAGTTTTTGTGTACCTTCAAACTAGAAAAGAAAGCATTCATGCTTTGAGGACAATATTATCTGACAAATATAGGTATTAGAGAATGTGCAGATAGTTTGTTTTCTTTGTTGTCACAATTGTTTTAAATTTTGAAAATGTGCTAGAAGCAGATTTCCCTTTCCCAATCACAGCATAATGCTTTTTGTACAAATACTTCTTAAATTTTTGGTTGGACTAAAGCATTTTACTTTCAGATAAGACTAGACATCCTTGCTGTTACAGATGTAAATGGAGGTCGGTAGCTCTGGTGTTGTGTTGTCCAGCTATAACATATCTAATTGCATGAGATTGTTTGATTCTTATAAAGGACATACTATTAGATTGGACTGGACTGTAGTTGATGTGCATTCCTCTTGCAGAAATGTGACAAGCCAAAAAATTTGAAAGGTTTTTATGACATAGTTAGTTTGAGTGCCCTGCAAAGATCCTGCACAGAAATAGGCTCTTTGAAAATGTTGGTATGCATTCCTCTTGCGGCAATGCAGTAGGTCTAACGGCAATGCAGTAGGTCTAAACTTTGGAAGGTCCTACATTTGTGGCTCTTTGAAAATGTTGCTATGCATTCCTATTGTGGCAATGCGATAGGTCTAAACTTTGGAAGGTTCTACATTTGGTTTTAACCACTCTACAGAGGTGTCTGCACAAAAATAGATTTCTTAAGGATTCTTCATTTGGAAGGTCCTACATCTGTGGCTCTTTAAAAATGTTGCTATGCATTCCTATTGCGGCAATACGGTACGTCTAAACTTTGAAAGGTTCTACATCTGGTTTTGACCACTCTACAGAGGTGTCTGCACAGAAATAGATTTCTTAAGAATTCTTCATGTGAGAATATTGTAGCTACAGCCTTGGCCAAGAAGTATGAAAGATTGACCATGTTTGTTTGGTATTTGATGAATTATGAACTTCATATCTTGAATTTCTATAGTAGTTCTATTATGCCACCACTGAAATCTCTTTTGTTAAATGGGTCTTGCCGAAGTGTCTTTATTGAAATCCATGAAATGCTGGTATTATCTACATGGTTGTATCCATAATCACGAATAAGTCTAACAAAGTTATATCTCGAATAAGTCTAGACAAAGATATATCTCCATATTTGAACAAAAGTGCAACGTCTATGGCAAATAATTGTAATTGTATCGTGATTTAAACGTGTATGCTTCCCTACCATGGCAAGAAGATGATCATATATAGCGACGTATGATGTTATCTATGTACAAATCAAGTTGATTAAAACTTATTTCGATATTATGTATGAGAAGCCACATGTTCTAGAGACAGGGCTACTAAAGCTTGACAACACCTGGCAACCATTACTATATTGATTCAGTTTATTTTAATTAACATAAAACATTGTCATTTTCCTCAGACAACACATCTAAGTACAACTATTTTAGCCCATAAAGCATCAAGTTCAAAGTTGAAGTTCACTCGAGATATCCCAACCTTCTCTTTCCATATTCTCGTATCCCAACCTTCTCTTTCCATATTTTCATACTAAAGAATAACTGATATCCAAATTCGCACAACGCATCCACAAACAAATAATACATGGTACTATTCCATCTCACAAATCATCAATCTTCAATATAAAATTCACATAACCCAATGCTCTCTCTCCATATTCGATATTAGCTAACGCTCATATGGTAAATTCTAACTTTCAAAGAAAATCAAAACCTTTCAATATCTAATTTGCCCAATTGTATCCAATCAAATGACCCATATTAGCTTATATTTCTACTTATGCCTACTAGTTGCTTATATTTAGGGTGTTTATCCATTTTCTTTGATATCCAACACTTACCTCATGGAAGAACTCACAATGCAACTAAGTTGGAAGCTCTCGACCTAGAATCTTTTTGTTCACATAGAATATGACCTCCACTATTTTCCTATTATTTACAATAGCCTAAAAGGAGATGGAATAGACAGTGTCAAATTGCTTAATAATTAATTGTTAAGCAGGGTAATATACTACCTTATTCTAGGGTGTGTACACACCACATTATGCTCTACTAGGACCATTTTGTACACCATTGTTTGCAATAGCAAAATTTATAGAATTAAAAAAAGAAAGAAAAGAGGGAAGAAGATAGAGAGTTTGAATGGAGTTGCACTCAAAACGATTGCTTCCAGACCATGATGCAGAATCATGATCCCCCACATGCCTATACCCTCTACCATCACACCTCCTGCTTCTATCCCCAATACTTCTACACTGCCAATGCCTCTCCCTTCTCTGTCCCCGTCTTGTGCAAATACAATAGATGTGGCTTCTGGTGCTCTTTCCCCTCCCACAGAGATCCATGACACTCTTTTTAATGATGCGACTACAGCTAATTTGCAAGCGATTCAAATAGAATAAGAGCGGAAAGAAAGAGCTCAGGCAGGATGGACTAAAGTCAATTTGAAAAAAGTTGCAAGAAATGAATATCCTCACCATGTAAATTAGGGTGTCACTTCTACAGAAGAGGCATATGGGAGGGTAGAGTGGAGCGGAGGCTCTCCCTCACCAATAGAGAATCATGGTGGAGTTGCACACTATATGGGAAGGATGGAACAGAGAGGAGGCTCTCCTCCCCCCCGAATTGTAGTGCACAATGGAAGGATGGAACGGAGAGGAGGCTCCCCCTTACCACTTTTTACGACTTGTTGGGTAGATCTTCTAGGAGAATATTATGAGGCTGATATGGTAGATATGCAGGTAGTGAGTATGAAAATGGAACAACCCAATTCAGTATTATAAATATTGTGTCATGGAATGTTCGAGACATTACTTCTTTCCCAAGTAAAAGAAGCAGATTGTCTATTTATTTATCCAACATTTCTATGGATTTTTGTTGCCTTCAAAAACAGAAATTTAAGAGAGGTGATGTGCATAAGTTGACCTCCATTTTGGGTCGTGAATACAATGTTTTTATTGTGGCAGCTGATTCATCCAGAGTTGGGGTCCTCACTGCTTGGAGACCTTCTATTGATGTTACAATTATTTAGATTGATAGGTTTGGTCATTGAATTATTGTTAAATGGCAGGACAAGGGTCAGGAATGAGGTATTGCAAATGTTTATGCTCATAATCGATCGGCTCAAAGGGCTTCTTTGAAAAATAAGGTGCTTAGACTTGGAAGTAATGTTGCTTGGTTTATGGTTGGTGATTTTAATATGGTAGAAGCCAAAGCTGATAGATGTGGTAGGGGGAACAATGGCGACGTTTCTTGTTGGATTGTGGATGGGTGGAAATTGATGGGGACTAGTCATACACGTGGTGTAATGGTTGGATGGGTTATGGTAGAGCCTTTGCTCGCTCAGATCACAACCCACAATGGTTTTCTTCTTTGCTGTCAAATAATAGAAGATCTACTAAAACATTTTTTCAAGTTCAATACCAGTTACTTGAAGAATGAAGAGTTTAAAACGGATTGTAAAGATGTGTGGTCACATATATTCTCTCCATCCAGGGGGATGTCAGGGGTAGTAGCTGCTATGGGGAGGTCAAATCTTTTGCTAAGGAATGGGGTCATCACAAAGTGCTCGAGGCTAGAGGTATATTGACAGCCTTATGTCAGGAGTTACAAATATGCAGAGCTCAAGTTCCTTCTTCTGGCGTTAGAAAGAAATAGATCTTAACAGTTTTTAAGGAGATTGAGATTCGTCAGGCGACTGGAGCTAAGTTGAAGGCTGGTTTACAATGGTTTAAGTCTGGTGATAGGTGTTCACAATTCTCTTTTAGAGCGGCTAAAAGGAGGAGGATGGCTTTGGAGGTCTTTGACCCGTGCAACTAAAGCAACACCTTCACAATCATTTTGTAGCATTCTTTGACAACACTTACCTTTTCAGAAGGACATGCAATCCGCTGTGTTGATAAAGTGCGCTCTATTGTTTCAGCAGAGCAATGTTCACTTTTGGAGACAAATATCACTAGTGATGACCTAGGTGTAGCGGCCCAAGTCTTGATGGTTCTCTAGTCGAATTGTTTCAAGAATATTGGGAGTGGATTGGAGATGATACTCTAAGATCCTAGCAAAGGTTGGTTTTGGGGAAAGGGGGGTTCAATACTCTATTACTAGATATCCTGGGCATAGCAGATGTTGCTAGTGGCGAACATAGATTTTTCCAAAAGCAAATGATCAGCTTCTCTATCTGCTGTGATCTCTTGATCTGCTTTCGTTTCTTCGTCTCGGGCACCTGTGAAATGAGCTAGATCTGCACCTCCTCCACCTTCATATTACCCTTCTCCTCTAGTTTATTCTTCTCCAGTTCCACCACTACTTACCCTACCACTGCCTCTTTACTCTTCTCCACCTCCTATAGAACGGGCTCAATTCTCTCCTCCGGTTTACTCATCACCTGCACCAATTGAAAGATTCTTCTTCAATCTTCTCCGATTTCTTCTTCAATTTGCTTCAATCAGCTATGACAACTTCAGCCATGGCTGTTTGGCAACTTTCGGACCAAGTACTACCCACTGAAAAGGAAGTACAATTCGATTTTTCTACCCTGTTTGTTGGATCCAGATCCTATGCTCCTGCCTAAATACTTGCACTGTGGAAAGAGATAAATGTAGTACAAACAACTGCCAGAACCGGTTTGCAAAAATCATCCAAATGGTTCTGTGGAAAAGAGGCAAAGGTTTGATTCAATCAAACATCCATTCTTTCCTTGCCCTACTTGCCCAAAACCCCAACTCTAAATCCCAAAATCTTAAATCTCAAGATGCATCAATCCTTCTTGTTAAATCTCTGCATGCAATAGCAAGGGTTTCATGATCCATCGAAAAATAGAGGGTACCTTGGGAACCCGACTGCAAAACTAAAGCCTTCAAAGGCGGATTGGATATGACAGCCAGATTGGATTGGGAGCCGGATCTGTTGCCGGATTGGGGGATGCGGAGCTTTTTAACGTCCTCTCATTATTTTTAGTCGCTTAAATATTTGCAATGGTTTGGAAAACAAAACCACCCATAGAAATCTCATTCTTTTAATCTAAACTTTTTTTTCCCCAATTCAAAAATTTAGTAAAAAGTAGGGGAAAACTACAAAATACCCCTAACTTTTTGCAAAATTCACAATATACCCCTAACTTTCTAAAAATTCACAAAATGGCATTAAAAATTCACAAAATGCCCCTAAAAACCTATACATTAGGGGCATTTCATGAATTTTTTAAAAGTTAGGGGTATGTTGTGAATTTTGCACAAAGTTAGGGGTATATTGTAGTTTTTCCCTAAAAAGTATTTGCAAATGTAATAAGTTAGCCACTACAAAAAGTTATTTGTAAAAATAATAAATTTGTATGCACATTGTCCCACTAGCATCAAATGCACTTTCCTAACTTCCCAAGCAATGTTAGCAGATAATATGTAGCATTCGACGAAAAAAATTAGTCTTATTCATTTCCCTCAATGGCAAACTTCCAACCATTTAACCTGTAATGCTTTTTACAAATCTTTTGTTAAGAAAAATCTTTTTAATAAAAAATAGAGAATTTTTATGTGTGGCAAACCATTATGAGACAAAAAAAAGGCGAACTTTTGTGGGGTATAAAAAAGGGGCTGACGATTTTAACAGAAGCGACATCTATATATAGACTAGCATCCAACCAATTACAGCCAATGGCCAACATCAGTGGCATCTACAATAGCTATAGTGACTTCGTGACTAACACCCAATTTTGATTCAGCTCCTGATTCAGCCACTTTCCATTTACCCAACATACAATGCAATAATGAACTTATGCTTTTATGATATATTGAAAGGATTCGAAAACGATATAACTGGATCCACCAGATGTTTTAAATTGCTACGATAGATTTGATGTTGATAAAAAGTTGGGTGTATAAAGAACTCAAGGAGGCATTCTTAAGAAAGTAATAAAATAACAAAGAAGGCGGTGACATTTCTTATACCAGGAGATTTCTAGACGAAGAAACAGGCAATGCCACCATGGGAAGATCCGTTGTTTTTTAAACTTTCAGATCCACGGTTCTTAGCTGGTGGTAGAAACAGAAGCGGAGCAAAAGATTTCAATTCTTTATTCGATTTCATAAGCTCTTTTCCCAAACTACTTGTACACCTTAGTTTTTTAGCATGTCACGCCATGGCAGAGGAAACAGTGCATGGCATATCATGCCATTCCGGCAGAAGCTCCCTCCTTTGTTACAAAACAAACAAGGTGATGCGCACGAGGGGTTGTCCTTCAATGCCCGAGAATTATATTTTCATGGTTTCTGTTTTGCTGTTTTTGTGCTAGGTGTTTTTTGTTTTGTGTGAAGCCATGTAAATACTATGAACATAAGGTGTCGTTTTCTTAATGCCAAATGTGATACGTGGCCGGATTTGAACAGATTCATCATACAAAGCCCTCACCTATGCCGAATGTATCTCTGCATGAATATCATCAGGCTGCAAAGGAATGGAACTGCATGAATATCCTCAGGCTGCAAAGGAATGGAACTGGTTATGGACATATACCTATCTCATAGTGTCACATACACCCCACACCATAGAGCGAAATGTTGGGCTCTTATATATTTTACACAATTGTGAACAGTTGGTCGTTTATGCATTAAAAGAAGAGGCCACCCGTTAAATGTCTCAAGAGAGACTTGAACACAATACCCTTCTATGTACAACACTTTAAAAGTATTTAAGCAACTTATTGATCAGTCTATATTGCCTCCTTGCCTCTAATATAATCGCATCTCTGTACACAAATCTTTGCCATACATTTGAACTCCTTACAGCTTTGCATCCACCTCTTCTTCAGTCAAATCCTGAAAGATCAAGAGTTTAGGGTTCAAGTGCTATACCTAAAGCAGATCCAGATCAAGTTTCACAGGCTTACCCAAAGTATATTGATCATATTGGGTATGCCATCTTCAGGGATTCTGACTGCAAATGTATCATAATCAAAAACGTTTTCATAAGGCAAATGGACTCCATCTTGTATTTGAGCAAACTTTATTGGGTTCAAATTTTTATGCTGTGTTAGAAAGTTTTTGAAATATAATGATATAGGTGTTGGCCCGAATAATAACAGGAATACATCCATGGAGAATACTACCTTCCATACATCCACTCCATCCATGACCTGGAAACACTTCGCAAAACCTAGACTTAGATAACTCCAAATCATAACTGTATGTTCTCCTATTAGCAAAAATCACGTCTGGAGCATACCTGCAAATCGTAAATCAGTAATTTTCCATTAGGCTACAGATTGTGCTCCCTATATAATAATGTTGAGTAACAGCTTATGAGGGAACCAAGATTATAGCAGATGCAAAGAACTTTAAAAAGGAACATGTATGCCTGTGAAGATATTAAAGTTAATTATCTACAAAGCTTAAACATTGCTAAATGGAAAAGAATGCAATTGTCTTAGAAAATCTATCTGTATTAGATGCTAGTCTGAGTAAAAAATGGCATATCCTGAAAGACCAGCTTGTTTACAGCAAGAAATGAGCTCCTATGTTGATATACATCTGTCTTTTAGACTATGTTTTGATTGGGTTTCTATCCTTTCATCCCATTACCATCCTTCCTTCAGTGCCACTGTAGCCACAACAACTTCATTTAAACGAGTATCAGGTACGCCCACTGGCCGATATTGTTGGATGAGATCGCAAGAGATCTTCAACCTGAAGAATGATCAAACTTAGGGAAAGTGAGTTTATAGCCTGGCCAAAGATGCTCAAATGTTGGTCGGAGGAACATACATAAAGGTTCTTAACAGCATAATAAACATGGATAAAGATTACCACTTGGCTTATCTGTTTCTGCCTTGTAAAAAATGTGGAACAAGTGAACTAGATGAAACCAACTTACCTCGGATGAATAAACGTTTTCACCTCCACTCTTTATGACATATTTGCTGCGACCTAACAACCAGAGCCTACCTTGTTCATCTAGCCATCCAACATCCCCTGTGTACAACCAGCCATCTTTCCTCAATGCTAATGATGTTTCCACTGGTTGCCCCCAATATCCTTCCATTACATGTGGGCCTCGTGTTAACAAATTTCCTTCCTTAACATTACTCTCTACTGCCATACAAGAAAACGCTACAGAATCTTTATCTTTTGATTCTCAATGGTTTATCCTAAACATGTTCTATACAAATTTCCACATGAGGGGCTGGTCTTCCAACACATACGCCTCTTTCTTTGTTTGTGTTTCTTTGACAAGAAGCATCATAAAGGGTTAAGAAAGTCATTGAAGAGCATGCTTCAGTCATTCTTGTATATTCAAGCAACGTATGACCTAATGTGAAGAGGGAAAAATAACTGAAAACAAATACGTACCATATGCTGATAAGATCTTGGCAGCTGGAAATACTTGGCTCAAGGTTTTTAGAAGACCTAACTGAGTACCTCCTGCCCCATTCAAAATAATTCTCACCGTAAGAAATCTTAGCTTGTCACTTCTGCCAGACATAAACCCATTTCATCATTAAAAGAAGTCTTTGAAAGTGCAGCGTGATTCTATTTAAAAAGAAAATATGCATATATCAAGTAGTCTTGTCCACACACAATACTACAAACACATTAGAGAGAAGCTATACCCTGTTTGCAAAGAAGGCGAGGAAACTATATCAGATAGCATTGTTGGAACAACAATAAATGCTGACACGTTATAATCTTGTATACTCCTAAAGACAAGATCCATGGAGAACTTTGGGATGATCACATGGCAAGCACCTACCATAATCATAGCAAGAACAGAAGAAATTGCTCCAATGTGGCACATTGGTGATGTGTGCAGATAGACCTATGAATAAAAGACCAATCGTTATCCAATTTTTGCCTTGAGAGTAACAATGCTGCAACTATTCAGAAAAACCAGATTTTGGACATACTTACATCATTACTAGAATAACCAACCACAGGAAGTTTGGACAAAGAATGCACAATCAGTGCATTATGACTGAGTGCAACTCCTTTGGGGCGCCCTATTGTCCTTGCAAGCAATAATCAGACGTACGTTAGACAGGATGCATGAAAATCATGTCTAAATCATCAAAAATTGTGTCTTATTTGAAAGATGCATACTCATTGTCATATGCACCGCTTAGATTTCCTCAGAAATAAAATAAGATTGGATGTTCATTCCTTGGTCTGCCCTCAATATGCTTAAGAGATATCATTGCGAGAATGAATCTGGCTGGTAACTTATCTTGCATATTGCTTCTTACTGATGAATTTTGGATTTGGTAGCTTCCATGCAGGCAGCACCAGATCTTTTGTTGGGTCATAGCAAGGGTGATCACTACGAAATTCTTCAAGAATTGCTTCCCAAAAATCCACCAAAATAGGCTGTTGTAGAAAGTTTATGTTTCAAGTTTGTGTTGCCCCAATGAGAAAGCATCATGCTATTCCATATTTTCTTTAGGGCAGGGCATGCCCCTTCATCCCATGCAAGTAACTGTGTTATTATAGGATTATAAGTCTCCAAAGTTTGGCACTATATAACCATGAAAAAGAGAGCCTACCCAGATATGATCTCGCCCTTGATGACGCTTCCAGTAGGGGTAGGTTTTTTTGATGTATTTGTATGCTTTTTTATACGTCTGCTGAATAATAGATTTTAAGATGCAAATGTTCATGTAAGGAGCAGAGAGGACAGTGAATTTTCACACTAAGTAGGGTGTGGACAAGTGACAGAAAGCTTATATTTGGGAATCTCTGAAGTGAAGCACTATGAGAACCTGTGTGGTAAAGTGTGGGGCATCATCTGCCGGTGCCATAGTGCACGACCCCAATATAGGCACATAGAAGTAATCGGCTTCTTCACCATTCATCGTTCGATGGGGGCTTGCAAGAAGGCTTTCATATATAGCAATCTGTTGCAATAAGGCTTTGCAAACATCATTTCTATACACCAGTCAATATTAACGCCTTGAACATCTAATTTATATGCACAGTGACAAGATAAAGTACCTCAGAGCCATAGAGTTGGTATGTCCATTGGGTAGAGTTATCATCATTATAGATCTTGTTTACGCATTCAAGACGATAATGGCTTCCCTGCATGACTTGGAAGTTTAATCCATGTATATTTAACCTCTTATCCTAAAAACAACAATGTCTACCTCAAAAAGATGGTTGTTGAACTCTGGTGGCAAGTCATACACATAAATCAGAGGATGCTGTTTTTGTACGGAAATTGTAAGATTGCCTTCCTCCTCCTCTGCATCCTTTTTCTGAAAATGTGCTGTGTTCTTATTACCAATTTCTGCAGTTGCAGGTCGAAGCCAACTAGGCAGATTCTGTAGTAGTGCAAGAGAAGAAGGCATGCTACAGTCAACACCAAACCAACCTTAGTTGCACTACATGGACAAACGGTTGTTACTTAAGCTCCTTAACTATGAGCACAAACAAAGCAAGGGAATGATTATGTACATGACAAAAACCATCACCACAGAATCCATTTCCAGAGCACTAATTTATGCATGTGCATTATGTGGGGATCTCACACAACGTTCCTGCAGTGCATCCATTCTTGCAAAAACATTGACGTTTGATCTTCACTTTGCCACTATAAAAATCCTGTAGATCTACATTGCACCAACCAACATCTGCGCTCGAGTTAGCATATATTGTGTGGAAGTCATCTCTAGTCAAGTCAACAATACTTCCACTGCACATGTAGGCAAGAGCAGATGATCAAAATTGTCACTATCCAGCATGGTTGCAATTACAACGAATTTTTGCAAATTGGAAGGTAGAGCCCTACTTCATTAGGAATCCACAGCTTTCAGCTACAGGCTTGTGTGGATACTTGGAACCTTCTCCACAGTAACATAAACTCCTCCTTTTATCACAAAACGCTGGGCACTGGAGTCTCCATAAGGCCATTCCTTATTAGTGGGCTTATTGCACTCCAAATTTAGTTCTTGCTCGCATCTTTGGCCTGTAAGAGTTTTATCTAAGAACAGCACAATCATTGTGAAGAAATAGCCTTAAGTACAATGGATGCGTAACATAATAACCATGGAAGCAGTGGCATTCTCCAAGCTCCTTATTGCATACGCCATGGCCGCTGCATTGCTTATGGCAGGATTTGTTGTGAAGGTTCTGCGTGCATTAAAAATCTTTTGAATTTGAGCTTGTTAGAGGTTCATTTGTTACATATGCACATTTCGCTAACTAGCTAAGCCACCAAAGAAATGTAAGAAGGATTCAAGATGGAAAAAGCCTAATTTTTAAGAACCAACCTCAGTGATCCGAACTTCAGAAGTAGAGGCATTATATTCTAGGAACCATTGCAATATTTAGCTTCCAAACTGGATTTCTCACTTGATTTCTTCCGAAGCTTCTTTGATTTGAAGCCTGTATACGTTGATGGGTTCGCAGGAACCAGAAAATATATATTATTCACACAATGAAGGCAAAACTCCCCGTAAACATAAGCAATTGGCATGAATAGAGCGTTAGAGCAGGTGATCCTCTATCCATTTAGCAGCTTTGACTTTTCGAAACGGATATCTAATGAGCGATTCGAGAGCAGAATGCATGATTCTACAGTTCCCAAAACTTGGCACTGATTTGATTGTCACACTGACTGCCCTGGTCCAGCGAAAAGATCCTAGACTGGCTACCGGCTACATAGTGTAAGAAGAGCCTCGCCCACTAACGAAGGCGACTGCCGATTTAAGGGCGGTAGCAAGTTTGGAGCAGTTTCTGAATATACTAGGCATATAACAGCATATCCTTGAAATATGCTAAGAACCCACCTCAACGAGGGTTTGCCCCCTAGGGGCAACCCAAAAAGAAAAGCACTTTTTAGTTGTGGTTGTTTATGGGATTTATGATTTCTGAATTGTAATAAATGAATATCAAGTATCTGATATTTTCGGATGTATTTAATGGTTTACATGACATGTTGAAGTTGCAAGTGCTTTTTTCGCCTTTTTATTGTATTTTTTTAACCAAGATAACATTGCTCTCATGAACAACCACAACCATAAAATCAGCTTAGATTTACCAGCTCAGATCTTTCATAAAATCCATCAACCAACATGGCATACTCATCAAAACCTTTTCAAGTTTGTTGAGATGGGAGAATTGTATGAAGGTCAGTAAACATTTCCTTCGCCCTGGCCTCGGGATTTAGCATATGATTCCACCACTCTATGGTAGCAAGTGGGAACGAACCTTAATCAACTTCTCCTAATTTTAGGGCACCACTCCATCACCCTCACATGATGAACTAAAATGTAACATTCAAGTTGGCACTACCAAGTCAGTAAATGCCACGTATGTTTCCACGCCAGCATTTAATTTGAGCCCCTTGTATTTTTGCTTCCATTCGCGCCCAAAACCTTAGCCTAGATCTGTTCCTATTCCCGGTAGGATCATGCCCCGCGAGATCATCACCCTTCAGGTTGGACAATGTGGCAACCAAATCGGTATGGAGTTTTGGAAACAGCTCTGCTTGGAGCATGGCATTAACAGCGATGGCATTCTTGAAGATTTTGCTACCCAGGTAATTCTCTTCTTCATAGCCTATTCTTTTATGTTTTATGTCGCCCGCTTCCATCTCCTTCTCTTCTTATGCTGTCGGGCTAGAAATGTCTTTGTCACGCCAATTCTTTTGGGATCTTTGCGTGCGGTTCTTTACATATCTTTGACTTGCCATTACTACTTATTCAGACGCCATAGCTGTGCCCCAACATTTCTATATGAGCTGAAGGAACTTCGGTTCTTCTCAGTTCATTCAGTGTCTCTGTGCCCTGAAAAGTTTGTTAGTTTTTTAAGTTGCTGGAACGTAAGGAATGAAATTGAAAAGTTTGTTAGTTTCTTAAGTTGCTGGAACGTAAGGAATGAAATTGAAAAGTTTGTTAGTTTTTTAAGTTGCTGGAACGTAAGGAATGAAGTTGAAACACTTTCTCAACGTTGTTTTAGTAGTAACAATTGTAGTGATCTTATGTCTGTAGAGTTAAATCTTTACTGCTTGTATTTTCAGGGAGGAGATAGAAAAGATGTGTTCTTTTACCAAGCAGATGATGAACATTATATACCACGTGCTTTATTATTGGATCTAGAACCACGAGTCATAAATGGTATTCAGAATAGTGAATATCGGAATCTGTACAATCATGAAAATATATTTGTATCAGAGCATGGAGGAGGTGCCGGGAATAATTGGGCCAGTGGCTATCATCAGGTATGAAAATCAGTAGTTGATTTTACCGCTTGATACCACAACTGAATGCTTAGAAAAGTTAAGTCCTGTCCACAACCAGATGCAAAAAGGTCTAAATTTGTGGCTGTAGGTCCAGACATTGATTAATGGTCCGTCCAAGTCCACACATTCATTATGGATCAAGAGTTCAAAAATTTCAGAGATTAGAGAGGCATCTAATCCTGTTACAGAACTTAACCAATAAATGATAAGGAAATGCGATGGTATGGTTTTCTTTACCAATAAATGATAAGGAAATGCGATGGTATGGTTTTCTTTTCTTTTCTGGCTTGATAGATGTCAACAAACTGCAGGGTGAGCAAGTGGAGGAGGATATTATGGATATGATAGATCGTGAAGCCGATGGAAGTGATAGCCTTGAGGGTTTTGTGCTTTGCCATTCCATTGCTGGTGGTACAGGATCAGGTATTTGTTGTATTGTTTTGGCATTTGAATTTAAAAAACACAATCTAATTATAGATTAGCATATAACATTGTACAACAGGAATGGGTTCATATCTTTTGGAGGCTCTTAATGATCGCTACAGCAAAAAATTGGTGCAGACTTACAGTGTGTTCCCAAACCAGATGGAAACTAGTGACGTGGTGGTGCAGCCCTATAATTCACTTTTGACCCTGAAACGATTGACACTAAATGCTGATTGTGTTGTTGTTCTTGATAACACTGCTTTGAACCGCATTGCTGTCGATCGTCTGCATATTCCGAACCCAACATTTGCACAAACAAACTCTTTGGTCTCCACTGTAATGTCAGCAAGCACAACTACATTGAGATATCCAGGGTACATGAACAATGATCTTGTTGGTCTGGTGGCATCATTGATACCTACACCCCGCTGCCATTTCTTGATGACTGGCTACACGCCTTTGACTGTTGAGCGTCAGGTCAGTCTTCTTTCTTGGATTTCTATTCTTAATCACATAAATTATCTAGCGAGTTTTGTTTGATTGTGGATGTTTGGAAGGCATGTTTGATATCCACATGCTAGTTTTACCTCCATTCATAGCCCTTATGCGTGTGCATGACTTTATCTTGTAATTTATGTTTTGCAGGCAAATGCCATAAGAAAAACTACAGTTCTTGATGTTATGAGAAGACTCCTACAGGCAAGCTTTGTAACTAATACCTGTACTCTTATTAGTACCATTAACCAAGGATATGTATCTCAAAGCAGGCAAAAAATATAATGGTTTCTTCCTATGCTCGTACAAAAGAAGCTAGTCAAGCCAAGTACATATCAATTTTAAATATTATCCAAGGGGAAGTAGATCCTACACAGGTTTGTAGCTGGTACAACATATTCTACCTCAAGGTTGCTATGCTTAATGTCTCACGATAGCCGGGTGGTGCAACCATCAGGTTCATAAGAGTTTGCAAAGGATACGAGAAAGGAAGCTTGCCAACTTTATTGAGTGGGGCCCAGCCAGCATTCAGGTATGTACACACAGTTTAATATGCATTTTTAACCAGCTTTCTGTAGAAGCATTGTATGGCCTATGGTAATTTAATTTTCTTATTCCAGGTTGCTCTATCACGGAAGTCACCGTATATACAGACAGCTCATAGAGTAAGGCATTCTTTGAATGCCATAATATGAAGTTTAGAAATATGGCTAGAGGTGTATATGTTTCGCAGGTGAGTGGGCTCATGTTGGCAAGTCACACAAGCATTCGTCATTTATTTAGTAAGTGCATCAGTCAGTACGAGAAACTCCGCAAGAAGCAAGCATTTTTGGACAATTACAGAAAGTTCCCAATGTTTGCTGTAAGATATGCTTATCTTCGAGGAAATATTTGTAAGGAACCAAATCTGAACGCATTGATTTGCAGGACAATGATCTAACAGAGTTTGATGAGTCGAGGGAAATAGTTCAAAGCCTTGTTGACGAGTACAAAGCCTGTGAATCTCCAGACTATATCAAATGGGGAATGGAGGTGTATAAGACTAGTTTTTTTGTTTTTTAATTCCTTTGAGATACCTAAAGAACTTAGCTCTATGTTACAGGATCGTAACAGATTAACATCTGCAGATGGGAACCTCACAGGCAGCATTGACACGAGAATATAAGCAGGATAAGCCTTGGTAGGTACGTGTTGACATGGTCAAGAGACTGTAGTTTCATAGAAAAGGTTTGTAGCCAGTTACAGAAAAGGTAAGTCAGAAAGTATTGCAGCCCAAGGTAACTCTCTTTGTGTCTAACTATTTGGGGCTTCCAGCAGGTATTTCTTTGATGTTACAGCCTCAAATGTGACGATAAGAGCCATGAATAAAGCTGGTCTACAGAAGCAGGAATTATTCTGAGAGGGGTTTTCGTTAGCAAGCTATGTTAAGGTGGAGGGAGCGTCATATCCGTTGGAGTAAGAGGCTACAAATATATGTTTGAGGTAAAGGGTGCTGTTGTAGTTTGTTACGACTTTACAAGACATCAAAATATGTGCAATGTTACATGTGACACAAAAATCATCACAATGATAGAGCTAAAACTATAAGATACAAGAAATTTATCGCAGCGGCCGAACATTTCTTTTGTTTGATTTATGCAAAAAGATTATCTAATTTAAGAGGTACTCGTGTGAAAGAAGAAATATTGCATTGATGTAAGATTGGTGACTTCGAAAAAAAATAGTTCATCAAACTTCTCATGGTTCATTGGCACCAACTTGAGATGCACCCTAAGCTCAAAGAACCATGAGAAAATTAAAAATTTCATGCAAAGAAACCAAGTGTTCCTATCATATTGTAAAAATGCAGTGGGAGGTGGTTGATAAAAGCTCTCGGTATCCTACATTGTGCTAGTTGATACCGGACTTCTTGTATCCCTGTTTTTTTTTTCTTGCCATGGACAAAATAAATCAATTTAATCCAAAACTTAGATGGGCTTGCTGTGCCGAAATTCAAACCTCGAGAAAAATTTATGAATCAGATCCTTCATGCGTCATATAGGTGTTTGCGAATATTTAGTTGCATGTTTATTTATTACGATGCTCAATTTTAAGCATTGTGAACCCATTCTGAGTTGTGCTTCATTTTTGCACTGTTGGAAATTTGGGAAAGTTACCATAGGCAAAAAAAGGTTTGCCCCACGCTACTTTAGGATTGTTCGCTAGCAAAAAAAGGTTTGCCCCAACCTAAATTAGGGCAGTTGACTAGGTCTAGCACTAAAGGTGGTTGCCCATGCTACTTGACCAATCAAAGCTCTAGTAGAGCATTATATCTTTAGGATTCTAGAACTCTCTTGGTAAAAAGACATTACTCAATTGACGAGAGCTTCCCCTTTCTAAAGTGGAAGTAATCCTTCATAGTATGATGTAACGTCATGTACATAAATAAATTGCAAGTATTATTGA
Organism: Isoetes taiwanensis; assembly: GCA_021234155.1. Lineage (NCBI taxonomy): Eukaryota > Viridiplantae > Streptophyta > Lycopodiopsida > Isoetales > Isoetaceae > Isoetes > Isoetes taiwanensis. Next base: position 8,870,586 of record JAJEKV010000052.1, read on the forward strand.
CTGCAAATCCCAATGAACATAACGAAAAGATGTACTTGAGATGCCTAACAAAAGCCTATGTGTATCATCTACACATATCTAATGCAGTGTCCTATTTCTATTTTCTGTTTTTGTTGCACAGAATTTTTCTGCGCCGCAATCCATTTGAATGTTTGGTTGCCACGTATTTTTTCTCGGTCAAAGATCTCGACACCTAGCAAAAGCCCGATCTGATCGAAGCGATGGCCATGGCAGCGAGCAGCAAGGAGCTATGGCGGCAACAAGACATCGTTAGGAAACTGGATCGGAAATGCCAGGGATAACTGGGGGCATCACTGCGTTTGGGTTAGCCATAACTGCGTTTGGTCATAACTGCATTTGGGTTAGCCAGGGATAACAGGGGGCATCGATTAGGTTTAGGATTCCTGCCTTGCCGCGTTGCCCAGTTCGTGTCTATGGCTCCTGCCCATCTCAACTCTAGGACATGCCGGTCGCGAGGCTCCCCTTGTCCACTGCGGAAGGGGGTCCCAATTTTCTTCCCCCCTATACATCTTAATCCACGAGATTGACTTCACTATTTAAATTCGTAGACACAACTAGAATTACAAAACTTATTTTGAAGTTTCTTACAACCAACATTTTAATCCACGAGACTTGTTGCGCTATTTAAATTTGTAGATAACAAAAATGCCATGGTATGACTTACAAAATTTGCTTAGAATGAGTAGCTTTTCCTAGAACATGGGCTCATCGGAGGGCTTAAACTTGTAAGCAACCCCATATGCTTTATGACATGTGTTAGTATCAGTATCTACGCATATTTTCTTCTTCACAATGCATTGTCTATTTTGATCCAGCAATGCCATCTAGTCTTTTTGGGCTGCCAAAAGGGCAAGTCCTTGTGAGGTTGGGTTGGTAGAATATGTTATTTTATGCTCTTGCATGTACCATTTTGAGGGTTGAGATTGGGAATCCACTTTGCCCACAAGGATAACTGTTAGCAAGTCTACCTATGAAGCGTAGAACAATCGCATCTATTTGCACAAGAGCATCACGAGCCATGTAAGAATAGTATCTGTCAGTGTTGTAAATTACATTAATAGGTTCTCTAAGATTCTACCAAGGTTCTCTTAGATTCTCAAAGGTTTCGTGAAGATTCCTCTAAATTTTATAAGTTTCCATTAGATTCATTTAGATTTTATGAGGTTCCTTGCATTCTATGGAGATTCCCTTTAGATTCCATTAGATTCCCCTATATTCTCCAAGATTTTATGAAGATCGCCTTAGATTCCCTTAGATCCCTTTAGATTTTATGAGATTGCCCTAGTTCCCTTACATTATATGAGATTCAAATAGATTCTATGAAGATTTCCCTAGATACTCTAAGATTTCATGAAGGTTCCTTGTTTTATGATGATTCCCTTAGATTCCCCAAGATTTTAAAAGATTCCCTTAGGCATATGAATATTTTCTTAGACTCCCTACATTTTATGAGATTTTCTTAGATTCCTTTGGATTCATCTAAACTCCTTTACATCCTAAAGCTTTTTAGAGCATTTTAGGACTTTTAGGAACATTTTGAAACTTTCAGAACATCCTAGAACTTTCTAGAAGTATTTTCTTTGATTCCCTTACATTCCTATAAATTCCCTTACATTCGCAGATTCCTTTACTTTCGAGAACTCTCTAGAATTTTCTAGAACATTCTAGAACTTAATAGAACAATTTGGAACTTTCTGGACGGATTCACTTAGATTCCCTTTCATTTTAGAACTTTCTAGGACATTCTGGAACTTTTTTTAGAAGCGTTTACGTAGATTCCCTCTAGATTCTCTTATACTCTAAAACTTTTTAGAACTTTCTAGGATATTCTGGAGCTTGCTAGAGCATTCTAGAACTTTCTAGATTAATCCTTCTAGAACATTCTAGAACTTTCTAGAACTATCCAGAACATTATATTCTATTTTATCTTGATTAATTCATTATCCTTAAGTAGATTTAAAACATCCATTATTTCAATAAATTAATGTTTAGTCTAGTGGTTAGTGGCCGAGCATTCAACGTGAGCCGTAGGATCTTGGACCTGATCAAGGGTCGAGATCGGGCCACGTGTAAAAATATAAAGCAACATGAGCCGTAGGATCTTGGATCAACGGTCAGGATCAAAAACAACGTGGACTGTAGGATCTATTACATATAATTCCCAAAGCCATGTGCACCGTAGGATGTGTCTCAAAGCAGCGTGAGCCATAGGATCTCGGATCTACGATCATGATCAAATCAACCTGGACCGTAGAATCTATTACATATAAACTCCCAAGCCATTTTAACCGTAGGATAGGATCAAATCAATTTGAACTGTAGGATATGCTGATAGAAACTCCCAAGCCATCTCGACCATAGGATCGGATCAAAATCAACATGAGCCGTAGGATGGGCTGATAGAAACTCCCAATCCATCTGGGCCGTAGGATGTGTCCCTGAGCAATGTGGGCCGTAGGATCTAAATCGACGGCCAAATAGCGCCAAGTATAAGAACATATATATGTTAGATACAAGAAATTTAGCATGTCTTACGATGCATATTCCAGTTTACCATGGTTCTATGGTGCAATTTCATACTGACGCATGTTTCAGAATATTATCGAGAATTAGAGTTTAAACTTTTTATTTTGGTCCTGAGGTGCTTACTCATGTTGTTACTTTAGGCATGTGGTGTTTGTGCACTTGTGTCTACAACATTCTAGAAGATACTTTTGAACATTGAAGCTTGAGGCCTCTAGAACATTCTAGAATCCTCATAATATTCAAAGACATTCTATTTTGACTGTTTGCAGCCTTTCAAAAAAAATTTCTAGTAGAATATTTTAAGACTATCTAGAACACTAGTTATGGTGCCCGGCGTTGCCGGGCGTAAATACAATTTTATTGTAGAATTATACGAATAAGATGGAGGATTTAGGAACATATGTAGGCTTGTCAATTATACTTCTTTTAACTTATTGTCCAAGTTGGATGTTCATTCTATTTGCGTACGTATATGCGTGGTTGATAGGTGTTATGCGTATATTGTTGTTGTGTTGGATATGTGGCATATGGACATGGTTGATAATTGTTTATGTGTGTATTGTTGTTGTGTGGGATATGTGGAGATAATGTTCCCTCATCTGGATTTGGAGATGAAACATGTGTTCTTTCTAGCTCTTGAAGTGTTGTCAGACATTTACAACTATTGAAAGGTCTAACAATGGCAACTATTGAAATTCAACTACTCTATTCTATTCATGACATTTGGGTCCATGCAACATAGTTAAAGATCCAATAGTTTGCTTCATTAGCCTGTCCTTTTATACGGGGTGGAAGTATGGGGCCCAGTAGTATCCCTCGCTACTTGGAATGACTTGGAGCAGGTGCAGAAAGCCTTCTTGGTACGAGCACTAGGGGTGAAGTCCACAGTCCCATATCAAATTCTACTGCAGGAAACAGGATTCTTGCCTCTTCAGAGGGCGGCCTTTGATCGCCACATTGTCTATTTTCAGAAGGTGGTCAACATGGACGATGCTCGTCTCCCAAAACTAGCTTATATCATGGCAATGGGGCCACAACGCCTCAAAGCCTGCTGGAGGGAAAAGAGAGCTCAATGGATGGCTAGATGGAATGTGCAGGAGCACAGGTGCATACATGTGCAAACAGAGGCAGATCGCCATAGCTTGAGGCAATATCTTGACGCTTTTGCTTCATCGGCAAGCTTTGGGATGCCAGCCCCTTGAACAGTCAAGACAAAGACACTACCGGCGCCACATAAATCCCACATTGAACGAGGCCCACAATGCTACCCCGCACACCCACTTGCCCATGAAAAGACGTAGACTCATTGCCTCCATTCGCATTGGGGGCACATCATCTTCAATTGAGACAGTGGATGGATTGGTGAGCCACGTCCGGGGCGTGCTCGTCAATGCCGCCAAATGGGAGTCATTGAGGATGAATCTCATACCCTTCAAAGTTGCCCAAAGATATGATCAAATCCGGACGCTATCTTGAAGTTGGTCGCCCCGCCACCGCTACATGTGACATTGAGCACGGCATCCGTGACGGATGCTAGGATCATACCTTCAGGAGGTCATGGACATGCGAGATCAGCTATGTCCTCGGGCACGCACTTGACATGTACATACACATTTATTTCATGATGATGTATACTTGTACAGTTTGACAACATTCTTATTACTGCCACGGTTTTTCCCTCGAAAACTCTTCTTGGGGTTTTAACCCTGACAAGAATAAGTTTGTCAAGCGCTCCTTCTGGGTCCCATAGGCCGATTGGTCTCAGTGGACGATAAAAAAACTATTCTATTCTATTCTATTCTATTCTATTCTATTCTATTCTATTCTATTCTATTCATTGTATGTGGATATTTCTCAGATTGCAAAGGAAACTTGTTATAGATTTCAAATGATAATTGTATCTACAACATTAAGTGACACGGTGATTTTTTTTTTATCAAAATGTTTAAAACCCCATATTGGTATTTTCACAATACTTGTACATGTGTAGGTTATTAAGTTGTAATGAATCCATTGCAACTTATTTGGCATGTAAAATAGTTCTTATATAGGTTATTGCAAATTGTTTGGCATGTAAAGTGAAGACTATTTCAAAGAAATGGGGAATGGATTGCCAACCTTTATTAATCATAAGATTGATTTATCTATTGATTTATTTATAGACAAACTGAGACGTTCATGCCAATAACACTTTAAAAGTATTACAATGTTGTATATATTGTTCCTAGTTTCCTAGTTGTATATGACTCACAAACCCTTTGTAATAACAAAATAGACTGACCCTATTGAACGTGACTGTTACACTATTAGTCAATGGCACTAAGAATCATAACTTTGACTAATAACAAAGCTCGTTGTTCGTGACCTACAACATGCATTACATTTCTACAAACATCTCTACTACAAACATCTCCACTGGATAATCAGACAATTCATTGGAAGCATATACAGTTGGCCCACACATTCAGAGCATTGATATAGATGATTATATTTGAAGATGAGATAAATGGCAACATCATGTACTCTCTACAACTGGGGAGCATAGAGCAAGTGGTTGCTGTCTGTGTTGATCCATTGATTCTTCACTATGTGACTTTACAGGGCTTTATCCCATCCATTTATCCCATCTATTTGTATGTCGCATAAGAACTTTAACGCAGCAGCTTCCATGAAATATCCTGTAACTATTGCATTTCATACTCAATGTTAAAAGAATAACATATTTGAGTAGCTTCATCATCTAGCAGCTTCATCATCTGGCTGCCACTTCCCATGGTTCCGTGTGGTTGTCAAAACAATCAAGAGGATGTGGCATATGAATATGTCCACTTCTTCTTATGAGTGTCTTAGAACAGAGGATTTCATAGAGAATTTAAGTGATTGAAGCTCCTATAGCTAATCACTAATCTTTCTTTCACTAATTGGGAAAGAAAAGCAGAAGTAGGCAGCCAACAGAATCAACATATTGTAGCATATTTGAAACATGGGATAAGCAGAAGTAGGAAACCCTGACAGCTTTTAGGAATATCATCACAACTCTGGGGCATCAACAGCTTTTAATCATTGTGATGCAGATGATAAGCCCGACTGTTTTAGTAATAGCAAAAAAAAATTCATGGGACTAACTTACCATCTTATAGTGGAGGAACCGAGTTGTAGCTTGCAATGCTAATCTGATATGAACGTATTCAGTATGCTTCAGCACTGCATAAATCACATATCACTTAAATTATTAAAATACAAACTATTCAGGCATGCATAGACTTTGTGCATGGCCAATCTACTGCATTCTTGCTTCCGTTCTCTTGAAGATCCATTATAAAACATAACCTAGAACAATTGATTCATGAGTACTTAAGCATCATAGATGGTTGAAGTGCATCAGTTATCACACCATTATCATTGTGTCTATATCTAACAGAGTCTACGCCACCACATGTTTTATTGTGGTGTACCTTAACTTGCTATACATATTTCCAAGGCTGGTATCCACAGGGAGCGCGGCCATAGGATCGGGTCCGTATAAACATTTGCTGCGCATATGTAACCCTTTCAAGTTGCAAGTCTATTTGTCACTACAATATTCCAAGTATATTTTTCACTACAATAGGATCAGCTCTGCATAAACTCCTTTTCTGTGCTCTAATTTTGTCAATACTTAGATGAGACTCTGCAATAAAGTGCAAAGAAAAATTAATGTTTCTATCACCACAGAAAATCATAAAATCACCAACATATGACAGGCCACTGTTCCATTCATTCATCAATTGGAAAATTAATCAGGCATGATCTCTGAAAAAATAAATGCAGGGACATGGATACAACTCCCAAATCTTGTGGCAAGCAGTTCCAGCATGCATGCACGTACCCATTTCATATTATGCCAGAAAAGCTTCATTAGAAGAGATGTGAACGCAGGTGGGACAACCCGAAAAGAATGTGCCACTCAACATGTAGCCTCTGTATTCACGAACCCCTAGCATCTATTAATCACTTTGAACAATCATGAAAATAATATCGACGACAACCTACATCTGAGAATGATAAAAAAATTAAATAGTTGCACATAAACGTAAACTATATGTGATACTCATAGTATTATTGTTCTGCCATACATATAAGCAGATGAACATATAAGAACTTTCTCAAATGCCACAATTGTCCTATCTAGTCAATTACCTGGGGCAGAATCGTGGCCACAAACATGCCATATGCCGTTTGGCAATGCACAGAAAATATCTTTGAACCAAGTTATGAGCTCGTGGCATCATTTAAATTTGTCTTGGTTGTAAAGAACATGAGATGGCCTGCATAGCCTATGTCTAGGGGGGACTAAAATGCGTTTAAGAAGGAAAATCCAACCAAACATGTGCAGTGGCCAAACATGAATCATTAGGGCGGATTTGGGGTCTCAAAATGGCCCATATCTTGGATGCCAGAATTCCACGTCATGTTTCTCGCGACCAATGATTGCGCATTTTTTTCCAAAGTCAGTATTAGTTGGCAAGTAGAAAGAGGAGCAGGCTTACTTGGCATCCACATGGCGAAATTTCATAGGACATGTTTGTGCATTCATTGCAACCACATTAATGGCCCGCATTTTTCGAAAATCGTATCGCGGACCAAAATAATGGCTACTTTTCCCGCCTACTGTGCACATGTCCACGTGCACCAACCACCTTATCAAATTTTGGCACCAAGATTTCCATTGTTCACATTAGCGCCGCTACGTGCATCCTCTCCGCCTTCGCTCTTCATTTGGAATCCAAGTCTCCAATAGCATCTGTGTTTTTGCGGGGCGAGCATAGAGTTAAGCAACAACGGCGAGGCGATGTGCGGACAAGCAAACGTACGTTACATGCCATGTTTTTACTACCCAAATTTTCATTCTGAAGTTTTCCTACTTTTCAGCTCTTCCCATTCATCGTATTGCTCCCTGCCATTCATTTTTACAATTCAACGACCGATCGATCTGACGGTGGAAGGATATCTATCCATAGGCTCGTGGGTGAGAATGCTATCCTTAACGAAGGGTGACTATGGAGTTACATCGCCAGAGCGACATTCATACACAATGAATAGGTAGAACTATAGGGTTTAAAATAAATGCTATGGATAGTATATTGCAAAAAAAAGGAAGGGAGGGGGGGGAGGGATTTGAAGAGGAGGATATTTGCAAATTTGCACCCTCAATAATACATGGATCACACCATGCGAAAATGCATATGCACTTTGTAAATGTGTAGTGAGATTTCGCGGCCATGTGATCCTTGCTTTTTCTTCCCTCTTCTTGATTTATATTCACTCACCTTGAATCAAATATTTTTTTCTTTGGGCTATATTTATCGATGTCGGGATTTCCGGACTAGGGAAAAGCATTACTAGCATCGTTGTTGTCTAACATATGGACATAAGAGACATGCTTTTCCAAGATATACATTCAGGGCAATGGGCATCTAGTTTTACGTTGTAAAGTTGTGGGAGCCGAGCTTGAAAGTCGTCCCATGACCTCGTTTTAAGCGAATTGTGCAAGCCTCAAAGTTATGAGAATGGTGTCCTTGCAATGAAGAAATGTTTGATAAGACGTGCATCCGTGGTTGTTGAAAAATGAGTTACAAAATATTTGCTCCATTAGAGGTGTTTACTAATGCCACGACACAAAAGCTCCAAAGACATATTGTATAAAATGTAAACTTTCCATGAGCCTTTGGATCGCTTAACTCAAAGTGTCACATATGGAAACATTGTTAGGTTTGATAAAATAACATAAAAATCTTATTTAATAAAGCTTTGGTTGTTGGTAAAGTGTTGGCTTATTGATTAAGTGTTTGTATTTTGCTTTGGGACCCTCTTTGAAAAAAGTTTAGTTCATAAAACATAATATAACTTGGAATGATACATATTTTATATGCAAATGGGAGACTATTGATGAGGGACTTGGTGTTATTATCTATTGACAACAAACAAGAAAGTGGATCACACCATGCGAATTTAGTATATTCCAACCTTTATAAGCTTATACAAAATTAAACGGTGTGATCTTTTTGGAAAAAGATGACTTCCTATAGTAAAATTACTTTAATTATCTTTTAATAAAAGAAATATATATGTGTCTTATTTGAAGTTAAGTGTGGATATGTGACGTGCTCATTTATTGATAAAGTGTTTGCTTTTTGAAAAGGGCTAATAACTTTATGTACTACTAGAGTTGGTAAAGTATTTTAGATGCAAATAGGATGCTTGATGTGATCCTTCTTAAAAAAAGATATGCTCTTTGAAAAGGACTAATAACTTTATGCACTTGGGGTGGTAAAGCATTAAATGAGAAGGGGTACTTGTGTTTAATTTTAATTTGACAACAAATAAGAAAGTGGATCACACGATGCGAATTTAGTGTGTTCCATTTTTGTTGCATATGTACTATTCGCTTGGTGTGATCCTTCTTGAAAAATAATATGCTCTTTGAAAAGGGATAATGACTTATGTACTTAAGAGCATTTTAGATACAAATAGGAATGAGTACTTGTGTTTAATTTTAATTTGACAACAAATAAGAAAGTGGATCACACCATGCGAATTTAGTGTGTCCCTTTTTTTTGCATATGTATTATTCGCTTGGTGTGATCCATCTTGAAAAAAAAATAGCTTTCAAGTAAAAGGAAAGAAAGAAATATCTTATTTAAAGTGTAGTGTTAGTATATAAAGTGTTGGTTTATTAAAATACTATTTGTTTACGCTAAGTTGTAAGTTCAATATTTGTGTTTCTATTTACTTTTTTACGCAAGGATCACACCAGGCGAATTTCTTATATGCAATTACTTCTGCGCATGAAGATTTCGCATCATATGATCCTCTTTAAACAAGGATGGCTTTGACCTTCAATGTTCATAAATTTTATGAATGTTTGCATATAAGAATGTCACATATTTCTTAAAAAATGGTCATCAAATGGATAACTAGTCAAAGAGTTCTTCTACTACTTAAAGAGTTTCAAGACTCATTTTTGCTATAATTTAAATAGCAATAGATTTTTAAAGAAATCTATTGTTAAAAGTAGTCAAAGACTTCTTGTATTAGAGGTATCTAAACACAAACACCATAACCTTTGTACTTCAAGAATGTATAAACCCTTCGCATTGCAAAGTATAATGTCATTTATTAGCATCTTCACGGACATTTCCCCTTCCTTATCGGAAGCAGCTCATCTCAAGGAACTGTATTCGATTCCGAATGCCTTCATCCTCTCTCAATCTCTCACAATATCCTAGGAGGCCAGAGTTACCGTCACCACAAAATCGGACTAAACTTGAAACGCCCCGAAATGACGGCGGTTTCTTGCCACTCAACGGATCCAATGGATATAAACCGCCATCCGCCCGGATGTCGACACTTTTGAGCCCGCAAGACACAACACGCCGAGGTCTAAGTTCTTATTTTTACACCTCCTTTTTGCGATTGAAGACTGGAGCATATTCGTGAGTCGGGTTGGATCCTTATCCACACATCATTTGGAGCTTCCATATCATGCGTGGATCGCCGCGGGCCTTGAAATGAAGGTGTACAATTTGTATGCCCCAAAGACAATTCGCCGGTGAGCCGAACGTCCGTACTAACCTCGTTTTGAAATTTGCAACGTGCATATGGAAATCGAAAAGTCCATTCTCCTACAATCCATGCTTTTATACATTAAGCAAATTCAAAATTCGAATTGTAGGGGCGGGAAGCCCCAGTATTGGGATGAAATAAAGATCCCGTTAATCTTTGGGTTCACATGGATTTAACCGGGCCTTCTTAAAACCAACTCGCTGAACTTGGGCCGAGGCAAAAAATTCATCCTCGTTTTGGAAAATCAGCCCTTGCAAGATCCAACTTTTGGTAGCTGATGTAAACTCCAATTTTTTTAATCTATCCTATGGGGTTAAAGATATGCAAACCACCAAGGTTAGACTCAATGAGATCATCTATTGGCAACTCACCGAGGGCCTAAACTTCTCCATGTGAACCACCCATAAAAGCGATGTTGTACAAACTCGAAATGAAAGTTCGATACAAAAGCTTCAACCTACACATTCAAATTTTGAAATGTGGAAGGCGGGAAGCTTGTATGGCCATGGCCTCTAAATGAAAATAGCGCAAGAATCGGTGACACGCACGCTTGGTATCTGACAAACCAAGAGACACCGTCATGAGTTGCCAGTATGCTATAATGGAAGTGGCTTTTTAGAAGCGCCACATGTTGCATCAGCCTGTCTGACAACCAACAGAATTAAATACATATGGCGCCATGAATGCGCAATCCCCCTTATTCCGGAAGAATATTCCAAGTAAATCTGTAATGATGAGATTTTGGTATCCTAGGTGGCATGGGAAAAAAGGAGCGGAAACATGACGTGGAATGGCTGATAGGAGGCCATTTTGAGACCCCAAATCCGCCCTAATGTCAAATATTCTTAGGAAGCTCTTGCTCTATGGTCATATAATTGCTTCGCTTGAACTCAGTAGCAAACTTTGAATTGCGTCCCTGTGCATGCTGAATGTTCTAGCATTTCGTTTTCCATCTCTGCAAGTGGAGACATTTGGCTAGCCTGCCTCTTATGATATCATTTCTTCAAAGATGATACCATTTAATGGTGCTAGAAGCCCAAGGAAATCAGAGCATGAGATTTGATGGGGAGAAATGAGAATACGTTAAGTGTTGCAATTGCTAAGATCACTACAAATGAAGATGAGGATGCATGGGCAAAATGGCAAAGCTGCAATAAAGTGTAGAAAACAATTCATGTTTCTAGCACCACACAAAATCATAAAATTACCAGCATATGATAGCCCACTGTTCCATACATTTGTCAATTGAAAAATTAAGCAGGCATGATCTTTGAAATAATAAATGCAGGGATAGAAATCTCGAACCTTGTGGCAAGCAACTCCAGCATGCATCCCATTTCATATTATGCCAGAAGAGATTCATTACAGAAGAGATGTAGATGTTGGTGAGACAACCTGAAAAAGGGGTGCAAAATCGGTACTGGGTAGCAGAAATCACCGTCCGGACGCCGCTTACAAGTGCTTAAAATCGGCGTGTTTTAAACACCACGTGCGTGATTGATCAATTGACATGTAGGGCGCGCGCCCGTCAAATGACAGGCTGAGAGAATCATGAGCTTGTTTGGTGCTGGAAACATGAATGCCTGTAGCCCGCCATATTCGTGGATGGCGGGCTAACCCATCTTGAATTCAAGCAAAATGGAGGGACTAATTGTTTCCAAGAATTGCCTGAACCGAAATTCAACAATTTGCCCTCACCAATTTTGCAATACACAGAAATCCGGGATAGATGAAACCCAATTCCTCTCCCCGTTCAGTTTACAGAGCCATTGATGCAGCAAGAAAGAGAGATCAGAGGCAGAGATTGTATGCAAAGAAGGTAGCAATGAAGAAGAATTCCCCTTCTAAAGATTCGCCTTCAAAGAAGAATAAGAAATTGAGACCGAAAGACCATGAGAATAAGAAAATTTCAGGAGAAATTTATGAAGTATTCAACCAAATTAGTACAAATGTTGATGACAATGACAAAGGCCGATCCTTGACTTCTTTGGAGGGCAAGGGATTTACCAATTGCTTCTATAAAGAAAATCTAAGCAGTTACTATGGCCGAGCAAATGGTGAAGAATTTGAAGGAAACAATGCAAGAACATAAGTATGAGAGGAATCATGACATGCTTCGGTGCAAGGAAGTCCACCCCGATAATGGCAAAGGAAGCCGGTACAAATGGTGTCAAACCATTGAATCAAACAGAAGGGCCGATTGCTCAAAGATCCCCGAAAAACAATTTCAAATGCTTTTCAAAGAAGGGTGCAAGCTAACAAAGGGGAAGGATCTTGGTCAATGTTCGGGAGGAGGAAGCGGATGGATAGCATGTTAGATTACAATAGAGAAGTCATTATCAAGTTCGGGATGAGAAAATACAAGAGTTTCTCCATACAAGAAAGACGTGAGAAGGTATGTATCAGAGACAGGAATAAAGATGGAACATCCAATTCACCTTCTTGAAGTCAGCCAAGTAAGTATTCATCCTATATTGTAGGGTTCATTACCTGTAGCATTTATTTGGCATTCACACGATTTTCCTGCAGTTGCAATTCTACCTCAGGTTTAGAGAGGAGAATCCTCATATCAAAATTGCATTGCAGACTTTTGAGAGGTTGAAACCGAGTTTTGTAAGGAGGATGTGTGAGAGGCATACATGCTGTTGCATCTACCACTTGAAATTTGAATACATCATGCAGGGATTGAACAGCCTGAGAAAATCGGGTGGAGTTCATGATAATTGCAACTGCCACTGTGATATTTGTGGCCCTGGCCCAGAATGTGCAGCCAAGGAGCATACAATCAAGTGCACTAGTGATTTATGGAGACAAGTGGCATGCAGCAAAGGTGATGATGAGGAGTGGTTTGATCATAACTGCTTGATGTTGGCGTGTAAAAAATGTGGGTTGGATAGAATTAGAAAATGTCCACAGGAAATGGATGGCACGGGTCTAGTTACTTGGAAGACATTTGAAAAGCAACCTGTGGACTCTTGGGATCCAAGCACTTGGGATCCAAGCAAGGCTTTGAGGTACAAACCTGTCTTGAGATTCGTACAGAAGGAGAGAAGTCCCAAAGAGTTTCAAGAAGAAGAAGAAGGTAATATCAGATTTTGTTCCACACAATTACATAGCACATTGGTAGGCCAATCAGTTTAAACAGTGTGTGTCATCATTTCCAGAAGATACAATTGTATCTGTTATTGCCTTTGCAGAAAATTACAGCATCAAGATCCAGAATGAGCCCCAGTCAATGCACTGGCATACAGACCAAGTTTCTATACTTGTTCACATAACATATAGACATGACAAAAGTGCTGATATTCCTGTTCCTATGCAGACAGAAGAAGACTATCCAAAGAAGAAAAAAAAGAACAGAAGATTGGAGCAGATCAGGAATAGACTCAACAATGGTAGGAAGATCATTAAAGAGACTCACTTTTACATTTCTGATGATAAAGTGCATGACTCATTATTTGTGGAACACTGCCTACAAAAGCATGTTGCATGGCTTAAGGAACAGGAAATAGAGTATGAGAAGCATTGGGTTTGGAGTGATGGCTGCTCATCACAATTCAAGTCAGGAAAACCTTTTTTTTTCTTAGGCAGGTACTTCACAATGAATGACAAGGAAATAATGTGGAACTACTTTGCCACTGCTCATGCCACTACTTTGCCACTGTTTTTAACAACACACCATTTTAATCCAAGACAATGAGTTTATCTTTTGCTGCCAAATCAATATTTAGTACGTTGGAACATCCTGAATACCTACACAACAGGAATTACTACATGAATAAATAGATGAAGATGAAAATGAAAAATGGGTTGAATGTGGAAACCTTTCTGTATCAACAGCAGGATTCTCTGACCTAACAGAATCAACTGGTAATCCTACAGTAAATGCAACAAAAGAAAATCAATAATATTCAATGTTTTAAGCAACACTAAGTTGTGGCCTTCTTGGCCAGCAATGCCCACACCCCCTTTCCAGGGTTATTAAGGGCAGCAATCACTTGTTGAAGATCAGGCTCACCTGAAACTTGAGGGCCTGATTCTGCATTTTCTTCAGAACACACTTCGATAGGTGTGGTGTCATGATTGAGACTGCTTCCTGCATCTTTAGCATAGCTACTTCTTGTTCTCTTTCTTGTAGCCTGAACAACTTCTTTGCTATCCTCCAGCTTACCCCTCTTTGTTCTTCTGCCCTTTCCTTTTGGCAAATATTCACCCAAGTTGCCCTCATCCGATGGAATTACTCCCTCAACTTCCTTAGGTGCTTCAGTGTGTACAATCGGGTCTGTTGTTTTTTCCACAACTGCTGTGTGTACAACTGGTGCTGTGTTTACAACTGGTGCTGTGTTTACAGCTTCTTCCCATATAGCTTCTTGGACAGCTTCTTGGACTGCTGGTGGTGGTTCTGCTGTTGCATTCAAATCAGTCACAATTGACTGTACTCCTATAGAACTTTGCAGGGGTAGTGCATCTTCAAATGGCACCATTGTCCTTCTTTGAACCCTGAAGGGTGAGACCTCAATTGCAGGACAGATTAACACATCCTTTTTTGGTGTACTATTTGAAGCACCTGCAACATGGCCAAAACCTAGCTCGTCTAATACACCCTCTGGCACCTTTCCAGGGCAACCATGAATACATTGTCCTCCTCTCAACAATGAACAACAAGCTATATGATACTCATGTTGGCAATTCAGTGCTAAACTTAACCTGTAAGCTTTAGTGAATTCCAGACCACATGCTGAACATGTATAAAATGGATCTTGCACTAACAACTTATCTCGTATAATAGTAGAGATGCTAAATGTTGCAGGAGTATCCATTTTCAGCTTCCACAAATTGTTTGTGTAGAAATGCAACTGTCTCTGTTCTTCTTCGAGAACTTTTAACTCCTCCTCAAGTTTGAGTTTACATTTGACCTGCTCATTAACAGATGTAGGGTTCATTGCTTTTTGTACCTTGTTCCTGTGCCAAGTTTCCATCTGGACAGTCTGCTCCAAATCTTTAATTTCTGCCTCCAACTCACAGTTTGGATTAAGCTTGAACTCCTCCTGTTTTGTAGCCAAATCATTTGTGGCCTGTCTTAAACTGTTCTCAGCCTCTTCCAACATTATTTTTTGTAATTCAGAGGCCTTCTCATTGCCTTTCAGCTCACTTCCTACTGCTTCCAGATTCTTTGTGATAAGTAAAACTGATTTTCCAATCTCCTGTACTGCATTCTCTAAGGTTTTTATATTTTCATCACATGCACTGATCTCATTTGATCCAGCTGCCACCTTTGTCTTTGCCTTCATTTCAGTTTTCCTAACATGTGCTTTAACATCTGCCTCTGTTTTTACTTGTCTATTGTTGTGGTATCTTTGGCATTGCACAGCAAATGCAGCCCAGTTTACTTTGTGTTCCTCAGGTGCAAGTATTGATCTAGTGCAATTTTCAAACGCAAAAGCAAGGGCCAGTTGCTTTCTTACTTCTTTGTTGTGACAATTCTTGTAGATTTTTCGGCAGAGTGTTTCTAACTTCTCTTGAAGATGCTCCTTTGCACAGTGCCATTTTATCTTTCCCTTGTTCAACTTCTTTGTCCAAACAGATTCCCAATCTCGATCCGTGACATTATTTTCCAACCAAGTTTCATCCTCGTGGGGCTTCACCCCCGAATTGCAAAGACCTCTGATGCTGTGAAAATCATCCGCGCTCCATGCCTCCATCATCAACAGTGAAACACTGATCTGAGTTTTCGCGCCCAGGGGAAAAGGAGGAAGAAGAGCGTGACGGGCTTCGACGTCCGCGAGTTTCAGCACTTAAAGTGCTTAAACGCTTCGCCAAAAGTTGTACCCCACTAGCGATTTTACACCCAAAGGAATGTGCCAGTCAACATGTTGCTTCTGTATTCAAAAACCCCTAGCATATATTAATTACACTTAAGTCGTATTTAATTAAAGTGGGACTCATTCCATTCCCACTTTTTTTCGGAACCCTGTTATTTTACACAAAAAGGAGCACCCCGACCCGAAAACTGTCCTTAATTTGAATTTTTGTCTGTTACTGTGCATCCAAGCTTTCTCCCAGTTTTCTTGGATAGCGAGTCGAGTCCCTGTTTTGAGGCTTATTTGTCATTCAAAATAAGAGTTTTTCGCGTGAGGGTGAATTCCTTCTCCAAGACATTTTGGCTCTATTTTCTTAGGTGGTAGACAAGAGATCACAAATCTCAACAAAAATTAAGCAAATTGTTTACTTAATCACCAAAAAATACTAGTTTTGAGATACCTTATATTTATAAATGGGCTTATATAGTGGCCGTATTATCACAATGATTACACCCTCTTCAAACATGAACCACCTAGTGCAAACGGCGCGTGGAGCTCTGTCCAAGTCACGGAGCAACTTACAGACGATAGAAATTTATATGAGGAGTTCCTTCATAGGCCACGTGCTTGTATGTCAAACTGATGTCACCACCCTCTTCTCGGCATCTTTCTTCAATGAACTGGTCTTTTCATTGCTCCCAAGCATGTACTATCTGGTCGAGATAAGGACTGCAAAAGACAAAATAAAGTTAGTCAAGTGATGCTACAGGCAAAAAAAATAAAAATAAAACATAGTTCTTAGGGCCATTTTAGGAAAATACAGGCCTGAGAGCCTTTCTCGACTCGCGAGTCGAGAAAGGCAGCTTCAAAGCGAAAAACGCAGTTTTTAGGGGTCAGAAGGCCTTTCTCGACTCGCGAGTTGAGAAAGGCAGCTCAAAGCGAAAAACGCTGTTTTTAGGGGTCAGAAGGCCTTTCTCGACTCACGAGTTGAGAAAGGCAGCTTAAAGCGAAAAACACAGTTTTTAGGGGTCAGAAGGCCTTTCTCGACTCGCGAGTCGAGAAAGGCAGCTCAGAGTAGACAAAGGCAATTTCAGGGGCCAGAGATTATTTTTGCGGAGCATCATTTTATCTATCTATCCATCTAATTTTCCACCATAGTTTATTATTCTATCACATATTAGTACTTTATACTAACACAATTAGCACATAATTAGTACTTTATACTACCACAATTAGTATTAGCACACATTAGCATTTTTATACATTAGTACACATTAGTATTAGCACACATTAGTTTTAGCACACATTAGTATTAGCACACATTTAATGTGTGCTAATTAGCACACATTTAATGTGTTAAATTTTTCCCTTAGAATAAGAATATATGCCTAGAAAACATGCACCATGGCAACATAATGTTTAACGTGTGAAATATTATTTTATTACCTCCCATATACGTTTCCCTATACGGGAGAGGAGGGGGCCTCCAAAAAGAGGAGAGCACCTCTAAAAATGTCAAGGAAATGGAAAGGGAGGGGGGCAAAAAAAAGGGTACGAAAATGTGACCACCACATTAAAGTGGGGCCACCCCAAAAATTTGAAATTTTTTAACGTATTATTTTACCCCTTTTTTGCTAATACCCCGCCTTTTTTTCCCGCCCATGGTTGAATTTTAAAATTTGGTACATACCTTTGAGACGAAGATCCTTTGTACCAGTAGAACTCTTTGTTTCCGGAAGAAGCTCCATAGCCATAGCTTCCACCGGAGTTGGACCCGCAACCAAAAGCTTCACTGTTGCAAATAAGCCACACCGCAGATTCGTGCTTTGGATTTCGCAGCCGAGAGCCCAAGCACCCTGTTGCATAATCAATCTGCTGTCTCTGCTTTATTATCCCAGATTTCTTTTCCTTTTATACCTCCTTCCTTTTATACCTCCTGTTCTTTTCCTCTGACGCGTTTTATACCTCTCAAACCGATCGATTAAACCGGTGCTTCATTCACAGCTATGGAGAGTCCGCTACAGAATCGAAGGGTTCCTTGAAAATCAGACTGGAAGGAAAGAATCGAGCAGATTGAGCAAAAGAAAGAAACGTTTCCGGCTATTCAAAGAACTGGAACGAAGGAAATGAACACGCCAACGAGATCCATCTACATATTCTCAGGTAAGATCTGGACTGCTGCCATAGCCAACGGACTGCCAACGGACTGCCGCCATAGCCAACAGACTGCCGCCATGGCCGACCCGAGCTCAAGGTAAGATCTGCTTAAGTTTTTCTGCTCTGATGTTGCTTTGATTTTTGCTCCGATTTCTGCCCGATCTGCTTAGAACTCTATGCTTTTTGTCTGTCCACACTTCAAATCCCCTGTTCTTCAAAGATTTTGGGGGAAATGCAGGGCTCATTCCTGGAGCGCTTTATGATTGGATACGGTCCTGGCGCTGGAGCTGGAGCGGAGGACATAGCCATGGTATTGCAAAGACATGCCATGAGTAGAAAAGCGGCGAGAAAATGCTCTGTTCTAAAGCCTTCTCTTATTTCTAAAGCGGCCAGAAAATCAAATTTGCCTGTTTTTACCTTGGTCGCCATAGCTGGATCCTGCCGAATGCCTCCTATCAAATGCTTGTGGTACCACCACATACGATTCCACTTGCTTGTGCGCATCTATTCTTTGTAGAATTTCTCTGGTCTGACAATTTCTGGTCTTCAGTTTGCTTTGCTGGTTCAATATTATTGCAGTAGTGCACTACAAGTAAATCTGGCATCAGAATCACACTAGAAGTGAAGCCGCCGAATCTGAGGTTGAGGGGTTTGCAAGCTCTTTTGCTTTCCCAGCCGCTTTACCTCTCAATCCCACATATAGAAGAATGAGGAACTGCAAGCGGCTTTGTTTGTACAAGCCTTTTTATAAATGCCAGTAGCTTTCTTCCGTATGGCACCACGAATCCTACTCAAGTCGGTATGGTACCCACGAATTGGCCCTTCTGAACTCAGCCCATTCTCGCCTCGCGAGGCGAGAATTATATTAAAATTAGATTGTAATTATATTTGATTAAAAAAATTTCATTGTAATTATTAATACTTATATATTTATTTAATAATAATAATTATTATTATTATTTTATTTTATTTTTATTTTTATTTTGGAGGAGGTGGGGGAAGACCCTTGCCCCCCTTTGCCCCTCCCTCTCCTCCTTTGCCCCTTTTGCTCTTCTCTACCCTCCCCTCCTCGTTTGCCTCTTTGCTCTCTCTCCCCCTGCCCCTTCCCTCCCCCCTCCCCCTTTCCCTCCTCCTTCCAACGTATCCCCTCCCCGTCCTCCTTTGCCCTTTTTCTCTCCTCTCCCCTCCTCTTCTTCCAACTTAGCGCCTTCCCCTCTTCTTCAAACTTAGCCCCTTCCCCTCTTCAACCTGTGGCCCCTCCCTCCTTCTCCTCCTACCCTTCTCCTTATCAAGGTGTGCCCCATCTCCCTCCCCCTGAGATTCGAGAAAAATTCCCAAAATTCGAGATTTGTCCCACTTTAATTAAATACGACTTACTTTGAACAGTCATAAAAATAATAACAATGAGAACCTATATCTGAGAATGATAGAAAATTAAATAGCTACACAAAAACATAAACTCTATGTGACACTCATAGTATTACTGCTCTGCTATACATGTAAACAGCTGAAAATATAAGAACATTCTTTTCTAAATGCCATAGTTGTCCTAAAGTTCTAGTCAATTACCTGGGGCAAAATCGTGCCGAACAGCAATCTGGAAGAGCAAAGTGGTTTCCAGCGAACTGAGCTTAACATACAAAACCTGGGGAGGATGATAATAATATAGAAAACCTGTGATTTGGCGTGTGGCAGGCAAGAACATACCGAAGCTACAACACCGAAATTTGAACGTAAAATGCACTGTAATTTCTTGTGGACCTTTCCATACTCAGTACTATTGTGGTGCCATAGCCAAGAACTCCCTTTTGTGCTTCTACTTTAGTCATGGCAGTCAGGACTCCCCGTTCATAATTTTTTCCTTCCAGCCCGACCTTCTGAAAAAAAATCCCATAACGTCCCGACCTTCTGGAAAAAAACCCCATAACGTCTATTAGGGTTCTTGGGCATGTGGCCAGTCCCTGCCGATGGAAAGGAAATTTTTTTGAAGACGTATCTCGTAGATGCCACCGAACTGCATGCAGCTGGTTTTGTGTGGCATCTTGCGGTATGCCACTTCGATGAGATAAGGGAGGAAATCCATAACTAAAATCATTCGTATAAAAAAATCTACGATATTTAGCAAATCTAAAAGTTTCTCCGGCAGCTAGAAACTCTAAAATCTTAGGAAATGAACTTAAAAAAAATTCCAAAAATATTTTTAGCCAAACCTGAAAATCCCAAATTAACAAGATTGATTATTGAATATTCTGGAACATCCTACAACACCTTAATAAAAAAAAAGCTTTCTATTTATAGATTGAGGTGCATACCCACAAGCATATAAAACATTTTAGAACATTCTATTTTGGTTCTTTGCAAAGTTTAAAAAAAAAATCTCTACTTTTAGACTGAGGTGCTTACCATAAGCATCTGAAACATACTACAACATTCCAAAATACTTTATTTTGGCTCTCATGCACATCTAGAACATTAGAGAACTTTCTAAAACTATCTAAACCATTACAGAACATTCTATTCCGACTTTCACAAATTTTCAAAAAAAAAAAAAAGAAAAATTTTTAGGTGCTTACCCACGACTATCTACAATATTCTAGAACAATCAACAACATTCTAGAATATTTTAGAACTTCCCAGAACTAAGATTCCCCTGGGTTCTGTAAGAATTTATGAAGATTCCCTTCGATTTCTTTAGATTACCTTACACTCCCTTAGATTTTATGAGATTGCCCTGGGTTCCCTTACATTATATGAGATTCAAATGGATTCTATGAAGATTCCCCTAGATACTCTAAGACCATCAAGATAACCTTAGATTCCCTTAGATTCCCCTAGATTTTAAGAGATTCCCTTAGAGTTATGAATATTTTCTTAGATTTCCTTACATTTTATAAGATTTTCTTAGATTCCCTTAGATTCTCCTAGATTCATTTACATTCTAGCAGGGAAAAAAATAGCGGCTAATATTAGCCAAATGGCGATTTTTTGGACATTTTTTGAGAAAGTACAGCTAAACTATAAAGGAGGAAATTTTTGGAAAAAAGAAAAAAATCGCCAAATATTTTCGAAGTTGACCTCCCTTACACCAAGGTTTAGCCAAACATAAGAAAGAAGGAGAGGAAAAATTCTTCCACTTTAGCCAAACGTTCGAAGTTTTCCTATGCATTTAGGGATAGATTAGCCATACTTTTTAATAGCTAATGTAAAATATGAGATTATTCATGAGATTATGGAATAGAGGTTGCTAATACTATATTAGATGGACAGTTTTTTGTTCTCCAACTAGTAGATTTCTATTATTAATATGTTCGTACAATAAAAAGTTTGGCATAGCATAAATGTTTGGCTAAAGTTTATATAAAGGTTCAAACAAAAAATAGCCAAACATTCAAAACTAGTAAAGGAAAATTATTCAACTTTAGCCAAACATTCGAAAGTTTTCCTATGTATTTTGGGTTAAATTAGCCAAAGTTGTTCTAGCTAATCTAAAATATGACTTTAGTAATTTTTTCCCTGCATTCTAGAACTTTCTAGAACATTCTAGGACTTTTAGAAACATTCTGAAACTTTCAGAACATCCTAGAACTTTCTGAATGTATTTCCTTAGATTCCCTTATATTCCTGTAGACTCCCTTACATTTTAGAACATTCTAAAACTTATTAGAACAATTTGAAACTTTCTAGAAAGATTCTCTTAGATTCCCTTTCATTCTACAACATTTTGGAAGTTTCTAGAAGAATTCCCTTAGATTCTCCCTAGATTCTCTTATATTCTAAAACTTTTTGAAACTTCCTAAAATATTCTGAAACTTTCTAGAGCATTCTAGAAGTATTTAGAAGATTCTAGAACTTTCTAGAGCCTTCCATAACATTCTAAAACTTTCTAGAATATTATATCCTATTTTATTTAATTAAGTCATTACCCTTAAGTATAATTAAAACATCAATTATTTCAATGAATCAATACTTGATCTAGCGGTGGGTTTGAAAGGCAACGACGAGGGTTCAAATTCCCCAAATAATATGAAACTTTTAAAAACCCCTTCTAATGGGCCGAGCATTCAACGTGTGCTGTAGGATCTTGGACCCAATCAAGGATCGAGATCACCCCATGTGGCAAAAATCTAAAGAACATGAGCCATAGGATCTTGGATCAACGATCAAGATCAAGAACAATCTACACCGTCGGACATATTACATATAATTCCCAAAGCCATGTGCACCGTAGGATATGTCCCCAAGTAACGTGAGCCGTAGGATCTCGAATCAATGAGCAGGATCAAGAACCATCTGGACCGTAGGATCTATTACATATAATTCCCAAAGCCATGTGCATTGTAGGATATGCCCCAAAGCCACGTGACCGTAGGATCTTGGACCAACGATCAGGATCAAGAACCATCTGGACCGTAAGATCGATTACATATAATTCCCAAAGGCATGTACACCGTAGGATACGTCCCAAAGCCACGTGAGTCGTACGATCTCGGACCAACGATCAGGATCAGATCAACCTGGACCGTCGGATCGTCTATATAGAATCTATACAGAGACTCCCAAGCCATCTGGGCCGTAGGATACGTCCCAAAGCCATATGAGCCGTAGGATCTCAGACCGACGGTCAGGATCAAATCAACTTGGACCATAGGATCGTCTATATAGAAACTCCCAAACCATCTGGGCAGTGGGATACATCCCAAAGCAATGTGAGTCATAGGATCTTGAACCGACGGTCTGATAAGTACGATAAACATAAGAACATATATATGTTAGATATATAAGAAATTTAGCACATTCTACAGTGCATGTTCCAATTTTACCATGTTTCTACAGTGCAATTTCATATCGGCGCATGTTTCAGAACATTATGAAGAAGTAGAGTTTAAACTTTTTATTTTGGTCCTGAGCTGCTTACTCATGTTCTTCTTTTAGGCATGTGGTGCTTGCGCGCGTGTGTCTATAATATCCTAGAAGATACTTTTGAAGACTTTCTACTTTGAGCTTGAGGTGCTTATTCCATGGTCTCTAGAACATTCTAGAATCTTCTATAATATTTAAACATTCTATTTTGACTATTTGCAGGTTTTCAAAAAAAACTTTCTATTTTTAGGTACTTACCCACGACCATCTACAATATTCTAGAACAATCATGAACATCCTAGAACATTCCAGAACTTTCTAGAACATTCTAGACATCCTAGTCAAAAAGACTTTCTATTTTTAGATTGAGATGCTTAACCATGAGCATCTAGGACATTTTAAAATATTGTAGAACTTTCTAGAACATTTCAAAACAATCTAGAACATGCCACAAGTTATTTAACTCATCCTATGGTGCAAGTTGCTACGGCACAATTTCAGACTGACGTCAAGATTCCACTAGATTCTCAAAGATCTTATAAAAATCTGGTTGTTTCCCTTAGATCCCCTTAGATTTTATGAGATTCCTTTAGATTTTATGACAGCTGCCTTACATTCTATGGAGATTCCTCTAAGATGTTATGAAGATTCCCTTTGTTCCATTAGATTTCCTTAAATTTGATGAGATGCCCTTAAATTCCTTAACATTTTATAAGGTTTGTCTAGATTCTCTAAGATTCCATCAGAATTTTCCTTCGAAGATTTATGGAGATTCCCTTAGATTCCTTTAGATTCCCTCAGACTCCTTTAGATTTTATAAGATCCCTTATATTCTAGAACTATCTAGAAGATTCTAGAAGCCTCTCTGATTCCTCGACTCAGGTACAAGTTATTTCAAAGCTTTCTGGTGTTCCCAGGATTAGTAGAGCAGAAGTTTGCCATTTGGCGGGACTTCTTGGGTGTTGTAGATGGTGATGGTCAGTTTGTACAGCAGTAGAGCTGCAGTTTTTCTGTGAGTTTGTTATGGAGTGTCGAGGTATCGCTGTCTCTTTGGGGCAGTTCTCCTTCCTCCTCACTTGCTTTGTAACATTACCATTCTTTTAATATATTGATGACACAGTTCTTCAAAAAAAAAAAAAAAAAAAAAAAAAAAGATTCTAGAACTTTCTAGAGCCTCCCAAGACATTTTTAAAACTTTCGAGAACTGTTTAAAATATTCTAGAACTATATAATCTATTTTATCTTAGACCATTACCCTTAAGTAAACTTAAAATATTAATAATTTTAGTGAATCAATGTTTGATCTAGTGGTTAGAATGGGGGCCTTGTGGGACAATAATCAGGGTTCAAGTCCCCCCAAAAAGATGAATTTTTTTAAAGTCTCTCCTGAAGGGCCGAGCATTTAACATGAGACATAGGATCTTGGACCTGATCAAGGGTCGAGATTGGCTACATGGCAAAAATCTAAAGCAACATGAGCCTTAGGATCTTGGATCGACGATCAGGATCAAGAACAATCTGGGCCATAGTATCTATTACATATAATTCTCAAAGCCATACCGTAGGATAGTCTCAAAGCAACCTGGACCATAGGATCGTCTATATAGAATCTATATATAGAAACTCCCAAGCCATCTGAGTCGTATGATACGTCCCAAAGCCATGTGAACTGTAGGATCTCGAACGGACGGTCGAATAAGCGCGACAAATATAAGAACATATATATGTTAGACAAGAAATTTAGCACGTCTTACAGTGCATGCCGGCACATGTTTCAAAACATATATATGTTAGACAAGAAATTTAGCACGTCTTCCAGTTTACCATGTTTCGACAGTGCAATTTCATACCGGCACATGTTTCAAAATATTATCGAGAATCAGAGTTTAAACTTTTTATTTTGGTCCTGAGGTACTTACTCATGTTGTTACTTTAGGCATGTGGTGCTTTCGCACTTGTGTCTACAATATTCTAGAAAATACTTTTGAAACTTTTTCGAGAACATCCTACATCACCTTTGTAAAAAAAAGCTTTCTATTTATAGATTGAGGCGCTTACCCACAAGCATACGGAAACATTTTAGAACATTCTATTTTGGTTCTTTGCAAAGTTTCAAAAAAAGAAATCTGTATTTTTTGACTGAGATGCTTACCATAAGCATCTGGAACATATTACAACATCCCAAAATATTTCATTTTGGCTCTCATGAACATCTAGAACATTAGAAAACTTTCTAAAACTATTTAAACTATTATAGAACATTCTATTTTGACTTTCACAAATTTTCGAAAAAAACTTTCTATTTTTAGATGCTTACCCACGACTATCTACAATATTCCAATCAACAACATTCTAGAATATTTTGGAACTTCCTAGAACTACGGTTCCCCTGAGTTCTTTCAGAATTTATGAAGGTTCCCTTAGATTCCTTTAGATTCCCTTAGACTTCCTTAGATTTTATGAGATTGCCCTGGGCTCCCTTACGTTATATGATATTCAAATAGATTCTATGAGGACTCCCCTAGATACTCTAAGATTTCCTCAAGGTTCCCTTAGATTTTATGAAGATTCCCTTAGATTTTAAGAGATTCTATTAGACCCACGAATATTTTGTTAGATTCCCTTACGTTTTATGAGATTTTCTTAAATTCCCTGAGATTCTCCTAGATTCTTTTACATTCTAAAACCTTTAGAATATTCTAAGACCTTTTAAAATATTCTAAGACCTTTTAGAATATTCTAAGACTTTCAGAAACATTCTGAAACTTTCTGAACATCCTAGAACTTTCTGGAAGTATTTCCTTATATTCTCTTATGTTCCTATAGATTTCCTTATATTCTTGAACTTTCTAGAACATTCTAGAACTTTCTACAAAATTTTAAAACTTTCTAGAAGAATTCTATTAGATTCTCCCTAGATTCTCTTATATTCTAAAACTTTTTGGAATTTTCTAAAATATTCTGGAACTTTTTAGAGCGTTCTAGAACTATCTAGAAAATTCTAGAACTTTCTAGAGCTTTCTAAAGCCTTCCAGAACATTTTAGAACTTTCTAGACCTATCTAAAATATTATAGTCTATTTTATCTTAATTAAATCATTACCTTAAGTATATTTGAAACATTAATTATTTTAATGAACCAATGTTTGGTTTAATGGTTAGAATGAGGGGGAAATAACTAGGGTTTAAATTCCCCAAATAACTTATAACTTTTAAAAGCCTCTCCTAATGGCCCGAGCATTCAATGTGAGCCGTTGGATTTTGGACCCAATCAAGGGTCAAGATCGCCCCACGTGGCGAAAATCTTCAGCAACATGAGCCCTAGGATCTTGGATCGACGATCAAGATCAAGAACAATCTAGACCGTTGGATCTATTACATATAATTCACAAAGCCATGTGCACCGTAGGATATGTCGCCAAGCAACGTGAGCCGTAGGATCTCAGATCAACGATCAGGATAAAAACCAACCTGGACCATAGGATCGATTACATATAATTCCCAAAGCCATGTGCACCGTAGGATATGTCCCCAAGCAACGTGAGCCGTACAATCTCAGACCGAGGATCGAGATTAGATCAACCTGGACCGTCGGATCGTCTATATAGAATATATATAGAAACTCTCAAGCCATCTGGGCCGTAAGATACATTTCAAAGCCACGTGAGTCGTAGGATTTCGGACCGACGGTCAGGATCAAATCAACTTGGACCGTAGGATCGTCTATATAGAATCTATATAGAAACTCCCAAGCCATCTGGGCCATAGGATATATCCCAAAGCCACTTGAACTGTAGGATCTCGAACGGACAGTCGGATAAGCGTGGCAAACAACAGAACATTTATATGGTAGATAGATATAGTAGATAGATATAGAAAATATAGTGCTGGGTTATTTCTAGATATTTTGATATTTAAGAGATATAACAATGGGTTATCAAGATCTTAAGAAGATGATCCATTGCAACAATGGGATTTAAATTGGAGTTTCTGACCAAAACTTACAGTACAAAACTGACATAGTGGAGGTGAGCTACAACTACAATACTATAAGATAAACTAAAATATGTTGCTCTTCTAATATTGGCCATTTAAATAGTTGATGTGGTATCTTAAGCCATCCTTTGACGGGATGTCAATTTGCGTCTATTGGCATGGTTTTTTATCAAAGAAAAATAGACCTTGGTTCCAGTATTGCGTACATTCTGCAGTTTAATTGTGCTAAACTTTTCGTTCATTTCTTCACAATCAAAGCATTCTTAGCATGCTTTCCCATTAGAATGTTTGAGCTGGAGCATGGCACCTTGTTCTAGATATTCAGTTCCATCGCCAAGATTCTAGTGCAAGAATGTTCAGAACTAGGGAATCCTTGCCATATATTGAAACTCCGGTGTAATAAACCATTTGGAATAATAGAAGGAATGGACGAATATTAACTCTTTTACCATAAAAAAGAAAAGAAAGAGAATATGTGAACAAGTATTGTATTTCTTAAATTTGTGGTTTGCCAATGCTAGAGTAATAAGATGACTATTTCAAGCACAAAATATAAGGAATTCAATATTGTAATTCCTAAATTAGGAAGACGAAGTTAGTACTGTTTAGCAGTATCCAAATCCTTTTTTTTCAAATAAAATCCACATCTAAGACGCAAGATTATCATTTGCAGCCGCATTGCTTTCCAAAACCTCTTTCCAACACATGAAAGTGGCCTTACAGTTTGTCAAACCACAATCTTGAGATTGAGAAGGAGAAGTTTTCATGAAGCGTATGGGATATATGGACCCAAATTGACTCACATAATACACAAATGTGCGCAGCAATTCTACCCAGATATTCCTTGAATATTTTCTCTTCTTCATTGCATGCTCCACAACATAAGGCAAGAAATATTTGATCTCAACGCCTCCTTGACTAACTTTAGCCTTAGGGTGTAGTCCGAGGTATGATCCATAGGCATTAAACTCAAGCAGAATAGGCTGGTGGGTATTGATATGGAGAAGCTTAGCAAGCTGAGGGTCGAGAGAGGAGATATGGACCTCTAAGATGTACTTAGAAGCTTGTTTGGTAATGCGGCCCATTGAAGGACAAGTCCATGAGAGATGGCTTGGAGTTGGAAAGGTACAAAAAGGCCCCATTCTTGCAATTCTTGCAATTCTAATAAAGGGGTTCGGGAAATGGGAAAAGAAGAAAGCAAAAGGGCCGTTGCAGCACGAGCAGCTGCAGAAACCACGTAGAAGCTAGAGCGGCATTCTTCTGCAGCCAGATCAAGCTGGGCGTCATATATGTGGGCGGTGGACGAGCAGAATTGTTTGGAGGATCGGGTCTAGGCTGTCTGCTTGGTACACAGATTCTTCAAGGCCGGACGCCCAAGCCCAGAATGTGGCAGGTCTTGGCGTATGAGATATGTGCCATTCAACGCCCCCCATTCTGATCCTGTACAGCCCTTTTTGGTAGCTAATAAACCTGGCCTCTGCTGCGCATTTGTTCTTTGCCTAGCTGCTTCTTCGCGTCGGCGGCCCCCCGATCAAGCTTCAGGCTCTTTCATATCCTCGCCAATTCTACTCCTCACTCCAATAAATTGCTCCCCTACCCGACCCAACACGATGCCATACCTTCTTGCCCCACCCAATTCCAAATAGAGCTGAAGCTTCCTCCATATCCACATAGAGTCGAAGCTTCCTTCACTTGTTTTCCGCCCTTAAACCTCTCATCTTTATTTTATCTTTCTTTCCAGATAATGAAGATTAGTTCATGCTCTTTCCTCAACATTCCTTATGTGTTCATTGTCAACTTATTACTTGTGCTTCACGGTCATTGTGTTCATTGTCACTTTGGCATGTTGGAGCCTAGGTGGCATGTTTGAACCACCTTGGCATGTTTGAGCCTAGGTGGCATGTTTGAACCACCTTGGCATGTTTGAGCCTAGGTGGCATGTTTGAGCCACCTTGGTGTGTTTGAGCCTAAGTGGCATTTTGGAGCCCACATGGCATGTTTGAGCCCCCTTGGCATGTTTGAGCCACCTTTGCATGTTGGAGCCTAGGTGGCATCTTGGAGCCGACGTGGCATGTTTGAGTCACCTTGGCATGTTGGAGCCTAGGTGGCATGTTGGAGCCCACGTGGCATGCTTGAGCTTACGTGGTATGTTGGAGCCTAGGAGGCATGTTTGAGCCACCTTGGCATGTTGGAGCCTAGGTGGCATGTTGGAGCACACGTGGCATGTTTGAGCCACCTTGGCATGTTTGAGCCTAGGTGGGACATTGGAGCCTAGGTGGCATGTTTGAGCCACCTTGACATGTTGGAGCCTAGGTGTCATGTTGGAGCCCACGTGCCATGTTTGAGCCAGCTTGGCATGTTTAAGCCTAGGTAGCATGTTGGAGCCTAGGTGGCATGTTGAAGCCACCATGGCATGTTGGAGCCTAGGAGGCATGTTTGAGCCACCTTGCCATGTTGGAGCCTAGGTGACATGTTGGAGCCCACGTGCCATGTTTGAGCCAACGTGGCATGTTTAAGCCTGGGTAGCATGTTGGAGCTTAGGTGGCATGTTGAAGCCACCTTGGCATGTTGGAGCCTAGGTGGCATGTTTGAGCAACCTTGGTGTATTTGAGCCTAGGTGGCATTTTGGAGCCCACATGGCATGTTTGAGCCACCTTGGCATGTTTGAGCCACCTTGGCATGTTGGAGCCTAGGTGGCATGTTGGAGCCCGCGTGGCATGTTTGAGCCACTTTGGCATATTTGAACCACCTTGGCATGTTTGGGCCTAGGTGGCATGTTGGAGCCTATGTGGCACATTTGTGCCACCTTGGCATGTTGGAGCCTAGGTGGCATATTGTGAGCCACCTTGGCATGTTGGAGCCAACGTGGTATGTTGGAGCCCGCGTGGCATATTTGAGCTACCTTGGCATGTTGGAGCCTAGGTATTTGACCTAGGTGGATGTTTGAGCCACCTTGGCATGTTGGAGCCCACGTGGCATGTTTGAGCCCACGTTGCATGCTTGACCTTAGGTGGCATGTTGGAGCCTAAGTGGCATGTTGGAGCCCACGTGGCATGTCTGAGCCACCTTGGCATGTTTGAACCGCATTGGCATGTTTGAGCCTGGGCGGCATGTTGGAGCCTAGGTGGCACATTTGTGCCACCTTGGCATGTTGGAGCCTAGGTTGCAGCCACCTTGGCTTGTTGGAGCCTAGGTGGCATGTTGTAGCCTACGTGGCATGTTTGAGCTACCTTGGCATGTTTGAGCCACCTTGGCATGTTGGAGCCTAGGTAGCATGTTGTGAGCCACCTTGGCTTGTTGGAGCCTAGGTGGCATATTGTATCCTGCGAGGCATGTTTGAGCTACCTTGGCATGTTTGAGCCTAGGTGGCATGTTGGAGCCCAGGTGACATGTTTGAGCCACCTTGGCATGTTGGAGCCTAGGTGGCATGTTTGAGCCACCTTCGCATGTTGGAGCCCACGTGGCATGTTTGAGCCACCTTGGCATGTTGGAACCCACGTAGCATGTTAGAGTGGGTATGGCTTTTTTGAGTCCTTCAAGAAATGCATATATGATGCCAAACCAGTGTCTATCTTTAGTTCTTCATATCAATATGTCTTCTACAAGTTGCCAAGTGATGGATATCTTCAAGTTTCATGCTCTAGAAGCTCTCTCACACACATGTATAAAGTCAAATGCTAGTGAGTGTGTCAAGCATGCATACAGCTCTTTTATGCCGCCATTTTGTGGCAGTAATGGCATGTGGACAACTTGGTCATACATGGATTCTTAGAAAACCATAAAAAACCACACCTCAAAAAAACACTACCTTAGAAAACAACACCTTAAAAAAAACATCCCTTCAAGAAACCTCACCGCCTGAGAAAACAACACATCCTTAAAAAAGAAACTACACCTCCTTAAAAAACCACACATTCTTAAGAAAAAAAGCTACAGCTCCCTAAGAAAAACTACAGCATATCCTTGAAAAACTACACTTCTGTATAACTACGTGTAGGTTTTTTTCAAATCTTCAAAAAAAAAATCCGTTTTTTGTTTTTACTGTTGTTTTCAGTTGTGGACCAAATGTTGGGTTTGTAGTGTTGCTTCCCTTAGATCCCCTTAGATTTTATGAGATTCCTTTAGATTCCCTTAGGTTTTATGACAATTCCCTTACATTCTATAGAGATTCCCCTAGATTCTCTAAGATGTTATGAAGATTCTCTTTGGTTCCATTATATTTCTTTAAATTTTATGAGATTCCCTTAAATTCCTTTACATTTTATAAGGTTTGTCTAGATTCTCTAAGATTCCATCAGAATTCTCCTTTTCCCTCAGACTCCTTTAGATTTTATAAGATCCCTTACATTCTAGAACTATCTAGAAGATACTAGATTCTAGATTAGAAGAATCTAGAACTTTCTAGAGCTTCCGAAAACATTTTAGAACTTTTTAGAACTGCTTAAAATATTCCAGAACATTATAATCTATTTTATCTCAAACATTACCCTTAAGTAAATTTAAAATGTTAATAATTTTAGTGAAACCATATTTGGTCTAATGATTAGAATAGAGGCCTTGCGGGGCAATAATCAGGGTTCGAATTCTCTAAAAAATATAAATTTTTTAAAAGCCTCTCCTAAAGGGCCGAGCATTAACATGAGACTTAGGATCTTGGACCTGATCAAGGGTGGCAAAAATCTAAAGCAACGTGAGCCTTAGGATCTTGGATCGATGATCAAGAACAATCCGGGCCATAGTATCTATTACATATAATTCCTAAAGCCGTGTGCACCGTAGGATATGTCTCAAAGCAGTAGACCCATTATCAAGATCAAATCAACCTGGACCGTAGGATCGTCTATATAGAAACTCCCAAGCCATCTGAGCCGTAAGATACGTCCCAAAGCCATGTGAACCGTAGGATCTCGAACGAACGGTCGAATAAGCGTGACAAACATAAGAACATATACATGTTAGACAAGAAATTTAGCACGTTCTACGGTGCATAATCCAGTTTACCATGTTTCTACGGTGCAATTTCATACCGGCACATGTTTCAAAATATTAACGAGAATTAGAGTTTAAACTTTTTATTTTGGTCCTGAGGTGCTTACTCATGTTGTTATTTTTAGGCATGTGGTGCTTTCGCACTTGTGTCTACAATATTCTAGAAAATACTTTTGAAACTTTTTCTAGAACATCCTACAACACCTTTGTAAAAAAAAAGCTTTCTATTTATAGAGGTGCTTACCCACAAGCATGTAAAACATTTTAGAAGACTCTATTTTGATTCTTTGCAAAGTTTTTAAAAAAAAAAAAAAATCTCTATTTTTAAACTGAAGTGCTTACCATAACCATCTGGAACATACTACAACATCCCAAAGTATTTTATTTTGGCTCTCATGAACATCTAGAACATTAAAGAACCTTATAAAACTATCTAAGCCATTATAGAACATTCTATTTTGACTTTCATAAATTTTCAAAAAAAACTTTCTATTCTTAGATGCTTGCCCACGACTATCTAGAATATTCTAGAATAATTAAGAACGTTCTAGAATATTTTAGAACTTTCTAGAACTAAGATTCCCCTGAGTTCTGTCAAAATTTATGAAGATTCTCTTAGATTCTTTTAGATTCCCTTAGATTTTATGAGATTGCCCTGGGTTCCCTTACAATATATGAGATTCAAATAAATTCTATAAAGATTCCCCTGGATACTCTAAGACTCCATCAAGGTTCCCTTAGATTTTATAAAGACTCCGTTAGATTCCCTTAGATTTTAAGAGATTCTCTTAGGCACATGAATATTTTGTTAGATTCTCTTACATTTTATGAGATTTTCTTAGATTCCCTTAGATTCTCCTAGATTCTTTTACATTCTAGAATTTTTTAGAACATTCTAGGACCTTAAAAAACATTCTGAAACTTTCTGAATATCCTAGAACTTTCTAGAAGTATTTCCTTAGATTCTCTTACATTCCCGTAGATTCCCTTATATTTTAGAATTTTCAAGAACATTCTAGAACTTCCTACAAAATTCTGGAACTTTCTAGAAGAATTCTATTAGATTCTCCATAGATTCTCTTATATTCTAAAACTTTTTGGAACTTTCTAAAATATTATGGAACTTTTTAGAGCGTTCTAGAACTACCTAGAAGATTCTAGAACTTTCTAGAGCCTTTTAGAACATTCTCGAACTTTCTAGAACTATCTAGAATACTCTATTTTATCTTAATTAAATCATTACCTTAAGTATATTTGAAACATCAATTATTTTAATAAACCAATGCTTGGTCTAGTGGTTAAAATGGGGGGCTTGGAGGGTAATGATAGCGTTCAAATCCCCTAAATAACATAAAATTTTTAAAAGCTTCTCCCAATGGCCCAAGCATTCAACGTGAGCCGTTGGATCTTGGACCGAATCAAGGGCCGAGATCGGCCCACGTGGCAAAAATCTAAAGCAACATGAGCCTTAGGATCTTGGATCGACAAGAACAATCTAGACCGTTAGATCTATTACATATATAATTCGCAAAGCCATGTGCACCATAGAATATGTCCCAAAGCAATGTGAGCCGTAGGATCTCGAATCAACGATCATGATAAAAAACAACCTGGACCGTAGGATCGATTACATATAATTCTCAAAGCCATGTGCACCGTAGGATATGTCCCCAAGCAACATGAGCCGTACGATCTCGAATCAACGATCAAGATCAGATTAACTTGGACCGTCGGATCATTTATATAGAATCTATATAGAAATTCCCAAGCCATCTGGATTGTAGGATACGTCCCAAAGCTACATGAGTCGTATCGGACCGACGGTCAAGATCAAATCAACTTGGACCGTAGGATCGTCTATATAGAATCTATATAGAAACCCCCAAGCCATCTTGGCCGTAGGATATGTCCCAAAGCCACGTGAACTGTAGGATCTCAAACGAAGGGTCGGATAAGCGCGACAAATATAAGAACATATATATGTTAGATAGATATAGTAGATAGATATAGCAAAATATAGTGCTGGGTTATCAATCTTGTTAATTTGGAATTTTCTGGTTTGGCGGAAAACATTTTTGGATTATTCTTTTATGCGATTTCCTAAGATTTTTGGGGTTTCTGAACGTCGGAAACTTTTTCTGATATTCCAAAAATCGTAGAATTTTTTGTTATGGAGAAAATTTTCATGAGATTTTTCCCTTAACCTCAATGCCACACAATCTGCATGCATTTCAGTGGCATCTAGGAAGATATATTCAGAGGGATTTTCCAGTGCGGCAAGGGTGCGTCGGTAAGGAGTGCATGCCATATTTGTGGCCACTATTTTGCCCCAAGTTCGATTGGTACTGCAGTTTGATTTCCTCGCGAATGGCCCAACGGATTCTGCCACATGATGTGAGCATAAGGTTTCTTTTCCTTTGAGTTTCTGTCAGAGCTCTTCTTTGAAGTTCCATATTTGTCTTATTTGTCTTGCTATGCTTTTGCATGATATCATCTAACTAGAACCAACAGGGCTTGCATTGTTATTGCCATATCCCTGGCTGTAAAGATTTTCATAGCCACAAGCACCACTATCATAGCCAACTTCGTTTTAAAATGGAGAAATTGCTAACTAAAAGCAAACAAAAACATTGTACTATTACTTATGATAAAGAGAGATAAGGGATCTGGAAAATTATACCCATAGTTCTGCCAGCATCTCTGCCTCCATAAAATGTAGCATGGCGGTAGCTCCAACTGCCTTGAACAAGGCTTTTAGGGCAAGAACATGCTACCAAAGCCAAGAACATGATTTTTTTCAAGAAATAGACCTACCTGTGATTACCACTACTCGACCTCTGGACATATACAGAAAAGCAATGGGAATTTCCTTTATTTCGATGTGTTGCCACAATGATCAAAAGTGTAAAACTTATTAATATAACATGAAATACCTTATGACCATAGCCATTTGTCTTTATTTGTTGGAGCAAGAATTGTTAAAATCAAAGCCTACATTATCTGGCTACTGCAAAACGAGAGCCTGCAACAATTTGGATGTATAGCTTGGCTCCTTTCTATGTTGGAAATTTGAGGGCAAAATTCTGGCCACAAATCTATGAGTTTTGGCGTTGTGGCAATCTGCACAAATCCATCTAGAAGCAAGATTATAATTAACCAAGCTTGCATCTGTGTTAGCTACCTCCCCTGTGTGATATAGCTTCTTGCACATTAGGCTGCAACTGTGATTCCACCTTACCCATCTTCAGGATGATGGTTTGTTTGCAGGTTTTATCATAGGTAGCATTTACTCTTCTGTGCCAATCAATTTAAGAGAATGTGAAGCATGATGTTCATCCTAATAGGTTTTACCAGTAGTTTTGATGCTATCTCAACATGTTTAGAACAAGCTGGAAAGAGCAATTCTTTGCTACGTCCTACAGGATAAGTTGGTTTTGATGGTCAATGCTTTTCAAGATCTTTCTAGCATTCAAATGCATGCATTTTTAGCCTATATTTATCTAGAATGGATTGATAATAGTGCTAAGATTATGCATTTTCCTTTAATTCTATGTTGTCTCATCAGCTTATTGGATTTTCATTTGATTCCTATGTTGTTATGATCTCTACTATCATATGTTAGCATTTTCTCATTATGTGTCATCTGTTCAACTATAATATCTCAGTAAAACCTAGCAAGATCAAGCCATGGCTTTGACACTTCAGCTCAAAGGCTGGATCCATCAAAAATGTCCTTGGGGATGTATGTAATGCCATGAAGCCAGAAATTGAGACGGAGCAAACTATAGGGAATTTGCATTTTGCAATTAACAAGAGGATCCCGAGGTAGCAGAAAGGATGTGGGTAATTGAGTAACATTATTTGACTTTTGCATATAAAGAGAGCAGCTAAGAAATAAATGCTTCCATTTAAGCTTTATATTTATAGAAGAGTTAGAAGAATCTTCAACAAGGTTAATAGGAAGCTTCAACAATGCTCTGTACTCCAGAGTGCTACTACAATAACATATGAGTGGCATCTTCCTTTTGAAGTGTGAATGGATTACTTTAGAAGGATCCAAAGTTTCAGAAATTCAAACTAGGTCTTATACAATAGTCTACATATTGCAATGACAATTTAACACTCTGCAGATGTATGAGCAGGGACAATAAGATATTAAATCAAAGAAGTGTGCACTTTTATCCAGCAAATGCCTACAATATGGCACGCGTTCCCAGTCTCATCTCAACATGCAAGGTATGCCACTCTTCTTTGTTGATCAATGAGACTAATATTCTGATATGATGACCATTTCTTTACAATATCGCTTTTCTTCATATATGTATGAGCTATTACAAGCTCAGATTGTTAGGATGCAAACAAGCTCCTGTTGCTTATAACGCAACATGAATCAATTATATCTTGGAACTATTTGATCAGTCTTGAACCTGCAACATCTGATTTGCTGTTGAGATAGAGTTGTTAGTTGGTTATTGTATTGCATTGTCTTAGATTTTTGCTTTTTCGAGCTTAAATTGCTGCCTGTTTTGCAGGCTTAAGTTGCTGCCTGGTCTAATCATTCTAACAGTGAGAATTTGGAATTTCAATTTTGTAGGGTTCACTTTCGACTGTTTCAAATTCTCTGACATTTTCCCATAATTCATTCAGACCAGACTCATTCCATGTACCATGGTGCTCTTCATAATTGAGGCTTATTTCATGGTCCATTGTGCTGCATAATTCAGCCAGATCAGTCAAAGATGCAGGGTAAGATAAATGGACAGAACAATGTTTATGTTGCAGACTCGAATAAATGCCATATTGGTAATAAGGAGATAACATACAATCTCAGATTGCTATTGCATGTTGGGGATGCATATGCATGGCTCTTACATCGTTGCTTGGTCTCAATCTATATGCAATACAAAACAATAGCTTTTGCTTGATATTTAAGTAGCATTAGAACATGACTCCGTAGTTGGACTTGGCGTAACTAGGTTTTCAATGAGCCTTTAATGTCTTTCTAGCTAGAATTATTGCCATTATCATAACCACCATAAATAAAATGAGCATTATATAACTCTTATTATTCAAATTGTCACACATTGTTGCCATTAGCATAACCACTATAAATAAAATGTGGACTAATGCGAATTATGCCTTGACATACGGCAATTTCTCCCCACATATTTATAGTGCATAACATTGCTAAGAAAGACCCCATTGAGCAAGCCTCCCAATTTTAAGAGTGTTTGTTAACCCCAATATAGGACATTGTTGAGTGTTTTTTAACTCTGATACAAGACATTGTTGCGAAGGACCATTAATGTATGATCCAAATTTAAATTTGCTATTGAGAAGAATATCAAGTTGTTTGTTCAATCGATTAGTATACGTACACATTTAGAATTAATATACAATACAATTTGTGATGCTTTTTGATAATGTTCTTGCAACTGTATGCTTTAGTCAATTAGCATTGTATATTACAACATGCCTTTGCATCGCATCTAAGTTAAGGTCATACTATAACATATTTACAGTTCAACATTTGAGATCAAGTTCATAATTTTGTGCACAATGGGCTTTTATCTTCATCCATGAATCTTCAAGGGTTGATCTATAGTACACTCTCCCTCCTCCTTTTCTCCCAAAAAGCCACATTTCCTAGCCAGCTATCAACAATCTCCTTCCTCCCATCCCCTGTCAAGCTGTTATTAAGGCCCGGCAACGCCGGGCACCATAACTAGTTTCTAGATAGTTTGATATTTAAGAGATATAACAATGGGTTATCAAGATCTTAAGAAGATGACCCATTGCAACAATGTGATTTGAACTCGACCAAAACTTACAGTGCAAAACTGACATAGTGGAGGTGAGCTACAACTAATATAATACTATAAGATAAACTAAAACACATTGCTCTTCTAATATTGGCCAATTTAAATAGTTAAAACAGACCTTGGTTCCAGTATTGTGTACATTCTGCAGTTTATTTGTGCTAAACTTATCCTTCATTTCTTCACAATCAAAACATTCTTAGCATGCTTTCCCGTTAGAATGTTTGAGCTGGAGCATGGCACCTTGCTCTAGATATTCAGTTCCATTGCCAGGATCCTAGTGCAAGAATCTTCAGAACCAAGGAATCCTTGCCATATATTGAAACTCCGGTGTAATAAACCATTGGGGATAATAGAAGGAATGGATGACTCAGAAGATTTAGGAATAAAAAGAATAACTCTTTTACCATAAAAAGGAAAAGAAAGAGAATATGTGATAAGTATTATATTTGTTAATTTTGTGGTTTGCCATTGCTAGAGTAATAAGATGACTATTCAAGCACAAAATATAGAATTCAATATTGTAATTCCGAAATAAAGAAGATGAATTTTGTACTATTTAGTAGTATCCAAAGCCTTTTTTTTACATAAAATCCACATCTAAGGTGCAAGATTATCATTTGCAGTCACATTGCTTTCCAAGACCTCTTTCCAACACATGAAAGTGGCCGTACACTTTGTCGAACCACAATCTTGAGATTTAGAAGGAGAAGTTTTCGTGAAGCATATGGGACATATGGACCCAAATTGACTCACATAATACACAAATGTGCGCAGAAGTTCTACCCAGATATTGCTTGAATCTTGTCTCTTCTTCATTTCATGCTCGACAACATAAGGCAAGAAATATTTGATCTCAACGCCTCCTTGACTAACTTTAACCTTAGGGTGTAGTCCGAGGTATGATCCATAGGCATCAAACTCAAGCAGAATTGGCTGGTGGGTATTGATACGAAGGAGATTAACAAGTTGAGGGTCGAGAGGGAAATGAGAGATATGCACCTCTAAGATGTACTTGGAGGGTTTTTTGGTAATGTGACACCATTGAAGGACAAGTCCATGGGAGATGGCTTGGAGTTGGAAAGGTACAAAAAGGCCCCATTCTTGCAATTCTTGCAATTCTAATAAAGGGGTTTGGGAAATGGGAAAAGAAGAAAGCAAAAGGGCCGCTGCAGCACGAGCAGCTGCAGAAACCGCGACCAAGCTAGAGCGGCATTCTTCTGCGGCCAGATCGAGCTGGGCTTCATATTGTGGGCGGAGGGCGAGCAGAATTGTTTGGAGGATCTGTTCTAGGCTATCTGCTTGGTAGACAGATTCTTCAAGGCCGGACGCCCAAGCCCAGAATGTGGCAGGTCTTAGTGTATGAGATATGTGCCATTCAACGCCCCCCATTCTGATCCTGTACAGCCCTTTTTGGTAGCTGATAAATCTGGCCTCTGCTGCGCATTTGTTGCTGCCTAGCTGCTTGCTGCGCCAGCAGCTGAATTCCGACTGCGCTTCGCTCTCTTCCATATCCGACCCAATTCTACTCCTCACTCCAATAAATTGCTCCTCTGTCACTCCAATAAATTGCCATATTGATACGCTTTAAGAAAAACTTAAAGGCGTACTTCTTAGAACAACAGTTGTGTAGACAAGTTAAAGAAGAAAACAGTCTTTGATAAGAACAAATGGCTTGGTTTCCACAACCAATGGATTGGGCATCCAATTTCCACCCAACCGGATCCAGAAAAGAACTAAGGCAATTCCCAAGGGAAAAGAATGAAAGGAATTGATCACAGCCTATTAACCCTTCAGCTTATGATCAACCCAATCTACAACCGTATTGGCTTAGATGGGCTCAAACACAACCACCAAGGAATAGAAT
Organism: Isoetes taiwanensis; assembly: GCA_021234155.1. Taxonomy (NCBI): domain Eukaryota; kingdom Viridiplantae; phylum Streptophyta; class Lycopodiopsida; order Isoetales; family Isoetaceae; genus Isoetes; species Isoetes taiwanensis. The sequence goes on from JAJEKV010000052.1 coordinate 8,910,226, forward strand.
TTGTCTCAATCTCGGACTTATCAGGAAAGCCAGCAATCAATACAGACCCAGAAGTCACGCCTGCAAGATCTTCGGCTAAATCAGAGAGTTGCAGGTCGGATTTAGGCAACAGCGATCAGAGACCAGTTTGCTGAAGCCAAAGTAGAGGATTTACAGCTCGCCGGATTCTGCAGGAGCCGGAATTGAAGACTAAAATTTGTTGCTGCCGTAACACCGAACAGGCCGTTATTTGTAGCCAAATCGGACCTTTTACCCAGAGAAAAAGGTGCTGCTACCATGCTATTTCGATCTCTACAGAATCCGCCTTTTTCATGATACAATTAGGCCCTTTTTTCCACGGCAGTCTTATTTTAAGGCTGTGTTATTTTTATAAGCAACCCTTTTGGGCTCCATGTCAGCTCCACGTCATACTAAGACATGTCCTAAAAATATCGATTTTCCATTGCGTAAAATACAAAACATCTACCATTAAGCTAAGAGGTGTCTTATATGTGACGTTCCACATATTTATACGCCTTTTTAAGTATAAATATGTGACACGTCACTATGAATAATTAATGGTATATTAATTATTCATAAGCTAAGATTAGCTATGTTAATAATTAAATTATAAAGGTGGAAACCTAACCTTAAACCCTAATTCGAATTAGGGCTTAATCTAATATTAAAAGGGCCTAAAATACCAAATTAGTTAATATTAGCCAACCCGGAGCTGCCACCTGGCCCAAATCGATTGGGCAAGGGAGAGTTACTAACTTGGGACCCAAATTGGGGTTTTGCACCCCCATTTGCCCCAATTCGAATTAGGAGCAAGTGGAGATGGAGGAGGAGGAGCAAGAGCTGTGCACCCTTCAAAGAATCGACCAAGAGGAGCCGAGCCCACCTTTGAGGAGTCGAGCCCGCCAAGCCGAAAACCACCTTTGCCAAGCACGCACTGTAGCTGAAGCCGAGCACCAAATCCAAGGAAGATGGAAGCACCAAATGACAACGGGTCCAAAGCAGAACTCGTGTGGGTGGCTAGTATAGCTTGGGAATTCTAGGGTAGCGCCCCTGTTGGGCACTTGTAGTGTGTATTTCTTCTGTTCTCTCTGTGTTTTACTTGTAGGAACTAACCCTTGATTGCAAAGGTGAGTTCTCTTTATTTCTGATTCTGGTCTTGCTCTTAAAGGATGGATTGATAGTTCTTTGCATAGTATTACTCTTGAAATGGGGGAATTACGGGGGGTAGAGACCTCCTGAGCCCATGTATTGTAGTATGCTCCTAGATAGAGCCCAGATATCCCATTAGTTGCGCGTGTGTACAAGAGACCACCGGGTCATAGATGCTATGGATTGGCTTAGCACCAAAGAAGGGACGCAGCTGGTGGTGAAGTGGGGGGTGGGGTCTTGCACCTAACATAAAAGGCTCCCCGAGACTCCTACAAAGGCTAGGCCTGATAGCCGGTCACGTAGAGGGCCGGGTATGGGTCTGACACTCCCTGGGTGTAGAGGTGTGACCCGTATGGGGCACCTTGCACTTTGAGTAGATTTAGGGTGAGTAAGTCGGGTACGGATGCGGGGGTCGCTGATGCGGCACGTATTCTCTAGCTCACCCATGGAACCACTGTGATCCTGGAAGGGGACACTTCCCTGACCTGCCTCATCGGGACCGGGCGCCATGAACCCCGGAGTAGGCTCAGCGAGGGTGATACCTCGAGCTGCGTCTCCCCTAAGGCTATAGCGAAGCCATAGCGTGAATCGACCCATCTGCAAAGTGTGCACCGGAGGGGCGGATGGAGTGGACAACCCTAGCCGATGTTCTATGCCAGCCAACGCCAGGTTATACCTCTGTCTGCTGATCTCTTGAGGCCGAGCCGTCAGTCTATCCTCACAGGAGTCTGAACCGGGGTAGAACCTGGGGTTTGGGGTGTTTTCCTTAGGATTAGATGCATATTCTTTGCCGTGGTATTTGGATGGATGTTCCACCCTTCGTGGTGGTTATTTATATATATTTGTGCTGTGTGCTAACATGTATTCATGCTTCCGCGACATAGGAGTCCCACTGAAGGCGTGGGCCGAATGACACCTCCGTGTCCTTCACTCGATCTCTCTGTAGATGGCCCGGGATAGACGGAGGGTCCTGCTCATGGCGAGATAGTAGCCATGGGAGGGGGAAGTCCCCGTATGTATACGGCCGGGTGTCATATATATTCAGGGAGCGTCACATTATAATGTGGGTTTTCCACGACCATTTTCTAAACCTGGAGCAGAGACCTGCTATCGACCTGCAATGCTTCACAACATCTTCTTGCTTGGCCATGGTGGAAGGTGAACAGTCTTCTGTTTTGTAGCGATCAATGCCGTCTTACAGTATTCCAGTAAGAAATTAACAAATCTTTTCTCTCTTTTACCATTGTTCTGGCATGTTTTTCTCAAATTTTCTAACATACTTATTGCCTTGGCAGTACTGGATATGGCCCAACACCGGAAATCCGCCCTCTTTCTTGTAAGATTTATCTGTCATGACCGTGGATGCATTCTTCTGCATGTTGCCAATTTGATTTTGGCTATTTTCGGCTCAAAATCTTTAGTTTCGGATCAGAACCCATTTCGGAATCAGATTTTTTGGATCCTAGAACCCATTCCAGGCCTACTGCAGATTCGGTGTGGATGAACCCACAGCTGCAAAGAAACAGCTCCAATCAGCTCACTGTCCATTCCAATCGCCCACCGTCGACGATCCATTCATCACTGTCTATGATCCATTCCAATCTGCTTCCGTTTACTTATTTTTAGGACACCCGAATGATGCGGCAGAGAAGCTCTGTGATAGGTTACTAGTGCATACCTTATTTTGTGGCGGGGGGTTTCCCCCGGAATAAAATGCTCCACTCAACTTGTACGGAACCCATTTAAGACATGTCTTAAATTGTGTAGTGGAAAAACTAGGGTGACTTATTATCTTACGTGGCCGAATAATATTAAGCTAAATATAAGACAGAGGTGCCATGGAAAAAGGGCCTTAGTCTCGAAGCTTGCACGAATCCTTTTCTTCGAAATAGGATGTTTTCCTTATCTTTAAAAATCTCTCCCTTCCCTTTTACGTTAAATGGTTGCTTAAAAATATCTTGCCCCTTGTAACCATTGGTTTTCAACGCCCCATTGCCTTAATTCTTTTAGTAATAAACGGGAGGTTGAAATTACTGCTATATTCGACTTGTTCCGACATTTGCGGAGTGGCGCCGCCAAGCTCTCCCATGTTTTCTTCATTATTTCTGCATCTGAGTTGCAGATCGTGGCTATGACGATTCGGCATCTGTTTTGTTCATTATTTTCAATGGAGCATAACTTCGTGGCTTTCTTTGTTAGAATCTCACCTTGTTTCTTAGTATTTCTTTGCAGAGAGGGTAGATTGGCTTAGAGGCTTCGTTGTTGGAGATTCTTTTTGTTGTTGAGTGTTTTTGCTTCTTTTCTGCATGCTAGGTTTTGCAAGCAGAGTTTTGACGGCATAGAAGACAACTTGCAGAGTTATGGCGGCAGGAAGCCCGGAGCTTTTGCAAGCAGAGTTATGATGGCAAGAAACCGTGCGATTTGGAGACCTACTTCAGAGGTTTTTGTAGTTTTTTGTGAGTTTTATAGAGGTTTTCACAGAGATCGAGTTTCCCAGACATTTCACAAAGATTATGCAGAGATTTTCAGATCTTTCCAAATATTTTTGTAAGTCTTTCGGTTTTGCAGAAAAATTTGCAGTTATTTTGCGCCATAGCTGTATCCGGCAAGGAAACAGTCTCTGCCATAGCCATTCACGTACGTAATTTCAACCTCCCGTCTGATTCTGGGTTATGAAGTTTGGAAAATACCTCCCTCGGGTTTTCCGGGGGCAATCTGCTCGGCGGCGCCGCCAGCGGTGGCGACACACTGCTGCACTCGCCGACTCGCCGCGCCGCCACCATGGCGGCGCCGCCAGATATGCCGGAAAAACCCTCGGGGGGTATTTTCCCTTATACTTTTGGACCACTCCCCTTAGCATGCCCCCATATCAATCCATCCCTTCATAAAGAAGATCGTCCGCGATCTTCCAAAGACGCTCCAGTGGGGCCCATCCCTTCTCAAAGTGATTGCTCCCATGCGTCTGAAGGTTCTGCAAATTCAAGAAATAGTTACGGATATGCGCGTACTTCCACAATACGATATATCCTTGTACCTCCAGGGCACATTATCTTTCGTACCTCCGCGGTACTACTTGATAGTATCTCCACGATACCCGAACTATTGTATCTCCGCGATACGTTAGTATTTTTTGTACCTCTGCGGTACTACTTAATTGTATCTCCGCGATACTGATGTAATTTTTGGTTAGGCCTATTGCGATATAACCACAATTACCATTTTTCAAAAATTTACATCTAGTGCACCATGCTTTCATAATAATTTAATTTTCATTCCACATAAAAATCAAATCTTACAAATCAAATCAAATCAAATCTTACAAATCTTATCCTAAGAGATGTAAATTTTTTACGATTTTTACCCCATAGTTCCAATTTGGAGCCACCTCCGTTCTTTGGCAATAGCCTTTGCTCGTTTCTTCATCTTTCTTCCGCTCATCAGCAGCTTTAGAGGTCTCAGGTATATCCTCCACGGGCTTGGGACCTTCAATAGCATGCATTTGTACAACCACGGGCTTAGGACCTTCAATAGCATGCATTTGTAGAACCTTTTGAGGTTTAGGTGGTTCAACTTTTGTGATTCCCCCTTCTCCAAACGGGCAATCCCTTAGGAAATGATTTCCTCCGCATCTATAGCAACCTCCCTTTGGTTCCTTAGTTTCCTTCCGCAGTCTAATTTGACTTCCCTCCTCTCGCTTCCTTTCGGAACCATTACCATTGCCATTATTTCTCTTCCTCTTGAAGTTCTTGGAAGATTCCTTACTTCCGTTTTTTTCTTTGCTACTCTTTTTGTCCTCTTGATCTGAGGTTTCCTCATCCCAAATATCAAAATTCCTAGATTTTGGATCTAGTTTCCGCTCCACTGCAGATGCTAGTTTTATGGCTTCATTTAAATCCTTAGGGTGAAATATTTCCATTTTCGCATAGATATCATCCCTACATCCACTGACATATTTTCTCAGAAGCTCTTTTCCATCCAGATTCCTTATTAGTGCCGCTAAATGAGTGAATTTAGAAGTGTAGGACTGAATACTCTCAGTTTCCCCCTGTTTCAGACGATCCCATTCCCTGTGTAACTCACTGTGATAGTTAGAGGGTAAATAATGTGCTTCAAAAGCCGTTTTGAAACTCGATCTGTCAAGTAAGTGTCCACCATGCTTGAGCTCGATCTGTCAAGTAAGTGTCCATGGCTTGCAGTCTTTCCACATCTGTTGCCTGCACTCGTTCAAAGAACTTTTCCCACTGGCTGATAAAACTGACAACCTTGACAGGCTTTGTCTTTCCCCCTTTGAAAGACGGCATATCTGCTTTCTCTAACCATTTTCTCAGCTTAGGTGGCGGTGGAGGAATTACTGGAGGAGGACTATTAGGCAAAGGAGGTTGCGAAGGTTGCAGATAAATATCTGGAAGGAAGCTATATAGAATAGACAAAGAATTCCACTTGCCCGTCATACTTTGCCGGGATCAAGGGCGTGGGCAATGCTAACTGGGATGCAATGTAACCAGCATTAGACAAAGCTTGCTGATATTGTGTTTCAGTAACATTGAAGCGTTGGGCCATTAATCAGATATGAGGATCGATGGGCTCTGATACCACTTGATACGCTTTAAGAAAAACTTAAAGGCGTACTTCTTAGAACAACAGTTGTGTAGACAAGTTAAAGAAGAAAACAGTCTTTGATAAGAACAAATGGCTTGGTTTCCACAACCAATGGATTGGGCATCCAATTTGTACCCAACCGGATCCAGAAAAGAACTAAAGCAATTCCCAAGGGAAAAGAATGAAAGGAATTGATCACAGCCTATTACCCTTCAGCTTATGATCAACCCAATCTACAACAGTATTGGCTTAGATGGGCTCAAACACAACCACCAAGGAATAGAATTTGTCTCAATCTCGGACTTATCGGAAAGCCAAAGAATCAATACAGACCAGTCCAGTCACGCGCAAGATCTTCGGCTAAATCAGAGAGTTGCAGGTCGGATTTAGGCAACAAAATATCGTGGACCAGTTCTTTGGGGCCGGGTAGAGGATTTACAAACTCACGGATTCTCAAGGAGCCTAATTGAAGACTAAAATTTGTTGCTGCCGTAACACTGAACATGCCGTTATTTGTAGCCAAATCGGACCTTTTAGCCAGAGAAAAAGGTGCTGCTACCATGCTATTTCGATCTCTACAGAATCTGCCTTTTTCATGATAAAATTAGTCTCGAAGCTTGCACGAATCCTTTTCTTCGAAATAGGATGTTTTCCTTATCATTAAAAATATCTCCCTTCCCTTTTACGTTAATGGTTGCTTAAAAATATCTTGCCATTTGTAACCATTGGTTTTCAACGCCCCATTGCCTTAATTCTTTTCTTTTGGACCACTCCCCCTAGCATGCCCCCATATCACATATCTTACCCCATTTCATTGTGGCATGTAAAAGGGCATGTAATTTAGGTTAATCGCCTCAAAAGATTTAGGAATAAAAAGAATAACTCTTTTACCATAAAAAGGAAAAGAAAGAGAATATGTGAGCAAGTATTATATTTGTTAATTTTGTGGTTTGCCAATGCTAGAGTAATAACATGACTATTTCAAGCACAAAATATAAAGAATTCAATATTGTAATTCCAAAATAAAGAAGATGAATTTAGTACTGTTTCGCAGTATCCAAATCCTTTTTTCACATAAAATCCACATCTAAGGCGCAAGCTTACCCCTTTGCAGCCACATTGCTTTCCAAGACCTCTTTCCAACACATGAAAGTGGCTTCACAGTTTGTCGAACCACAATCTTGAGATTTCGTGAAGCATATGGGACATATGGACCCAAATTGACTCACATAATACACAAATGTGCGCAGCAGTTCTACCCAGATATTGCATGAATCTTTTCTCTTCTTCATTTCATGCTCCACAACATAAGGCAAGAAATATTTGATCTCAACGCCTCCTTGACTAACTTTAACCTTAGGGTGTAGTCCGAGGTATGATCCATGGGCATCAAACTCAAGCACAATTGGCTGGTGGGTATTGATATGGAGGAGATTAGCAAGTTGAGGGTCGAGAGGGAAATGAGAGATATGGACCTCTAAGATGTACTTAGAGGGTTGTTTGGTAATGTGGCACCATTGAAGGACAAGTCCATGAGAGATGGCTTGGAGTTGGAAAGGGACAAAAAGGTTCCATTCTTGCAGTTCTTGCAATTCTAATAAAGGGGTGTGGGAAATGGGAAAAGAAGAAAGCAAAAGGGCCGCTGCAGCACGAGCAGCTGCAGAAACCGCATCCAAGCTAGAGCGGCATTCTTCTGCGGCCAGATCGAGCTGGGTTTCATATTGTGGGCGGAGGAGGAGCAGAATTGTTTGGAGGATCTGGTCTAGGCTATCTGCTTGGTAGACAGATTCTTCAAGGCCGGACGCCCAAGCCCAGAATGTGGCAGGTCTTACTGTATGAGAGATTTGCCATTCAACGCCCCCCATTCTGATCCTGTACAGCCCTTTTTGGTAGCTGATAAAACTGGCCTCTGCTGCGCATTTGTTGCTGCCTAGCTGCCTGCTGCGCCAGCAGCTGAATTCCGACTGCGCTTCGCTCTCTTCCATATCCGACCCAATTCTACTCCTCACTCCAATAAATTGCTCATCTGTAACCAATGTAAGGAAATGCCCTACCCGACCCAACACGGCGCCATACCTTCTTACCCCATCCAATTCCAAATAGAGCCGAAGCTTCCTCCATATCCTCATAGAGTCGAAGCTTCCTTCACCTGTTTCCGCCCTTTAAACCTATCTCATCTTTATCTTATCTTTCATTCCAGATAATGAAGATTAATTAATGCTCTTTCCTCAACATTCCTTATGTGTTCATTGTCAACTTATTACTTGTGCGTCGAGGCAAGTGGGTCTTGCCTTCCGGAAAGAATAGGGAATCGCTATGCAAAACCTGTAGAATCAGGTTAATATCTTGCCTTGACGTCATGGAACAGGAAGGGGTCGAGCATTCTTGCCAGCCCCTGACCTGCAGAATCCGGTGGTGCCTCAATGGCGCTCCCGGATTCTGCAGGTCAGGGTCTGGCAAGAATGCCCTCCCCCTTCCCATTCCACATCACTTCGCGGTATTCACATATACATACATTTAGCCACGTCCAACGGTTTATTCACATATGAGAATCTTGCATCTGGTTAGCTATATCTTAGCCCATTTCATTGTGGCATGTAAAAGGGCATGTAATTTAGGTTAATCGCCTCATCTCGACTATTACATATTATGTAAAATCAACTTTTATTGAAATTATGGGCATGCAGTAGTAGTATTAACATTACATGATTTAAAAAATGTGTAATTTGCTAGTAATTTCAACAAAAGTTCTTTTATGTTATGTCGAAGGGATATTGGGCCACCATTCTTGGCTATCCCTTGCCACCTGCACGACGGGGAGCCCTGTTAGGGCAATCGACAGAGACAGGGAGTTGGAACACCTAACAAGGCTCCAAAAAAATGAACTAGCATTACAAATCAACAAAAAACCAATCTATATGTGGTTTCCTTGTACATCAATTCATTTGGGGTGTTCTAAATTTTTTTTAGACCATTGGATCGAGGCATATTATACATGACATTCCATCTCATGGCCTTTGAACCCCTTGAATGCAAGTCAAGATGGGGTCAAATCCATCCCATTTGACTCACCCCTTTAAAAAAAGAACCATCCCATGGTTCGATATTCATGAGTATCGAATATTCCAGCAACATAATTCCCTTTCTCATCGCGACCATATAATTCTAGCAGTAGTTATGACCATCAAATTACCATGAGCCTGGGGAGTCGAACCCCAGCATGATTCCCATGCTCATCCAAGCATAGCAACCATCCCACACAAGGGATGCCTGCTATGCCCAGGAGCCGAAGCCCACTAATACATCAAACAAGTTAGTGCTACCATGAAACATGAATAAAAAGTCACCTCACAATGATCTGAAAGTAATTTCAGTTCAGTGGCAATCATTAACAAGGCATTTTCCATAAGCAGCATCACCACAACCATGCCTTACCTAAAAACAAACTGTACAATGTGTTGAAGGACACTCAACCAAGCCAAGAAAGTTGAGCTCCCCAACACCAATGTGCTCTTGCAAGCACTACAATAGAAATCCACATCAGCGTGGATCACAACCTCACATACAAATCACAAAACGTAAATCGCAAAACACATAAGAGAACCATGGAAAAAATTAATGGTTAAACTTAGCTAAATGGCGAAATTTTGGCCTTGTTTGGAAACAAATTGGCTAAACTATGACCCTTTTTGGGCTAAAAAAAATAAAATTTTAGCCAAGTCTATGTCACGCCCCACCTCCATTTCGTCCGACTTTATCTAATCGCAAGAAAGTATAACTGCCAGAATTTGGAAAATTTAGCCAAAATTTAGAAGCTTCTATGTCAAATTTCGTGTAGTTTAGTCAAATTATCCTATGGCCTCTATATTTATTATGGTCAATTAATATCTAGGTCTTGAATTAGTGCAAAATAGTCAAAAGATAAAAGATTTTCTTTTTTTTAAATAAAAGTTTAGCCAAACGTAAGAAAGTATAGGTGGCAAAATTTAGAAAGTTTAGCTAAGCATTAGAAACTTTCACCTCAACTTTTGGCATACTTTAGCCAAGTCTATTTCACCATTTTGAATATAAAAGTTCCTTAATTTTTTCCCTGAGAACTAATTCATGGCCGACCCACTCTGCGCATGACTTATGACTGCATCTAATTGACGTATCTCCTGAACAAGCAACGTTCTTACAAGGCTCATATGAGACCGCAGTGTGTGCAACTCGGAAATTGAGACACCCAAGTGCTCCCACTCCACAACAAATATGGCACTATCAATGGACATGTAGAATGCCCTAAGCTGTCGCCTGAGCACACAGAGTGATGTTGTAATCCTATGCGCCTCAGTGCCCACCTGAATGACATTATTAACAAACTCCTGAGCGGAGAACGCGCCTCTGGTTCAGCTGCATACGCAACAGGTTGGGTTGGGATGCATCTATGGCAGATGAAGTGAAAGACGGTGACTATATGAAAACAATAAAAGTGAACTATACAATCAACATCCAAGCAACTCTATCAACCAACGGCCATCGTATGATTACCCTTGTGGACAGGGATATAATCCACACCAGTCTCAAGTATCATGACATCGGGGCTATCAGCACTGTAAGAAGCATCATGCATGTTCTCAAAATTATTGTACTTCTCATCAGCAGAAATAGCATCATCCCAATAATGCCTATGCCCAGACCCATTCCTTTCCACAGGCACAAAGCATGCTGACAACCCAAATAAGATCGTCCTCATGTCGGATGGCATGCAATGGCTAGGATTTAGCAACACTCTCTATGCTGCTCGAACACAGTACTCATTGATATGAGTTGTGTTTGAAGGTATGATCCAAGAGTTAGACAGAGTAAACTTCACAGATTGAATCATTCTAGCCAAGGTATGCAACAAACTAGCAGTCAGCCTACGTTTGCCATGGTAATTGACAAAATGTGCAGCTCTATTCAAAAGATTCTTATTGTCAAGAACAACAAGGTTCTTCATATCACCAGCCCCCCATCTCAAATACAGGTCTTTTCCCTTCTAAATAGCAGCTTCACTGACATTATACAGGTGGCAGACATAGTGGACTTTGCCAATATCCTTTATGCAATACCTAATCATGCCTTCAAAGCAATGAAGGCGACTGTTTTTGAGGAACCTGCACACCAGAATCACGCCTGCTGGCTTTGAAGCCCAATTAAAAATCCTTCTTTATAGCATCGTTCATGGCCCTGGGGCTCTTGAACTGGGCTCTGAAAACAGCCTGGCAGTGCAAGTGATCCACACTTGTACCACGCTTCATGGCCACGGCTCCAGCCAAACATCTTCGATTGCAAAAACCAACAAGGGCATCAGAAAAACTTGTGGGCACATCTTGCCTAGAAAGACCCAAGGTCACGCTCACATCTATGGCACTCCAATCCGGACCAAGAGAAGGACCAGCAGAATGCCCTCCAATGTCAGGCTCTCCAAAAGAAGACCCAATTTTCAACGAGCTTAGAGAAGGAGGCACACAGCAGGCAACACTCTTCCCATTCCTCGCTCTCTTCAAAGACATCACAGACAAAAACAAGCAACAAACATGGCTTACCTGTAGCAGAAGTCGGCTGACAGAAACTTGGAGCTGTACTTGCGAAGACCCAAGGCGATCCCTATTTATAGCAGAGCAGCGACACATACCCAGCGCCGCCTTTGCCATCTGTGCCCTGCCCATCTGCTGACCATGTGAACATAGCCATTTCTAACCAACCCAGGTGCAGATTCGAGCCCTAGATTCCCATGTTTGGAATCCACAGTGCCAGCATAATCTTCTATCATATTTCCATACGAATATGCATAACAGCCATGCAAAATCTTAGGTTATAAAAATACCCTTCCTGGTTTCGGCCACATTTTTCATAGTATTGAAAAGTCATTAGTAGTTTATACCATATTTTTTGTACTAATTCCAAAATATACATTAGTTTCTCCTACATGTTAACATCTATAGGAATGTAATCTCAGTTGCAGAAAAACTCAAAGATTATCTTGATGAGTTGCCTCAAGCAAAAAAGAGTGTGATGAAGGATATGACCTTTCATTCATTGATATCATTAACTTAAATAATAGAAGACGGTAGCTCCGTAGTCACATCGATGAGACAATTTTGGCTTTGTTTTTCAGTGATTCCTTGTGATAACATTAGTGGAAACACTTTTATCAAACTCACTAGCACCACTTCTGCTTTTTAATTGAAAGTATTTGTTTTTTTTTCTCTTGTGGCATCTATTAGGCCTGCTGATAGTATATATCTGAAACGAATGAATCAATGTCAATATCGAATGGAAGAAATATAGAAATGTGTGTGGTTTTCTTAGTACCTTTTGCAGTTTTGTGTATCTTTGCAACATTTATTACATCAAAAGTGTGAGTCATGTTCAATAACTTTCTTGTTGCAAAGTTCAAGCTTCATACCACATTGGCTTATCCGGAAGCTTTAAAGTTGAAGTAGATGGGCTTCAATAAAGGATAGAAATTGAGCGTAATAAATGAAAGTTGTAGCTAAAATATTTTAGAAACCTTGTTGATGGTTGATGGTGCTACGATATGGAATATGAGTTCAGCATAAAGGGAAATAAATGTTGCAATTGTAGGTATGAAGAAGTGTTGCTTCAGATGCAGCAGAGATTTCTGGATTTATTTGAATAATGCTGCTATGTGTCACTAGGCCCTTTTCTCTGTCCAATGTTTTCATTACATGGCATACAAAGCCCATTTTTAAATGCAGCTCGTGTTCTAGTATTCCTGGATTTGCAAAATGCATTAGAAAGTCTACACATGGGTGGTCATTACATGTTGATAATTTCTGGTGATATAGTCCAAACTATAATAGCATTTTTCCTCTTTTGTTAGTAGTGATAATACATGCCTATTGAAGTCATCAACATTGCAGTTGAAAGGCGATAGAAAAGCACATTTTTCGCATTTTAATGAGTTTTCCAGTGTGTTTGTAGGATAGAGGCATTGGATTGCAATATAAACTAATGAGTTTCTAAAATCCTCTCCTATCTGGTCCACATATGCAATGAGATCTTTATTAGTTGTGTTTCACACCGATTGACGTAAACCAAGCACATTGAAATCCACAATTAATATAGAAGATTTTATTGATGCGTTAATGGCAACAATTAATGGGAGCTACTTGTCTGAAGTCAAAGGGTTGTGTATTTCCACACAATTCTTGCAGTACAATATTTACTGCTAGTATAACAGCCTTATTAGCCATGGAAAAATCATCCCATATTGTTAAGCACTTCTGGTAAGTAACTCGGTATATGCAGATTTTCGAGTCATCAAATAATGTACATTCACATTGTTTTCCGTTACGGGTATTTGAAACAATGAATGAGCTATATTTCCTCCGAGATATAATAGTGCAGCAAGTGCAGTTATCCCACGTGGCAATGCTATCAATTTGGAAGCTCTCACATATAAGCATAGTGCGTTGAGTAAGTATGTTTTACCTGTACCTGCCTTTCCATCAATGTATGTGGGTCTTACTGGACTTTTATTGTCTATCATGTTGCACAAGGTTTCAAATACTTCTCGCTAATTTGCATTCAATAATGATAATATTTTGTTTAGTGTTGCTTGATTATGCCTTTATATCTATAAATCTGGACTCATCAATAATATTTATGTCCATGTCTATTTTCATTGGCAATCCAAAAGCAGCAATGTTCGTGGAATATTGAATTAATGTACTATTTATCAAATATAGACATTTATTGTAAGCCAATTGATCATCATTTGGATGTTTTTCAAACATATCTCTTGCCATTGCACAGCTATATTTATCCCACAATTCCATTGCTGGTCCCTGATCTATTAGCGATAATACGAATAAAAACGTAATTGTGAGGGACTTCAATGACAGGGCTACCGCTTCTTCCATAACGAGGTCTGCTTCATTTACTGCATCTGTTAATCTAAATGCTTTTGCTGCCTTTTGATATGTTTCATATTCGATGACATTTACTGTTTTTATGTCAGCCCAACTTCTGGATGGTTTATGTAAGAGTAGCTGGCATAAGTAAAATGCCTCGCCTAGCCGAGGAAGGAGCAAATGTATGCGGCATAACAGATTGTGATTGCCTCCTTTTCTCATGATATTAGCTGTATCAGAATCCATATTTAATTCCATGTGAACATTTGGTCTTTTTGAATTTTGTTTACCAGGGATCAGTACATACCTTTCATTGTACTCTATCTATGTTAATTCATCAAATTCCAATTGGTCTTAAGAAGTACCTCTCTAGCAGCAATAATGAAGGTGAAGACTTTATCTTCCTTCCAAACTGTTGCTTGTTTTGTCGCAATGGAGGACATCTTACAATAGGTGTCTTCTTTGTGATATTATAACCAAGTATACACCAGGATGTTTTTGTCGTGGATAAGTATCATGCATTAAGATAATCATGGACTTCATTGACTGGTTTCGTATCATGAGAATGGTCATTTTTCTCTTTTTTTTTCCTAGTCTATTAGAATTTTTTGCGCTCATCATTGTTGCACCTGTATTTTTTGTCGTTGCTTGAAGCTAGTATTTGACAAAATCAAAGCCCTTATAGATATAACTATACATATAAGAAAATATATGAACAATAGATGCAATGTCAACTGCTATATGACAATTCATTTGTTCTAGCAAAAAACGGTTATATGGTACTACAGATCTATTGTTCATATGTTTCTCTGATATTGTACATACCCCATTTCATCAATATAGGTAGTTAGCGTAATGGGTTTAGGAAATTTCCAATAGCAAGATCCCTTTTCTGAGCGTCTGAATGAATGGTGATGTACTATAAATCCTTCTACTTTTATGCCCTGAGATGTGTCAGCTGGCAGTTCTGCACATATGATCTCATCGATTATGCTTATTGATATGTCTACCTCTGTTTTTAATACTAAATGTGCATGAGCTAATCTCTTTTGAAATTACATGTATTATGCATTAGGGCGGATTTGTGATCTCAAAATGGCTTCGTAAGAGCCATTCCACATCAAATTTCTTATTCTGCTTCCCAATGCCATATAGAATACCTACCCTCCATTATTATAGATTCTCATGGATTTCGAGGGATCGCACATTTATTTTCATTTGCTAAAAACAAAGAAAAATTTATTTATGGCATTAAATCACCATGACTAATGATGATGCCTTTGTGATATTCAAGAGGCAAAGGAATTCGAATATAGAAAATTGATGGTTGATGTTGAACAAGAGGGCGTTGATGATGTCCATTCCTCATTGAGAAAGAAACAAGCTTGAGATGCCTTATCGAACTTGTTCCCATATATATACTGAATAGATCTCAAAGAACAAGATGCAAAGAGGTTTGTGGAAGCCTCTAAGAAACTCATTAAGGCTCATATAGATGCACTCAATACATGCATATACTATGGGTATATGGACTTCCTAAGGCGTATGCACTTGGCTTTTTAGAAATGGAACAATTTAGCCATATAGAGTGGACAAGAAATGGAGAAATTTCATGAGCAGATAGGATAGCTTTTCATAGAAGCATCAAAGAGGTGGAGGAACAATAGCCACCAATGCTCTTAGATATATGACTGAGGTTTTATCAACCAAAAGTTATTGTCAATAACCACGACAGAAAAACTTATTGTATTGAAGAGAAGGAGATCACTCGAATATCATCGATCAAAAAAGTACCCCTTAGGATAAGATAATAACTTAAAGGAAAAGGAAAGGTCCATAAAGATGCTATTAAATGGCATTATACTTTGCAAGGCAAAGGGTTTATATATTCATGAAGTACAAAAGTTAAGGTGTTTGTGTTTAGATACTACTAATGCAAGAAATCTTTGACTAGTTTGCACAATAGATTCCGTTAACAAATTTTTACTATATAAATTATAGACTTGAAACTATTTTAGGGGTAAGAGAATTTTTTGACTTGTTATCCATTTGATCAAGGAGCCATTATTATCTAAGGAAGAATGATATGTGACATCCTTATATGCAAAAGGAACTTCTATAGAACTTATGACATTGAACCTCAAAGCCATCCCTTTTTAACGAGGATTACACAAAGCAAACATCTTATTAATAGACCAACACTTTATACTTTAATAAGACAACACCTTTTTTTTCCTCACTTGAAAGCCAACTTTTTCAAGAAGGATCGCAACGAGCAAATAATACATATGCAAAAAACAAAAAAAATGAGCATGCTAAATTTGCATGGTGTGATCCACTTTCTTGTTTGTTGTCAAATTAAAATTACACATAAGTATCCCTTCCTATTTGCATCTAAAATTCTTTACCCAACTCCAAGTACATAAAGTTGTTAGTCATTTTAAAGAGCATACCTCTTTTCAAGAAGGATGACACCAAGCGAACAACACATATGTAAAAAATTTAGAATACACTATATGGTGTGATCCACTTTGTTATTTGTTGTCAAATTAAAATTACCGACGAGTACCCCTTCCTACTTGCATCTAAAATGTCTTACCACCCCAAATACACAAAGTTATTAGCCCATTTCATAGGAGGAGGAGGAGGAGGAGGAGGAGGAGGAGGAGGAAGATTTCTTCTTATGGCAGTGAAAGGGGAAGTTGGTTCTGTTGGTACCAATCCGTCCTTATAGTGCTTGGGACCAGTCTTCTATTTAGGCATGATAGTTCTTATAAGTGTTTGAA
Organism: Isoetes taiwanensis; assembly: GCA_021234155.1. NCBI lineage: Eukaryota > Viridiplantae > Streptophyta > Lycopodiopsida > Isoetales > Isoetaceae > Isoetes > Isoetes taiwanensis. The sequence goes on from JAJEKV010000052.1 coordinate 8,926,664, forward strand.
GGGATTGATATGTCTGTAAATCCATGATTGGGAGCTATTTATAGATGCTTAGATATGGAATATGGTCCATGTGGTTTAAATATGGGCCATACAGTTTAATGATCTACAATAAACCATATGCATTTGGAATTGATGCAAAAGGATTTGTGGGCTTGCACCATATGCATTTGGAATCGATGTTAAAAGATTTGTGGGCTTGTTGGTAAATACAGAATAAGCTATTGTTCCAAAAAAATAACTTGGGTTATCTACATGTGGGATTATAAACTTTGCATCACTTTTTGAAGCATGCATGTTTGCCACGTGGTGCCTTTAAGAAAAGGTGTTGCATGTATTGTTTTTATAATATTTGGGGCTATGCTTGGTTACGAACCATTTCATACTATGCTTTATTACATGACCACATTATGACTTGGCTACGGCTTGGGGAGCCGATTACATCAAGGTCTATTCAAGGTAACAAAAATACTATATTATTTATACACGCACACTTATTTGCATGTAGTTTGATGCTTTTTGGGCAACCTTTTTCAAGAATGCTTTTCACTTGAAGATAAATGGTAGTATATTGGCGCCCAAATAGTTTTGGGTATGTGAGACCATGGGATAGGCCTGACCGAAACAGGACCTTGGATTTGGTCAGAGGATTTCTCGGGCTATCTTTCCAAGGCAGAAGTTGGTAGCCGTTTGGCTTAATGGTGCATGCAACATTAAAGACAGGGTGCACAAGGTTCCCGCGCATGTATTAAGCTCTGCCCGAAATTGCTTATAGCATTCTTCTTGCTTTTGTGTTGCTGCTCCGCTGGTGTTACGGGATACAATTACAGTTGCTTGCTGGAGTGGCTTCTGCAGTTCATAGTCATGCCTAAAGGTGTTTATCAAAGGGGTCCCGGCAAGAAAAATAAGGGGACCAATGGTGATGGTGGTTTGCCACAAAAAAGGTATGACAAGAGCGGTTTCAACAAAAGGCCAAATCCTGGCGGGACTGCTTCCAACATGCAAAAAAGAGGCGCTACAAATCAGGTCTGTTTATTTGCTTTGCATTGTCTTCCAAGCTACAAGAACAGAATGTTCAGTCTAAGATAAGAGCTTTTGTAAAAGGTTTAAATTTTTGTCTAAGTGGTAATGATCAAATTTAAGATAAATCTGATACTCTTTTCACAGGCTTCATGCTTTCTATTACCCTGGTCCTCTACTCTTAAAATGGGAAAAATCGTGACTGGGGATCAAGTCTAAAAATTTACAGGCTTGAAACATGATTTGGCTGGTTGGGTCTTGATGTAAACGGCTGTAATCAATGTAACATTAAGTAGAAAGCGTACTCTGATTCTGGAACATAATGTAAGATGGTCCATAGGCTTCCTTTTGCTGAAAAAAGCTTGCTGCAGATGCATTCTAACCCTCTTTGTTGGATTTTCAGCGTAAAGGCTGTAACATATTTCAGCTTCTTATTTCTTAGGTCCGAAACAATGGTTGTGCATACAAGAACATATTTGATTCTTAAGCATGTTACAGGACCTTAAATGTGTATTTATTTGGCTGATATTAATATAATACTCTAGGTTAACTTTGCTTGGACGTATAGCTTAATAAGCATAACCTAGTTCTAACTGGCTCCTTCTACATATAATGGTAGACCAGCTCTATTTTGCATCTATTTTCTGAAAATAGTAGGTGAAGGGCGATGAGCCAGGGAGTTGTATAGCTTACCTGTTGCCCCTTGTGTAGTTACCATACTGTTTGCTAACTTATGCAATGTTTGGGTGCAGGTAACCACGACTCCCTCTCTGGTTCTATTTTCAGTAAATGAGCACTGCCGTTTTATGGCGTTTAAAAGGGGAAAGACAACCATAGCTGAGTACAAACTATGGGTGAGATCCAACCTGTTTTAAAGCAATAAACATGATGCTGCAGACAGTACTATTTTGGATCCAATTTTAATTCTGTTTGGCTATTTATACCAATATTAAGATAGCAATATGTAAAGACTAAAGGTCCGGGATATGGGACCATTAGGAGTATGAAAATGTAGCAACAAACAGTTTATTATGATTCAAGTAATGGAAAGAATATGATTTAAAAAAGCTGATTTCTGGTTTTAAAATATTGAGGAGCTTAGTTCATAAAGTTTACAGTTTAAGTTTTAAGGTTTAAAGGTTAAGAATAAGATTGTATAAGGTTAAGAAACAAAACTAATGTTTCAAGTACACAATAAAGTTAAAGCTCTAAGTCAGAAGTTATCTTGTATCAAGTAAAAATCCAGTGAACAAGAACTCAAAAGAATGGTAGTATGAGTACCTGATGTGGCCTGGAATAAACCCCAGGGTAGATATTTTGGTACATGGGCTTACTATGAACAAGGCATTTAAATGTTTTTTAAACTTTATCTAGACTGTAGTCGTAGTAAGAACATATTCGAAGAAGAAACAGTGACATCTATTTGTTGGAGGTATCCAACAAACACATCATTTCTGAAACCTTTCTTTGTTGGGTATATTTATTTATGTATTTATTCATTTAGTTAAGGGGATTAAATGAAAAGGACCATATCCATTATTTAAACATGTTGGTAGGTCTGTCATTGTTTGGCCTTTGAGCTAACAAATGAGTTCTGAACGTTACAGTTCAAGGCGGTATGGATCAGGCACTTAGCTGATATTGGCTACTGTACAACTGGGAGAGCTCCTAATAGGGCGGTACAGTACCTATTGTGTCTGATAGCAAACCCGGATATACATGAGGTAATTTTGAGATTGAGCAGGAACTTACCTCCTGAGGCCTATTCCCCAGTGATACATCTGGGGTTCAGCGCATGGCTGGAACTCTTCCTTAAACTTGATGGGCTGGGGATGGTAGTCAAGGATTGCGAACCTGTTTTGCAGCAGATATTCCATGATATCCCCAATATCCTGGCTGATCGAACAGACCTGGATGACTTACTGGCAATAGAATGCAAAGCAGGAATAACATATTTGGAGAAGGTCAATAAAACCAAGGACAGGACCTTTGTTGAACCTGTGTATGACTTGGAACAGGACACACCTTCTACAGGGTTTGTAAAATTCATTCCTAAAGTTGACATTATGAAGAATGAAGAGACTGACAAGCATAGCAACAGCAGTGATATAATGATGAGGCTGACCTTACACAATTGCCTAAGGTTCCCAATCATATCCGAGATGGCCATTGAATGGTTAGGGGAGGAATTCGATCACGGGCTGTGGCGTAGTCAAAATTTCAGCACACTTGCGCCAATCAGCCGCCAGGCCTGGATTATGATAGCTGGGCTGAATAATAATCACTTGGTTGACATTGAAACAGCTGCTAACAATATGACCAAGTTGATGGATAAGGAGGAGGTGGAGTTTCCATTTGGAACTGCCTTGTTTGACAAACAATGCCAGAGCAATCTTGGCATAACATTGTTTGTGAAAGCTCATATGGCTTATCCCATCATAAAAAGAGAGAACAATTACCTGCACAGAATCTGGAGATCTTTCAGTCCATACTTCAAATGTAATTGCACCGACGCCTCGTGCAAAGATTCGATAACGTGGTTTGACCAAGCCATCTGGTTTGCATGCAACCATTTGGAATCTGTCTACCCAAGGTTTACTCCAGCTGGCAGAATTGGAGCTTTTCTGAGTTTTATACAACAGAATCTGAAAAAACCAGTTATGGCTTTTAAATGTTTTTTTTGCATTATCTGACCGTAGTCTTTGTAAGAACATATTCGAAGAAGAAGAAGAAGAAGAAGAAGAAGAAGAAGAAGAAGAAGAAGAAGAAGAAGAAGAAGAGAATATTCTCTTCGAGGCTTCATATCTTCAATTTTGAGTGCTTGCTTTTATTTGTGCTCAGTGGCTGCCAATTTTGACATAGTTTATAATGGCCTTACAAAGGCCTCAATGGGTTAACTGATGTATGAGAACATACGGGTATGTTGGCCTAACATAAGAGATGGTTAAATATGTGACGAAAAAAGACATGCTTTAGTGCATAATGGTATAATGGGTATAATGGGTGATACCTTATTATTTGCATCGAAAGGTGATTTATAAAAAGGTTTTTGCCTTAGTGCATAATGGTATGATGTGTTAAACATGCTTTGGTATGTTTGGGTGTTATGCAAATATTTAGCAATAATAATAAGTTGAATATTGGTTACCTTTCCTTCTACCTACTTTTAGGGTTTGAAAAAACGGTGAGTTATGGTGCATCTGACCAAAGAATAAGCCTGACTGGTGCAGGTCCTTAGATTTTGTCAGGGAATTTTTTGAGCCCTGTTTCCCAATTAAGAATTTGGTGGCAGGTTACTTGGACCATGGGGAGTATTAAAGCCTGGTTGCTCAATATTCCCGGGCATATACAATCCGGGATGATACATAATTTGTCTCAGAAATTTGTTTGGCCCCTCCGCTTGAGCTACGAAAAAAATTTCTTTGTTGCTGGTGTGGTTGTTTCAGTTCATCGCCATGCCTAAGGGTGTGTATCAGAGGGGACCTGGAAAGAAAAGTAAGGGGCCCAGTGATGCCGGCGTGCCTCAGAAGAGGTATGACAGGAATAGCTTCAACAAAAGACCCAATGCTGGTGGAGCTACTTCCAACATGCAAAAGAAAGGCGCTTCAAATCAGGTTAGCCTTTTGTGGTGTCCTATTTTCCAATTTAACAAGGGCGTGAGGCTGTTTTTCAAGCTAAGAATTTGTGCAAGGCCGGATTTGGAGTTCGTATTAGCTTAACAAGTTATTAAAATGGGTAAAATACATCCTGGTTCATGCTTTTTTAGATAATGCAGGATCTTTAAGGGATCTGGTTAAATCCGTCCAAGATAAAAAGCTTGTTTGGCTTAAAAAATGGGTCATGTACAGCAGAATAGGAAGGAAAGTTGAGGCAGTTTACATTCTTGAGGATTTTGTAAGCTTCATTTAGTACACTTTCTCTTCTAAAATGCTGGTGATGTTTGACTGAAACGGCTTGTTGGGATTCAGATGTAACCCTTGTATGATGTGGCCTAACAGAGGTAGTAAACCTGCCTTTGATGCTTATGCTGATCCGTCCAGCTTTGATGCTTAGTGACCTACATCTTTTACATGTTTATGCATAGTCTTGCATAAGCTCATCAATCGACCGCCTTGTCTATTTAACTGTGATTGGCACATAAGCTTAGTTACAGGCTACTATCTTTAATTGTTTATTAATGAAATGACCAATTAATATGAAGATGACTATCTGCAGAATGTTTATCACTGCTTTTTGCCTTTCTCCCATTAAAGATACATGCTTGTTTCAGATATTGCTTGTCTCTTTTAAGTTAAGGTTGTTTTCTGTGTATGGCCAGAGTGAAGGCATGCTTATTATTAAGGCTAATAACTTCCATGGTTTACTGAGCTGAAACTTTTAAATGGTTAAATGGGTAACTATAGGTGTTTGTAAATGGCTTGGGCTGGCCACTTCAGAATATAATGGGTATCTCAAGAGCTGGCATACTGCTGGACAGAATGTTTGCATTCTGATATTCTTGGCTGTTAAGGTAGATTTCTCAGGTTTAATCCCACTGATTGGCCTGAAAGAAATACTTGGTGCAGGCTGTCCATACAACAGATTGTTTTAGCTGATATTATGACATGGTTGTGATGGTGCTTAAGCTCTATGAATACTATGAGTGTTTAACATGGTTTGTTAATTGTCATGGTTAGTGCTGTAGTTGGCAGTCTATCCTCTATCAAACTGGCTTCTTCTACTCGTCAGGGTAGTATAGCTCTAGATTTCATCTAATTTCTGAAAATAGTAGGTGAAGGGCGAAGAGCCAGAGAGTTGTAAAGCTTACCTGACGCCCCGTGTATAGTTACCATGTTTTTTGCTAACTTATGCATTGTTTGGGTGCGGTAACCACGACTCTCTCTCTTGGTTCTATTTTTCAAGAAAAGATCACTTCTTTGTGGCAAGGTTGTTAAACATGGAATAACCAAAGCCGATTTACGCAAATTATTGGTGAGATCCTTCCAGCTTTGGGATTATGAATGCGGGGTTTTAGAGAATCGGGATAGTTGTTTGGATCTTCTCTCGCATTTTTATGCTCTTTGAACAAAGATTATAGCATGGTTAAAAAAGGGTCGACCAATGGATTATGTATTCAAATGGCTGACCTAAGCTTAAGCTATGATAGGAAAACCGATTATGAAAATCTGATCATGAAAGTAACAAAGGAATGAGTTTGAGTATTCAATCATATTAAGAATAAAGTCCGTAAAATCGCTTATGAATGTTATGTTCCACGGTTTTGAATTCACGTACAAGTTATGCATATATTGGAGTAAATGTTTTCCTTTGACTAATAATAAATGATTCCAGCTCAAGTTAAGGTTTAAGTTCAAGTTAAAGACCAAAATGTAATACTTAAAAAGCTATCTAGTTAAAGAAAGAAAAGATATATGGATCAAAAAATTGACTGAAGTGTACATTTTGTCATGATAAATCAAGATTAAATGGAAGTAGGAGTACTGATGTGGCCCGGCTTAAAACACCGGATAGATATTGGGAGACATGGTCTTACTCCGAGCGCGTTTAATGGTAGTTTTAGCATTATTTGTCTCAGTAGTCTTTGTAAGAACATATTCAAGAAGAAACCGTGACATCTATTTGCCGGAGGTATTCAAAGAAAACACATCATTTCAAAACCATTAAACAATCTTTGATTCCTTATTTGGATGTAGCACAACTAATCATTATTATGATCTATTATTACCACCGGAAGGTTTTTGGTGAATACTATTAGCTGAGTTGGAATATATCTTTGGGGTAATGCTCCTAATAGGGTTGTCTTATCTCTGGTGTACCTTATGGCCAGCAAAGTAATACATAAGGTATTCTGAAGTTAAACAAAAGATCTGGCAGCCACATCTCTTTTGCTAACCAGGTTAGATTGAGTTTATTTGCTTTATTATAAGAAAATATGATTCACCATCTTTTGATTCATTGAAAGCTATGGGTATATAAATATAATCTAAGGATGGTCTTAACTGATTGGGGCTTGTGGCCCATAGTGCCATAATACCTCTACATCTTTTAAGAATTATGGATGTTGGCCCAATGTGCTAACTGTCCAAATGCTAGTCTAATAAAAATTGACCTTGGCCCATTGTGCCATGGCCATGATATTTGGCACAATGTGCCTAATAATAATAATAATATTAATTGTTTCAACTTCTCGAGTAATAAGATAGTTTGAACTATCTTTTTTTCTGGTATAAGGATAGTTAGAGCTATCTATTTTCTTCTGGTGTAAGGAAGTAGGACCCCTCTTTTTATAGGGGTGGTCCTACTTCCCTTATAAAAAGATGTGTCCTACATCCTGAGGGAGGGATGTGGGAGAAGAAGAAGAAGAAGAAGAAAAAGAAGAGAATATTCTCTTCGAGGCTTCATATCTTCAGTAAATGATCACTGCTGTGGCAAGGTTGTTATACATGGAACAACCAATACTGAATGCAAATTATGGGTGAGATCCTTCCAGCCTTGGGATTATGAAGCTGGTGCTGCAGAACATGAATGTTGTTTGGATCCTCTCCTCTCTCTATGTATTCTTTGTTCTTTGACCAGTACTATTACATGGTTATAATGAGTCAGAGCAATGGATTATATAATCAAATGGCTGACCGTTGCTTAAGTTATGAATGGGAAAATGACTATGAAAATCTGATCTTGAAAAGAATTAAGTAATGACTACGAATATCTAAGCATGTGAAGAATATTGGATTTAAGATTTGCTTATTAAAGATTAAGTTGCAGTTTTGGATGTACAAGTTAAGCATATTTATTGGGGTAAATGTCTTTCTTTTGCAAATAATAAAGGTTTCCAGCTCAGGTTATGGATAAAGTGAATGATAAAGACAAAAATTTAAAAACTTAAGCTATTTATATCTTTAAGTATGACTTCAAGAACTCAAGAATTTGGTGTTGTGAGTACCTGATGTGGCCTGGTTTAAACACCAGGGTAGATATTTTTGGGGACATGGGCTTACTATGAACAAGGCATTTAACTGTTTGTAAAACATTATTTAGACTGTAGTCGTAGTAAGAACATATTCGTAGAAGAAGAAGAAGAAGAAGAAGAAGAAGAAGAAGAAGAAGAAGAAGAAGAAGAAGAAGAAGAAGAAGAAGAAGAAGAAGAAGAAGAAGAAGAAGAAGAAGAAGAAGAAGAAGAAGAAGAAGAAGAAGAAGAAGAAGAAGAAGAAGAAGAAGAAGAAGAAGAAGAAGAAGAATATTCTCTTCAAAGCTTCAAACAATCAAAGGATATATACATCTTTGGCATTGTGGCAACACAATATGGAGATGCTACTTAGACTAGGTTGGAAAGTGATGGGAATATTCCTTGGAAGTGGCATATTGCCTTCAAAAATGTTGGTCTACAAAAGCTATTATCTTCAAATAGTTGAACCACCACATTACGACTTGTTTTGACAAATGATGGGATCCCACTTGGGCATATGATATTAGACATGGTAATTAATCGAAAAAACCTTCTAGTGAGTTTTATTACTTACACATAGTGCTTTATAGTGCTTTATGGGAAGGCATAAATGCCTTCATCGTAGTACATTAATTTATGGTAAAAGGGAACCATGCAAAAAGGGAAATATTTAACTTGGATATCTATCCTTAGACGTACGCACAACTTTATAGCATATTAAATGCTTTTGATGCCTTCAAAATAATTGTACTAACTATGGTGACCTTTTAACTAAAGAAAAGTATAGCAAACATCGGAAGGGGCATTTGATCTTGCGTTCATTTGTAATGAATTGAATTCAGATTTATTTCCGCATCTATGGTTGATGAAAGGGTCGCTTGTCCCTTTAGCGACCTTGCTTCTTAGTAACCATGGCATGTATTTTAACTATACAAATGAAAAGGGGAATATTGCATGGTTGGATATTGCATGATAAAACTAAGAGAAGATATTTTCATATGATTCGTTAGGGTATGAGCATAAATATAGCCGCTTATGAGATAGTCCATTTAGGGCTATCCGAGACTGTAAAACAATACTGTCGGGATCAAAGCAGTTAGCCGCTTTTGGCTTTGACGTAGCAGGCATAGTACATAGATCAGCTATGGAGCTTTGTGATGCCATGTTGGAGCTGGCCAAAGGCAGAATCGGACACAGCTGGATGCAGATCCGGATAATGCACTCATGGTATACAAATTTATGCATGGATACAGTTCGAGGTTTTTCTGATAATCCAATGCATGTAAGTCCAGAGCAGTGCAGTCATGGAAGGATGCATTAGGTTCTGTGTTATTGTAAAAAAGAAAACCAGCTGATGGTGGTGTTTATTCTGGTGAATGGGCTAGAAATTCTTGTTTGATGCCTGAAGCAGATATTACATGTGCATTAGGACCCTGATACCTTGAAGATTATCTCTTATGGTGGCATCCACAGAATAGATGTCTGCTGTTGCAATAATACTCTGGTTTGTCTCTAAAAAATGGCAGAGTTCAAGTTCGTTCTGATGCACTATTATTGCATCGTCCAGTTTGTTTTGATGCACTATTATTGCATCTTGCTTCTGAAAGGAATGGATTTGGCAGCATGCAATGTACTAGGGAGTCATACAAGATACAAATATCTAGAACGCTCCTAAAACAGGTTCGCCAATACTGTATGAATTTTGGCAATATGCCTTATAGTGCAAGATTTTTAATTTTGGCAATATGCCTTATGCGCTAAGAATAGATGTGGTTCCATGCGTATATGCTTAAATTCTTTGTTTACATGATAAGGTGCAAATAGCGTGATATGCCTTTTGCCAAAAGAGTGATAATAGTAGCCAGCACACCTTCTTAAGTGGATTTTTCAGGCAATATGACAAAGATCTGATGCTATGAATTGTTACAGGCTTGTGAGATATGGTAGAACTATTAACCAAGTACTCTAAAGAATTCTATGTGCAAGCTTTGTACTCTAGCGACTGGATGTCAGGACTTGGAAAAAGATTTCCATGTATCTAATCAGCTGAATATCATGTGATGAGGACGCATAATAAGAAACTTCAAATCAGGTTTGATAAGTTTATTTGCATGGTTATGCTATGATAAATCTGAATTCAAATGAAATATGAAATGCTCACTCCTTTGATTTCCTAAAGACTGGCTCTGGGATGCTTAAATTGATAGAATATTATGCTCTATGCTATGAACTTGATTATGATATTAGGGACTTTATACTATATAACAAAGTATCAAGGTAACCAGCCAGATATGGGGCTAAGAAATTAGTTCTCGTCTATTGGTACTACTTTGAGATCAAATTGAGAAGTTTGAAATGTAAAAAATGTCATTATTCCATGATTCTTTCTTGTTAATGTTTACCTTAGGGCAAAAGGATACAATTGGTGATCAGTGATAAACTGAGAGACCCAATGTACCTTTTGGCCCTTGCACATTTACCGTTTTCACGCTAATTGTGTATTGATTGGCTGCAGGTACGGGTTCTCTCCTCCAATTGTCTCTATTTTGTTTCTAGGGATGTCGTTAACTTGAAAGATGATGGAATATTTGGAATTAAAATTGCTGGAGTTAAGAGTTACAAGAATATTAAAGATGTGAAGAAATAAGACTTATGGCAAGAACTTGGTGAGATCTCTCTATTGTTAAGTTAATATTGTAAAAACGATTATACTTTTATGATTAATAAAAGGAAGGTTGATCACTATTTCAATTTCAAGTAAAAGTTTAAGTACATGTTATACATATTACAATAAGATCTAAATTTAAATTATATTGTAAAAAGTTGATTATACTAAGGGATAATGGTAGTAGGAGTACCTGATGTGGCCTGGCATAAAACACCAGGGTAGATATTGGGAGACATGTCCTTACTCTGAACGAGGCTTTTAATTGTTTTTATGCATTATCTGACCGTAGTCTTTGTAAGAACATATTCGAAGAAGAAGAAGAAGAAGATCTTCTCTTCTTTTGTTTGTAAACTTGTGGAATATGATGACCACACATTGTGGTAAAAGATTTATTGAGTTTAGGTTAAAGACATGTAGTGCAAACAAATCCAATGGTAGTGTATTCTACTATTAATGCTTCACATGTATAACTAGCTAAGAAAAAATATGAGGTTGGTGATGGCCAATGATTTATAGATGGGATATGTAAAGACACAAGCTAAATTCTTGAAATTTGAGGAGCTATGCTCCAAGTATATTGAAGGCGAATAGTCTTTACCTTAGAAATACATGGGAAATTGATTGTGTGAACATTTATGTACACTAATTTTATGAGCTAAGGCAAAATACATGTAAATATTTGGGACTAGATGTGGCATGATACTTTATTTGTGGCATGATACTCTATGTCGTACATAAGCATCAAGTGGTCATATATATTGTTTTATGACTAAAGATAAAGATAAGCCTTTTCTTTCTTTTAAAACTTATGCATGCATGGCCTTATATGCAAGCATAACAAGTGGTGGTCTACATGCAAATGCAAATGTACTTTGCATTCAACTTTGTGGCTTTATGCAACTTTGTGGCTTATAATTAGCACGAAGGAGCTCATGGAACGTGGGCTTTCTAGCATGCATATACTCTAAGGTACGGTACCTTTTGTGCCAATGGTTTTGGATAATATTGCATGGTAATATTGCATGGTTTTGGATAATATGGTAGAAAATACATTGCCTAATTGCCTAATAGGTTAATAGGCAAAAAAATACCTAATACTGAAACGTCCAGCATTAGCTGCGACTATGCTTGGCGCCAAAGACTGCCGCACGCAGATGCTTCAACATATTTGCCATCAAGCTATGCCTGTGAGGCTTTGATCTTGCTAGAAGGTCATGTAGCAAGGTCGTTTTTGACCCGACTATACAGATCTCAGGTGCCTGAACTAGTGGTTGTGGCCAGAGGTAGAAATACAGATGCAAATCTCTGCCTTCAGATTATGTCTTAACTCTGCACATAGCTAGAGATGTGCTTACGTTTGAAGAGACCGGAATCCATATTTGTGCCATGGAGATTTAAGTGCTAAGGCGAGTTCTTGCTTAGCCAATGAAAAATAACTCAGGCCTGCCTTCCTGCTAACATGATTGGCTAGAAGTTTATGTCCAAGATAAAGGAGCTGGATTTGTTACTCTCGATTCTTGCTTTATGGCGGTTCTGCCATAAACGAATTTGCTTTGAAAATGGTGTTCCCAAGTTCTTAAGGATTTGAGACAGAGGTATGTAATACAATTTTGGGCTTTATCAAAATACTGTGCCTAGTCTGGATTTTAGATGTGCATTGACATCTTAATCAAATGCAGTCCTACCAGGTAGATAGAAATTTTGGCCTTAATGGCTATTGATCATAGCAGCATAAATAAAGATAGCTTTTCAATTAAGATTTATGGTTCTCATAAGAAGATCTCGTTGCCAGGCTCATATGATACTTTCTTGCCACAGCATTGGAGCTATAAGACAGTACGAAAATAGGAGCTATGGTTGAATTTTCATAATAGGCTGGATATATTCCTGCACAAACTATTGCGGTGGTTGGATGCGACTTCCAAATACCAGGTTCTTTATTACTTCTAGAATGCCATGGAGCAATGAACAGGTTTTAGATCTAAGCATGACAAAATGAGATTTAATTCCGCATCTCTCCATTACTAAAATCTATTTGGCGCTGGATTTATGGTTGTCATGATAGGCATCTTCATAACATAAGCTGTATATGATCTGTATGATAAAAGTTCATGTTTGTTATGCTAAGAAAGTCCATGTTTCTATGCTAGATATTCCTAAAAGCTTACAAGTTATTCTATGATACGATGTACAGTTTGAGAAGTTAAAAATGCTACACTTTATATACTATAGATTTGACGTTGGTTCTTTGTAATATGTAAAGGATTATGCACTATGAAACTGATTATCAAGTAACCAGCTAGATTTGGGATCAAGAAATTGGTTCTCATCTAATGTTATAGCTTGATATTGGTTGATTAATTACATATTTTTACTTGAAAATTTCGATGAAGTTATTATTCCATTTCCTTTTTTGTTAATGTCCACCTCAGGGCAAAAGGATACAATTGGTGATCAGTGATAAACTGAGAGACCCAATGTACCTTTTTGCCCTTACACATTTACCATTATCATGCTAATTGTGTATTGATTGGTCACAGTACAGGGTTCTCTCCTCTAATTGTCTCCATTTTGTTTGTTAGAGTTGGCGTAACGCTTAAGAGGATGGAATATCTTACATCAAGATTCAAAGTTTACTTTACACTTCACACTTTCAAATTCAAAACTTCATGGTTGTAAAATTTAAGTTTATAGTTGTAAGATTGATTACTTTATACTTTCAAATTCAAAAACATTATGTACAAATTGGATATGCTAATACGGAAAGGATGATATGAATTATTTTACTCAAGATTTTTATTTTTTGATATTTTTCAATATAGTAAATTATATGGGCTAAGGTTTGTAGAGTGCCTGATGTGGCCTGGCCTAAAAACTAGGGTGGATATTGGGATAAGTGATCTTGCCTTGAACAAGGTTCTTTTAATGTAATTGTTTGCATAACTGTGACTGTAGTCTTGGCAAGAACATGTACGAAGAAGAAGAAGAAGAAGAAGAAGAAGAAGAAGAAGAAGAAGAAGAAGAAGAAGAAGAAGAAGAAGAAGAAGAAGAAGAAGAAGAAGAAGAAGAAGAAGAAGAAGAAGAAGAAGAAGAAGAAGAAGAAGAAGAAGAAGAAGAATATTCTCTTTGAATCTTTAAATCATTGAGGAAGAAAAGGTTGTAAGGAATTTGTTGCCCAAATATCTAAAAGAAAGTCTATTCTTGCGTTACTTCATTAGGGAGAATATTGTACCATTAAAGGAAAAGTGGCTTTTGGGTTAACATAGACCACATTTATATGCTATTAAATGCTTAAAATTACCTTAACTTCGGAAAAGCAATCCTTGTACCTTAATTGAGAAGGCATTTAACATTTGAATTTGACAATTCTAAAGATGGATAAGTATAAAAGCATTTTAATGGTTGAAAAGACGTTTTTGCTTTTTACACTATAAGTAATATATGCTTATGACATTTGGTAAAGGTCTATTTGGAATTTTGGCTCTTGAATGGTTGCCATGCTAGTATGGAAACATATCCTAGACTACAATGCTAGATAAAAACATGAAGACTTGTAATGATTCTAATATTTAGAAGTTCTACATGTGGACCCAAAGGAAAAAGGTTACTTTTTTGAATGTCTTTCAATAGCTTTTTGGCAAAAACTTATTCACATGCTTACGGCATGTGGACCCAAAAGAAAAAGTGTTACTTTTTTGGATGTCTTTCTATAGCTTTTTGCAAAAACTTATTCATATGCTTAGGACTGGTCCATGGAGGCCGATGCTTTCGAAAATGGAATGGTTGAAAAAAGGTCCTTTTGTTTCATCATAAAGAGTTAGGGCTCAGAGTGGCGCCAAAACGGCTGCCCAAAGGGCTAAGCTTGTTTTTTTTGCTGGAAACCAGCTGCAACAGAGAGAGCGATCTGCACTAATCTGCACTAAGAAGGCCAAGATGCCGAATTTGATGCCAAATGGTTCATGGGAAGATCTGGCTATGAAATACAGCCATGTGGAGTCGCCTCCTGCAAAATATGGCATGCCAAATTTCGTTTTGCCTTATAAGGCTCTGCCAAGGTATTACATGCATCTCTCAGATCTGAGTTAAAGATATGTTTTTTGCCGAAATGGCCTGTTTTTGAAGAGCATGATAAGATTTTGCAGATGGATTCGACTACCCAAAATATGGTGCTCTACACTTTATCTGTGGTTGATAGCTCTAAAATACATAAAAGCTGCTTTGATGCTGGAATAAAGCAGCTTATATTATGACTGAGCAAAAAAGGTATTTTGTGTTGCATGCTATTGGCATTCATTACCTTATTTATTGCTGTAAGATGAATCATACTGTGGCCATAGCAGGGTTTCAGAAACATTCCTTGCTTATTTGATGTATGTCTGCCTTATAATGGGGATCAAAATGCTGTTTGTTTAGTGACCACAGATTTCATTATTCCATGTATTGTGGTTCATAGCTGCTATAGTACTATGTATTTTCTCAGACTGCCTTGGTTGTTGGTCAGAGCAATGGGATACATGATTTTTCAAGATCCAGTTACTGCTTCTGGGAGCCAATTAGATACCATTTGTGGATATAATATGTCCAACGTATGATGTTCAAATCGAAGCATTTTGGAGTGAAACAAGGCGCATACAACAAAAGACATGTCATATCAGGTTTGAGGTTGAATGCTTCAAATATCTTTTGCATAAGATGGTGAACAATATAAGCTCGTAGTGCTTTGAATATGCTTTCAAAGGTGGAAAAGTTTTATGTTAGAAATGGTTAGACATAAAAATGGGATTGAATTGGGGAATATTAATATTGCTGGTAACATTTATACTATCATTGATGCAATTATACTTTTATATGGATAAATTAGTCTTTAAAGATTGAATCGGGAAACTATAAATTTTTATAATCTTATACTTTATTATGATGATACAAAATTGGAAATTATTTGAGATGTTTATAATGCTAAAAATTGTTATTCCAGGTTTCTTTCTTGTTAATGTCTGACTCAGGGCAAAAGGATACAATTGGTGATCAGCGATGAGCTGAGAGACCCAATGTACCTTTTGGCCCTTGCACATTTACCATTATCATGCTAATTGTGTATTGATTGGCTGCAGGTACGGGTTCTCTCCTCTAATTGTCTCTGTTTTGCTGTTAGAGTTGGCGTTGACGTGGAAATGGAACTACTGGAAACGTAAGAGATGGAACAAGCTGCATTTTGACAGCGACACAAATAAGATATGTATACAAATGTGTTTTATACAAGATGGCAAGTATACTCTCGTCTTTTATACTCTATATTTTGTACTGATTACTACTTGAGAATTAAATGGAAAACTTTATACATTCTTAAGATTGCTATCTGATTTGTTACATCTTGAAATGGACTAGATTGAAAAATAATTATTGTGAAATAATATTTATACATCTATTTTGCCATATGTGATCATAATTCCAACCAAATAAAGGTTACCTTGTGCTGTGGCTTGGGTTTTACCCTTGATGGATATGTGGGAAACGTTTACATCTTGAACGGAACTATATTTTTGTATTTATATGCATATATGGTGTAAGTCTAGATGTAAATATGTGAATAAGAAGAAAATGTGACTTCCATTAGTTAGAGTCTTCTAACTAACACAGCTCCACTTTATTTGGTTGATTCTCTGGTTCATCTTTCTAACTTCATATAGATGGGGTGATGGATTTGAGAACGATTTCAATATCTATGATATTGAAGTTTATATGAGATCTTTTATTTGGGACTAACAATATTTTGTCTCTCATTTCTGATGTACAGAAAAAGACTATCTCGATATTGCATCTCTTGAATGCAGGTTATGAGGTGGTTGGAGAACCCCATAATTATGATGTTCAGGCTTGATGGATGTTTCGGAACGACCACAAATATACTGTAAGCTTTTATACATCTATAGCTTCAAAAATTGCCTCTGGTCCATTATGCCAAGGCATGTACTTAAGGACTACTGTGCCTTTAGTACATTTAAACTTTAAATGGTGCCTATGGTCTATTGTGCCAAGGCTTAGAGATTCTGGGTCTATTGAACAGAATACTCTATGTTTCAAGATACTCTATATTCTTAAATTGCCTTTGGCCCATTGTGCTAAGGCATGTACTTAAGGCCTATTGTGCCTGTAGTACAACTCAAATTTAAATACTGCCTATGGTCCATTGCACCAAGGCTTAGAGATTCTGGGTTTAATGAACAGAATACTCTATGTTTCAAGATTATAGACAAAGTAAGTTACTTTCTTCTGGTGTAAGGAAGTAGGACCCCTCTTTTTATAGGGGGGTCCTACTTTCCTTATAAAAAGAGGTGTCCTACATCCCGAGGGAGGGATTGTGGGAGAAGAAGAAGAAGAAGAAGAAGAAGAAGAAGAAGAAGAAGAAGAAGAAGAAGAAGAAGAAGAAATTGATTCTTAAAAAATCACTACATAGAGGATTTGAGTGTTCTAAATCGAGATGTTCATATATTATTGCAATGATAATACATGTGTATGATGTTGGTTGAGCCATCCACATTGTTAAGCAGGCTCAAGATGTAAAATTGAGGCAATATACATTTTTTAAGTTGCCTCAAGTGCATATGTAAAGGTCCACGAGTAATTGTAGTTATATGCCTTGGGACCATACATAGGTGCATGTACATGAAACAAGGTCCATTTTGTTCAAACGTGGGCCATATGGCTTTTGTTTTACATGATTAGAAAATGGGCACCATTTGAGTACGTTTATATTATATTCTTTTTGTTTGGTTGCATGGGAGCATGCATGTGTGCCACATGTAACCTTCAAATCAAATTGGTTGCATGTACTTTTGTAAAGTATTTTGGGGCAACAAATAGGCTCTTCAATAAGATTTATATCGTGAGTAGAATGTGGGACAAATGCTTTTTTGCCGGGAATACCATGTATGGCTGAATGGAGCTCTTAAAAAGTGGCACCTTGCAAAAATTTATTTTATGTTGACACGTATATGAAACCCTAAACTCGTTTTTTGCATTTAGGGTTTTTGCTAAAACAGAGAGTTATTCTCGTTTGCTAAAACAGGGAGTATGTAGCCGGTTTGTTTGGAGAGCTCTGAGCTGAATATTGGCGCCCATTTCTTGCCTTTTTGCTCTGTACACAGTTCGTTTACAGTGGATTGAGATGCCAGCCAATGATCGTTGCCACAAGGCCTGATTCGAATCTATTTTATGGTGGAATAAAGACATATTTATCTGATTTGGAGATAGCCGACTTGTGCTTAGAGGCAAGTTGTTGTTGTTTTAGCAAGCTGAATGCTATACTACTGCCAGAAACAGATGCCATGATCCATTTCGAATATTTGCCAGTAAGTCCAAAATCATGATCATAGGCACGCGTGATAAGGCTGATTTTAAGATTGGAGAAGTCCCGCTTGAAATAGTATCCAATTATAAGTACCTAGGGATCGAAATATCTGATAAATATAATTGGAATATGGCTGCTGAAAAGCGTGCATCGGGAGGGCTTAGAGCTCTTTATAGCATGTTACATACGTGTCGAGTTGGAAATTTGTGGCATTGGAAGATTCGAAGATTGCTATATGGAATCCAAGTTAAGACAGTTGTGTTGTACGGGTGTCAGGCTTGGGCGCCTGGCTTATCAAGAAAGAGTTGGGAAAAGATTGAGAAAGTTCAGAAACGGTTTTTAATGGAGGAGCTTGGTGCAAAAATTCAAACACCATACCATGTCATGCTTGCAGAGGCTGGAATGCTACCCTTAGAGGTTGAGGCGCTTTGTCGGACCATCTCATATGTGAATAGGTTGAAGACATTACCAGATGATCGCTACCATGTCGCTATGCTTCATTCTAAATTGCGAGGCTGGTATGATTTGGTATGTAAGTGGGTCGCACGTGGGGGTTGGAAGGGCCTCATTGGCCGAGCTCCATAAAATTACAAGATGTTAAAGAAGATGTCATGCCTAAGATTTTGAAGCATATGTGGAATATTGATTACACGGAGGTCAAGAAACACTTCTATAAGACTGAAATAAACCCAATGATAGAATATAAGGAACCGGTGTACCTGTTGTCAGATATAAGTAGGCCTAATCGGATGCTGATTTCACAGTTGAGGACATCTTCGCACCATCTGCATATTGAGACAATAGGGGTGGCGTGATATTCCAAGACAGGAGCGTTATTGTCCAAGTTGTCTCGATCCTAAAGTCGAATCTGAAAATCACACATTTTTGGAATGCCCGGCTTATGAGTACATCAGAGACAATTACAATGTTAAGTGTTCTACTTTGCTAGAACTTCTGTCCCTCCCACCAAGTATCTTGAGTTCTTATATAAAAGATGTTTGGAAGGAGAGGAATGAAATTGTAGAGCTGTTTGTGAGTATGGGTGATCTTGAAGCGAGTGGTGCTTTTGATTAGTAACCGTAAAACTCTCATATTTTACAATTGACTGATGTAAACTTTGCCATATGGGCCTGGGGGTCTATAATGGCGTGATAATACATTACATTACATTACATTATGTTTTAGGGTCAGGCAAGCATGTTTATATTTACTCTGAAAAAATTGTTATTTGATTTAGGCTATGTTTCGATCACATATTCTAGTGATGCCTAAATAGCTACACAAGCTCTAGCAGGAAAGTACCAACGGAGCATACAACAAACAGCAAATTTTATTGCGGGAGCAACGTATTCAGGTTTTTATGGCTCATTTTGTCATTTTAACAAATGAATGTAGATACATATGCTTTGACATTATAGACAGATGCCTATGAATCATGAACAATTATCTACCGAAAATATTATAGTGCCGTTGCGTATTGCTAGTGATAAAGGCTAGTGATAGATGTAAGTTTGCAGTGGGTTAGTGCTTGCAGGTCAGTTTGCATAGATCTATTGTTACTGCTTTTGGGATAAGTAATGGCCAAGTGTTAATTGGAAAACTGTGCAGGTGTAGAATAGCCTATGGTGCGGTGCATTTGCCTTCTTTGTGGCATGCTTAAATAGCTGGTCCATATGCTAGACAATGTAGTTAGCGGTTGCCATAGAGTGCACAAGCATGCATGGATGTTCTTCTAACGGTTATGCTATTGTTGATAAAATTCTCATTTTGGAGCAAAATGATTTAGTTATGAGATAAATGATTGTACACATTATGAATCATAAATAATGCCTTGGTCGAATACAATAGTGGCAGCACTTCCCCTCGACAAAGGGAAAATCTCATAACCAATATTAGAATGATAATGTAATGCACATCCAGGGACTGATGTGCAAATATATAGTGGTTGATTATTTGCATTCTTAGGGTGCTTTACACTAGTTATGATGTAATTTGGACTGTAGTAAGCAGTCATTTGGAGTATAATAACGCTCTATGATATTATCTCACCTGATTTTCAATTGTTTAGTACATTCATGACTTAACATTAGGTGAAGGGCGATGAGCCATGTAGTTTTACTGCTTACCTGTCACCCCTCTCCTCGTTACCATTAATATGCTAATGTTGGTCTGTTTGGGTGTAGGTAACCAAGACTACATCTCCTGGATGTTTTTGTCATATCTTGGATGTATAATAACCAACACATAACTACCATTGACATTAATTAATATAACCATTGAATCCAACACAATTAAATTAAAATCCCCCTTAAACCCCCTTTGGTTTGGGTGCATATTCACACGGGGGGTGACTCCGGGCATCGAGAGCTGTCGGATTGGCATATTCGCCCCTTATTCCTTAATCTACACCATACGTAAAGTTCCTCATTTGTGGGGTATGCAAGTACAAGATTTGCTATACTGTATAACAAGATTTGCAAAATACTATAAGATTTCAACCGGAATACTATATGGTGTTGATTTCGTACGTGCAAAATACAATTATGAGGGCTCTCGCTGCCCTACGTCACCCCCCGTGTGAATATGCACCCAAACCAAAGGGGGTTTAAGGGGGATTTTAATTTAATTGTGTTGGATTCAATGGTTATATTAATTAATGTCAATGGTAGTTATGTGTTGGTTATTATACTAAAAAAAATTTTTGGCCCTTCGGGCCATAAAAAAAAAAACGGACGTGAGAATATAAAAGACATCTAAAACATGTAGCAATATGTGTTATGTAATATGCAGCATTAAGAAAAAAAAGGGAATATAGTAAAATGAAACATGACTAACTATAATATCAAAGCATAATGTAATATAATTATATATGCTATAAAAGCATTTTATTTAGAAATTTATTGAGTTATTGAAAATAGCCAAGGTATTATAATAGTTTTGGAGCACTTAAAGTGGATAGTGGTTTAAGATACGATACAAATCTTGGTTGATTTGCCTATCAAATAGTCTGCAGAGAGCAGTTAGCCTGTTTATTTGCGCACGTAATTGCCTTTGCTGATCTATGTCCAAACGGATATGTGCATCAAGCATGAAGTTCTCAATTGAGCTCAGTGCGTTACGGATTTGTTGCATAGACGATCGCATGTCATTGATGTATCCAACTATCCATAACGACATAACGTCAATAGGATCCTCGCCATGTGGAGGTGGTGGTTGTGCTGATGGCGGAGGAACTAACTGAACTTGAACTTCAACTGTTGGGCTTTCTGGTACTACGATAATTTCGGGCTCCACATTATTGCTTATTTCAGGAGGTGATTCATTCGGGGCTTCTATAACCTGCATGTTAACCAAACAATTTCATGAGGTTGAGCAAGTAAGAATGTAATGGAAAAATATAATATTAAACTAGATTTTTAACTTGATGACAATTACTATAGTATTCCATTCAATACCCGAAAGTGTCATTCTGCTGCAAAGGATGAGTTCCAGTTGGTGAGCATGATTTCGTTATCACCCAAATCTCCAACTACAATTGTGTTTTGAACTCAGTCCGCAATATGCGCCTCGATGATCTCGTTTGGATCTTCATTAACAGGTTGGTGCTTTCGTCAAAAGTACCTTGGTGGATTAGCAAATGGATTCTTCGCTACGAGCTCTTGACCAGTCGTCTTTGGATCATTATCCGGTGGTCCCCATAGAACTAAGGATACTTTCTCACGGGTTGCTTGAAATGGGTTCATCATTAGATCATATGCAGCTTCAACTCTTCTTTGGTTTACATTTTGGCCATTAGTAGGTATAGCCCATTGTGTACTGAGATAGAATTTACCTGTCTTGATCATCTCTGTGATTGTGAATGTCAAGGGTGGCTTACAACGATTGGACATTCGATAATTTGCAAAGTGACAGACTTTCAGGAGCAAGTTCTTAGGATCTAGGCAGACTGTATCTTTTATTTCTCCTGCTCCATACATCGCATATCTTTCTTTTCCTCTCATCAGTTCTTCTGATGAGACATTATGCATGCGTACACTAAAATGGGGCTTTCCAAAATCCTTCATACAATAACCTAACATACCTTCAAAGCAATGCAGCTTTGTGTCCTTTAGTGTTCTGCACATAATTTTGGCCCCCAAATTGCTTTTGTGGTGTTCCATCTCATGGCTACTTTGAGCAATGCTGCTGCACCACGTACTCCTACTGTCTTCAGTCTGGGCTGTGGCTTGAAAGTGCAAGTGATCTAGATTTGACCCACGCTCTGTTGCAACTAATCCTGCATGACAATGCTCAATAAAAAACTCCAAGATGTTGTCTATTAGCTTTGGATCAACATCTGCGCCCCCGATTCCTATCGTTATGGATACATCTCCACCAACTGGGCCTTTAGTTTTGCGTTGTAGCTTGTTCTTCCCCTGCTTCCTCGTTCTTTTTCTTCTTTTTTTCTTTTGGTTATTCTCAGAGCAATCTGTGTCACTTGGACTAGATGTATGGATGCTAATCAAATCTGTATCATCATCTTCTACGAGGGTTTGTTTTCCTTTCCTTGTTTGCCTAACAGACTAGGATCTCTAATAGGGCTAGATGGTCCAGGATCTTGACGTGGCGGAGACTTGTTTACATGTAATGTATTGCAAAATACCTCAACGCGTTCGTTGATTTGTGCCTCTTGAGCTTCAGCGACATCTTCTTGTGCAGGATGGTTTACCTCGTACGTGATGCCTTCTGCTTGTATAACTCCCATTCGTGATGTTGAGGTTGGAGCCTCGTCTGCTTTTACGTGCCATTCGTCTCATTGTAATAGCTGCGATCATTAAAAAAACAACACAAGGTTAAAAGTTTCATATAGCATTGTAATAAGAATAACACAAGCTTGTAATTGTAATTGTACGCGCACACCCGAGCCATTTTGATGGCCCGAAATTTTTTTTTGAAGTAACACCCTCGCCCGTATGCTATCTACTCCATAAAAACTAATATAGTAGATGTTATGATGTTAGATATTGTAGCATTTTATTTTTACATAGAAACTTAAACAATGGCCATAATGTTGAAGCCTAGGCTCAACATGAATGGGCAGTAGATAATGCTAGATATTGAAAGAAAGGCGACATTTTTAATTTTAAAGGGAAATAGTTAAAGGAAAGAATAGGATATTCGAGATTAGGTCACGGTTAGGGTTAGGGTTTCTGCAATGGATCGATGATGGCAGCTGCTTGCTTGAACACATGGAAATCCAATTGAATAGAAAGATGTGAGGGCCGAATCTAACTGTGGTGCTGCGAGATGTTGAAAACAGGTTATCTTACCATGCTACACACTGGTTCCGGTGGGCTTACAGAGGGAAAGCTCAGCAGATATGGCTATGGCGGCTAGTGGCTCCAGTTTCGGCCTATGGGCTTAATCGGTTTTCGAGTTTTTGTAGCTTGATATGAGCAGTAGCTAGTTAAACGATGGAATCGGCAGCAAGCAATCACTTATATGGAGAAATCGGCAACCAGTACATTGTTTACTCGGCTTTTTATGTACAGTTACAGTCGTCCACCCAGCCCGACCATTTTACAACAGATGTTCAGTACGGCCGCACCCAATACAATACGCCCGATAAAACTTGAAGATGTGGCTATGGCGACCCAGCTGTGTCAGGCATATTCTGGCTATGGCAGGCTAGATATTCATGGCTCCAGTTTCGCACTAAGTGGCCATTGCTTTTCAGAGCTAAAGCTAAAGTTGAGGAAGAAAAAGATAGGAAAAAACTGCAAGATCTGTCTCCATCTCCAATTTTGCATGCTAGGTACTTTCGCTCTCCCGGATTGAACTGTGCAACAAGTTTGGGTGTGGCATGCAGATTCTGGGCTGCAGATCCGTACTAAGGCACAAATGGTAAGCAGAGGGGGAGTTGAGGATGTTTTAGCCAGAACTTTTTCCATCTCCACTTTACCATTTCAGAAATCTCCCTGCACGTTTGAATCCTGTGAACCAAGAGCAAATAACACAAGACTTTCTGTAAAATCTTTAAAGAAGATGAATACAGTGGGAATGTTTTGGATTCAAGGAAAGGATTGGAACTGGCATGCAGATTCTAATGCTAGGTGTATTGCTAGGTTTCGGATTTGGCCCTGCCATGCAGGTTTTCGGATTAAACAAAGGCAACAGTTTGGGTTTGGCATGCGATTCGGCTTCGGTTCCGTACTAAGGCACGATGCTAAGGCGGGGAAGTTAAGGTTGTTATAGCCCCATCTTTTCCATCTCCACTTCACCATGCTAGAAATCTCCCTGCACGTTACAATCTTGAGAACCAAAACCAAGTAACACAACACTTTCTGCGGAATGTTTAAAAAAGATGAATGCAATATGTAGCATAAAAAGCAAAGAACAGCAAAAACAGAAAAACACCGTATCATGCATTGTTCCAATCTCTGTCATGGAAGATTGTCTGTCATGAAAAAAGCACAAAAAAGCACAAACTTCCATACCACAACTGTTGGATGAGGATAGAGGGAGACGGATCGGCGCGACGGCACGACGGATAAAACCACCACAAGAGCTTCTGAGAGAACAGAGCTTTGCTGGGTTCATGCATATGAATAAGGAGCTCGGCATAAGAACCGTTAGATTGTTAAAGCTAATCCACATCAACGCTCCAGAAAAGCTGCACTCTAGAAATACTATTTAGTATGGCCCAATGAATACAGCACCGAAATCATAGGAAAACCATGCCAAAAAGCGTACAAAAACACAAAAAAACCCCCTGTTATAATGCTACATATTTGTACAACAATATTTGGAGCTGATATGGAGGGGATGATTCCAATGGGAATGATACAAGAATTGAAAAGGACAAACACTTGTGAGTTACTTATAATGAATATGAGATTATTATGCTGAATATTTGGAACAGATTCGATATTTACAATTCGAAACGATATATTAAGTATGGAAATATGTTACTGGCATAATGTAGATGGGTATTTTTAAAGGAATATGAATATTTGAAACGATATATTGAGTATGCTCTGTATATTTGAACTTAATCTTGAATACTATGTTTTTAGATTATACGTTATATTTGATTATCTACAATAAGATGAATTTATGCAGTTGGTGTGGTTGTGGCCTGGGTAACACCAGGGTGGATATGTGTGTCTGTCGTCTTTGCATTGAATGAAATCCATTCATATAAACTAGTTTTGTATGTTGTGGAAAGTAATCTTTGTGAAGATAAATCGAAGAAGAAGAAGAAGAAGAAGAAGAAGAAGAAGAGAATATTCTCTTTGAATCTTTAAATCATTGAGGAAAAAAAGGTTGTAAGGAATTTGTTGCCCAAATATCTAAAAGAAAGTCTATTCTTGCGTTACTTCATTAGGGAGAATATTGTACCATTAAAGGAAAAGTGGCCTTTGGGTTAACATAGACCACATTTATATGCTATTAAATGCTTAAAATTACCTTAACTTCGGAAAAGCAATCCTTGTACCTTAATTGAGAAGGCATTTAACATTTGAATTTGACAATTCTAAAGATGGATAAGTATAAAAGCATTTTAATGGTTGAAAAGACGTTTTTGCTTTTTACACTATAAGTAATATATGCTTATGACATTTGGTAAAGGTCTATTTGGAATTTTGGCTCTTGAATGGTTGCCATGCTAGTATGGAAACATATCCTAGACTACAATGCTAGATAAAAACATGAAGACTTGTAATGATTCTAATATTTAGAAGTTCTACATGTGGACCCAAAGGAAAAAGGTTACTTTTTTGAATGTCTTTCAATAGCTTTTTGGCAAAAACTTATTCACATGCTTACGGCATGTGGACCCAAAAGAAAAAGTGTTACTTTTTTGGATGTCTTTCTATAGCTTTTTGCAAAAACTTATTCATATGCTTAGGACTGGTCCATGGAGGCCGATGCTTTCGAAAATGGAATGGTTGGGTTTAACACAAAACAAAAAAGGTCCTTTTGTTTCATCATAAAGAGTTAGGGCTCAGAGTGGCGCCAAAACGGCCGCCCAAAGGGCTAAGCTTGTTTTTTTTGCTGGAAACCAGCTGCAACAGAGAGAGCGATCTGCACTAATCTGCACTAAGAAGGCCAAGATGCCGAATTTGATGCCAAATGGTTCATGGGAAGATCTGGCTATGAAATACAGCCATGTGGAGTCGCCTCCTGCAAAATATGGCATGCCAAATTTCGTTTTGCCTTATAAGGCTCTGCCAAGGTATTACATGCATCTCTCAGATCTGAGTTAAAGATATGTTTTTTGCCGAAATGGCCTGTTTTTGAAGAGCATGATAAGATTTTGCAGATGGATTCGACTACCCAAAATATGGTGCTCTACACTTTATCTGTGGTTGATAGCTCTAAAATACATAAAAGCTGCTTTGATGCTGGAATAAAGCAGCTTATATTATGACTGAGCAAAAAAGGTATTTTGTGTTGCATGCTATTGGCATTCATTACCTTATTTATTGCTGTAAGATGAATCATACTGTGGCCATAGCAGGGTTTCAGAAACATTCCTTGCTTATTTGATGTATGTCTGCCTTATAATGGGGATCAAAATGCTGTTTGTTTAGTGACCACAGATTTCATTATTCCATGTATTGTGGTTCATAGTCTGCTATAGTACTATGTATTTTCTCGGTGACCGCCTTGGTTGTTGGTCGAGCAATGGGATACATGATTTTTCAAGATCCGCTTATTGCTTCCGGGAGCCAATTAGATACCATTTGTGGATATAATATGTCCAACGTATGATGTTCAAATCGAAGCATTTTGGAGTGAAACAAGGCGATACAACAAAAGACATGTCATATCGGGTTTGAGGTTGAATGCTTCAAATATCTTTTGCATAAGATGGTGAACAATATAAGCTCGTAGTGCTTTGAATATGCTTTCAAAGGTGGAAAAGTTTTATGTTAGAAATGGTTAGACATAAAAATGGGATTGAATTGGGGAATATTAATATTGCTGGTAACATTTATACTATCATTGATGCAATTATACTTTTATATGGATAAATTAGTCTTTAAAGATTGAATCGAAACTATAAATTTTTATAATCTTATACTTTATTATGATGATACAAAATTGGAAATTATTTGAGATGTTTATAATGCTAAAAATTGTTATTCCGTGTTTCTTTCTTGTTAATGTCATTTCGGGGCAAAAGGATACAATTGGTGATCGGGCCGATGAGGTGAGAGACCCAATGTACCTTTTGGCCCTTGCACATTTACCATTATCATGCTAATTGTGTATTGATTGGTCGCAGTAACGGGTTCTCTCCTCTAATTGTCTCTTTTTGTCAAGTTAGAGTTGGCGTTGACGGAAATGGAACTACTGGAAACGTAAGAGATGGAACAAGCTGCATTTTGACAGCGACACAAATAAGATATGTATACAAATGTGTTTTATACAAGATGGCAAGTATACTCTCGTCTTTTATACTCTATATTTTGTACTGATTACTACTTGAGAATTAAATGGAAAACTTTATACATTCTTAAGATTGCTATCTGATTTGTTACATCTTGAAATGGACTAGATTGAAAAATAATTATTGTGAAATAATATTTATACATCTATTTTGCCATATGTGATCATAATTCCAACCAAATAAAGGTTACCTTGTGCTGTGGCTTGGGTTTTACCCTTGATGGATATGTGGGGAAACGTTTACATCTTGAAATCTTTAACTATATTTTTGTATTTATATGCATATATGGTGTAAGTCTAGATGTAAATATGTGAAGAAGAAGAGAAGAAGAAGAAGAAGAAGAAGAAGAAGAAGAAGAAGAAAGATAATGGTCTCTGGCTTGTTGAATGATTCATGATACCCTAATTAATGGCTAAGTAATGATGAATGATAGGGAGAATTCAATTGAATAGACTTTGAAGATGAAAATATGGATAAATAGGATGATATAAAACCGAAGAAGGTCAATGTTGCATGAGTAGAACTCAGGTGGTAATTAAGTGTGAATGTCTTGCTGGTGAAATAGTTTTAAACAATGGCAAAACTCAACTATGGATGCAAGGATGTTTCAAAAACTTGTACATGGGGCTTTATAGTTGAACTTGTGACTTCTAAATATGAAGTGGAAAAAGAATAATCGGTATTTACCAAGTGTACATGCAAAGTGGAACCCTGGAGAATATGGCAGGTCATGGGCTGAGCCGTAATAAATATGGGTGCAGGCTAAAAAAGGGGGATATACTGGTCAAAATTGTTGCCTTGACACATGGGTGCAGGCTAAAAAGGAGATATACTTGTCAATTTATTGAGGCTATGCAGTTATAAGAAAATTTCGGTGCCGCCGGAATTGAATGGGCAAACTGAAAAGAAAAAAATGGGAACTTTTGCATAAAAAAGCTAGGTTCTCAGAAGATAAAAAATGGCACTTATTAGAGGATTGTTAATCTGAGTTGTGCTGCCTGGAAGAAGGTTCACAACCTTTGGTGCTATTTCGTAAAGCTGAGATGCCGAAAAACAAGTATACGAAAGGGGACCAGGCAAAAAAGCTAAAGGACCCATAACAACAGCTTCTACTCAAAAAAGACTGACAAGGGGAGCTTCAGCCGAAAACCTAGGTGGAGCTTTTCAAACAGCGATAAGACGAGGATCTCTAAATCAGGTCGGTGGTTTCATACTGCTAAAATGGTAAATCGAAAATGCAAAAATGGGTATAAGCAGCGTTTGTACCATGCTTTGTCATGCTTTATCATTCTGAAAACATGCTACGGCTTATGGGATGGTAAATTAGTGCTGGCTGCTATATTAGGCGTTGAATACAGATTTAAGTGATTGGGCTCTAAATATAGAGGATCTTCATGTAGTTAGGATATTTTGCTGTCTGCAATATGATGGAACAATATAAAAGGCCGGTGCTGCATGCGGATAGACATGTCGATATGGCTTGATTTGGCTGTGCATGGATATGAACGGATCAGTGGTTTGGAAAAATAACCCATGAAAGGGTGTACTCAAGATGTTTTGCAACTGCTGAATCTATAGTATGTGTAGGATTGCCATTAGATGCTGGCCCCTGCAAAATAAGTTGTGTATGAACAAATGATCTCTTGCATTCTCCCTGAGCAGAAAAATAATCTGATACAAGGGCTAGCTTGCATCTAGTTGTATAGGGATTGACTGTTTTGTTCTAATCTTGAAAATTGCAAGAGGTAGATGGATGCTTTATAGTCTAGATTAGTGGAGAAAACATAAAAGGTAAGTGGAGTAGCAGACTGGTTTGATGTTTTAACAACCAGAAAGGGATATGGCATCCTCGGATGGGCCTATAAGAGTTCATATCCTAATGCCTTTTAATGATATATCTGCTTATTACATTGAGTAGTATGTTAGATGTGATATTAAGGGCTGGAATTTTAGTGCTTTAATTGGAGTGTGAATAATTGCAGACCTGGTTAATGTCCAATTACCAGTTTGGGATAGAATACGGTGAGGCCTTCATGGGCTGTAGCAGGATGCTAAACGCCACAATTATTAAAGATATGTGTTTTATTAAATACAGATGGTAGCCCCCTAAAACAGTGAACCATATATTTATTTTAACTATTTAATCTGGATAATTTCAGCATGATGTTGCCCCTGAAGTTAAAAATTTTCATTGGGTTCTTTGTTGTATGTTGTTTATATAAAATGATAGGTGAAGTTAAGCTCTAAGCCAGAGATTTCTATAAAACACGGCCCTTTGCTAAAAGCACCAATGTTTGATTATTGTCAATGTTTGGGACTGCAAAATCATCATTCCATTTCCTGGTTTTTTATGGTCTTACCGTGGCAAAAGGATACATGGACCATAGGAAGAATATGGCCTTATAGAGCAATTGTACATGGACTTGGTTGGTCTTACCTTTTAAAGATGTAATTTGTATGAAAATGATCAATTTGCAGAATCATAATAATGAAATTAGTTCTATTTTCATACCATGATTCAATTAGTGTATTGAAGAGGGAGGAGGATGGAAGATTTATGATGGAAATATGAAAACTGAATGTTCTATAAAAGTTAGACATTATAAGTTGTGTTAAAGACTACAAAATGTTTTATGAAATTTAATGGCACACGTCAAGTTATTGTTAACAATTTAATGAAATTTAAGTGTAATTTGCTTTTAAAACTACAATAATTTGGATGAGTATGGATAACATGATTTAAGATTAAAATTCAAAAGAAGAAGGCTAAAAACCCAAATAATATATGTGAAATAGAAAAAGTATGTATAAATTTTTGAGCTGTATCATAAAATAGATTTAAGGACATAAAAATGAATAAAAGAATTCTGAATGGGAAGATGAAGTACCTGAAGAAGAAGATAGATTTGAACAAGAAGAATTGGAAGAAATGGTCTTACAATAAAGAAGAAGAAGAAGTTTTAGAATAAAATGAAGAAGAAAAGAACATATTTAAGAAGAAGAAGAAGAAGAAGAAGAAGAAGAAGAAGAAGAAGAAGAAGAAGAAGAAGAAGAAGAAGAGATTTTAACGTCACGCCACAAGGCAAACCCTTTATCATGAGCACTTTACGTATCCATACTTTACTTCAAGTAAGACACATATATATTTCTTTTATAAAAGATAATAAAGGTCATTTTACTATAGAAAGTCATCTTTTCTAAAAAGGATCACAGGAAGCGAATTATGTAAATGCTAAAAAGTTGGCACACACTAGACCTGTTTGTAATTTAGTGAAGTATGTCTTTCAAATCTATCTAATCCGCAAGACCTATTTGTCATTTGTTTCATGCTATAGAAGACACCAGGTGGACTCTAAGAGCTCTAAGGAAGTATGGCAATTCTTCAAGAACAACCAGATTTTAAAGATATGCTCAAAATTTATTCCATCTTCATAGAGATCCAAAATGTGATTTTTGTGAGTTCGTATTCATTGCCTTGATCAATATTGGACCCATTGGATTTACATTCTGCCAAATGGGGCGGGCATTCAGTCAGATCAAAGTTAGAACAAGCAAATAAGATATTGGGTGATGATAATATGTCTATACATTTTTGGAAACTTGGATTGGGATCGTTCGCTTGCACATGCCACACAATATGAAAGAGATCTGCAATGACAACATGGACTGTTTGCTGGAATGTCTTGAACCTGAATACATGAATATCAGAATCTATAAACCACAATAGAAGAACATATTGCGAAGGATTGATCTCCTTTTAATTGAACACATGCACAAACCAAACAAGGTGCTGTGCACGGAGGGTTGCCCTCCGTGGCCTAAGGGTTAAGTGGCTTAAATCATACTTCAGTTTCATGTTTTCACAATCAATCAAAATTGTTACTTCAAAACAATACAATACTTGATACCACGACATTATGAAGATTGGCCTGAAGAAATCCCTGATTCTCATCAAGTTATAACATGCATATTAGATGGACATTGGAAAAATAAAAAACGTAGACTGAGGGCACCCAATGCTTTTTGAGTCCAGTGTTCCAAAAATTATATGGACTCTATTATTTTGTATGTTATACCTTCAGTGACTATATTTATTTCTATGTGCCATGAGTTTTCTAATAACATTCCGTTAATGAACGCTTAGTAATTTCAAGAGGCTTTATCTTGTGCAGAGATGATTAAACCAAAGCTAGAAACCAAAGCTTGTTATTCCAAATATTTGGTTTGCGAATTTGCAATCAAGATCTGCTTAAAGGAAAATTATGTCCATGATAGGACAAGGGTAAACATTTGTTCACTATCACAATGCATCATCTTCAATGCTTTGATTGAGATCGGGGACATTGTCATAGGGGTTCTATTAATGAAATATAGATTTCAATCTACATTAAACATGCCTTGCAAGGACTTCTATTGAAGAACAAAGCAAAATTTCTATTAGTGTACATGATGCTTTCATTTAAAACCTGAAGTTGCAACCTGCAATTGTGAAATATTTGTCATTTGGTTTATATTCGATCTCCTCGGTTTGTTTCTCAAATTTTGAAACACGTTGGTCAATATGCTCATTCAATGACAAAAAGTTAAAAAATACGGCACTTTGTTTTTAAGTTCAGATACAAGCCTCAAAAGAGAATCTGCAGCTTGTGGCTTTTGTAGTTTTTCCCTAAAAAACATACCCCTAAACCAACGCAAATTGAAAAGTATTTTGTAGTTTTCCCTATATTTCAAACATATAAGGGCCATCGTCTTTAACTATATGGTCTACACTTAAATCATTCAGCATTAGGACAAGGGCCAAGTATAGTGGTCAGTATAAGGGCTACATTGGTCACATTTTGTCAAATCAGTACAAGCGCTACATTTTGCCAAATATAGTCATTATTGCTTGTGGCCGCATTTTACCAAATATAGCATTCTTTATGATTTTTTTGAATCAGCATAAAATGTAGCCAGAGGTTGAGCATTACTTGGCAACCTTCCATCAATCTAAAATCCAGAAGCCAATTTGACAATTTAGATGATGTATTTAAGATTCTTAAAAAGCAGATGCTGCAATAGAATGACATAGACCTGATTATTATCACATAATATATTCAAATTGTTGCCTTATTAAGTTATCGAACTATGAGCGCCAATAGAAACACTTTGACAAACTCAAGTTATTGCACACGTTTAAGAACATTGAAATTACCAAAAGTCATTCATGTTTACACTAAGGTCATGATAGCTTTGATAGACTATATAGGCACACAACTTAAGTGTGCAATAATGCTTTCACCACTTTATGTAGAATGCATGGCAGGTTATATCACCTATTGTACACTAACCATGTATACAATCTAATAATTTTGGGCTCTTCATCCTAGGGATAATTGATGCCTAAACCCTAATGTGCCAAGGTTACTAGCCCTGATGGCATATATACATGTATAGAGCTGCCCTTCGGGATGCTTTAGGATAAGAACATAATCTTGGTGACCGAGAAATGGTGCTATCTTGGTTGACTACAGTATTATAATACATCTAGCAAAGCTGGTTGCACCAAAGAGCAGGCTCTCGTTATTTTGAACTTAAAATGCAAGAATAAGGAATGTCCTTACTTTCCTTTGCTCTACTGGATCAATCAAGTCGTGAACTTGCCAGCAAATCTTCGATATAGTCGTTGAGAACTTGATCATAAATTTTCTTAAGATGTTCTAAGGCCCGCTCATTTTCTTTGTCAGAAGCATTCCCCGAATGAAAATTCTCTGTAATGAACCGCTGAAAACCTCTAGCTGCTTCAAGTTGAACAGGACAAGAACCAGCATTAAACAAAGGACTGAATGCCAGCAAAATAGAAAACGTCATCATATACCTGGCACCACCAGCATCATATGATGCTCACTCAATAAAAAAGGATCAATAAGGCAGTTGAAACAATTACCTTGATGAACTGATACCACTGTTGAAGATGGACCAAGCACTCAAAGATGTTATGAGTGCAAGGTAAGACCAAGATTAACAGTATACATGTAAAGCTACCACTATATGGAAGAAAAAAATAAAGTGTAGTTAGTATATGTGACAAAATTCTCTGAATAAACACAAAAAAACAGATAGATTACTTGTTAGATCTTACGAAAGAATGGATTGGTAGTCCTCATTTCACAACCCTGCGCTTGAGTAAAATGAATGAAATGCCAGACTTTGGCCCACTTAGATGAAGCTCCAGACTTCTAAATCTTTCTTGCTTAGAAGTTCTACGAATTCTTTAATAAAAAACCTTTGCAAACTCTACAAGCAACAATAAAGATCTTGTCACTTATTTCTATTTTCTTGTATCATGCAAGATCCGCAATATAAAAATATGATAGATTGTGAAGTGTCTAAGTCTGAACCCTGCACACATACTTCTTTTTTCTCTGCCATGCTATCAATTATTGCACAAGAGTTTTGGCCACCAGCTTTGCCAACAATGAGCTAACCACGATTGTGTGGTAGTTTTGGCCGAGCAGTGAGGGTCACATGTCTTATGAATTGGAACCACTATCATGGGCATAGAAGGCCATGTGCAACAAGGCCACGACCATTCATTCTTAAAAAATCGAGCCTAAGTCTTCAAGAAACACAAAAAACAATAGCAGCTCCTCAACCGTAATCTACCGGGTCCAAATACCGCATTTACTAGATTTGCACACATTTATATGTAGTAGATATACTATTCCCCGATCTTGGGGTGTTTATTGCTACAAGCATTAGCCACCACAGAATTTCTTGTTTTCTAAAACTCGGGTCGATTCAAATTTCATTACAGATTCAGCTCATTTGTTTTCACGCACCCAATTCCAAGTTTCATAAAGTACCACCTTTAGTTTATAGAATCCAAATCTCAATAAACGTAAGGCATAATGAAATAAAATGGTACTTATAACTCAATATTTTAGCCTATGTTTCACCAATCACAAATGCACCCTTGCAATGTAGTCAAATTTTTCTCCCACATGATTATATCGTAAATTCAAATTTTGCCTAGCTACTTACAACAGGGAAAAGCCCGAGATAAAGGAAATTTAGTCCAAGCACTAAAACAAGACCGTAATATAGCATGAATAGAAAAATGAAATCTTATATATAAATCCATGTGTTGGTGTACAACATAAGACAAGAAAAATATGAACGGTACATTTGCAAGATCAAACACTTGATCGATCATATTAACTTGGGCATATACATTTTTATGCACACTCAAGAGTCTTCTCAGAAACTATCAAATGTACCTTTGTAAAAACCTAACAAACATCTCCAACAAGAAGGGATAATAGCTTTATAAATCCATATGAAGTGCTAAAACTGAGCCTGCTTGGCCAATGGCTTCATTTGCACATGAGTGGAATCAAGTTCTAATGAAATGGGGTCATAAACATAGCCAAGTTAGAGCTGTAACTAGAACGCCTCCTGTCCAAGCAATTTAGTCAACAGGACATAAGCTATCGTGTTATGATCACCACAACTATGATGTGATTAACAAATGCCGATCCATCAATGCCATAGCCCCGATTCGATTCCTCAATGTCACACCGGGTGGATCCATCCACACCACTAGGCATGCGCAGGAGGCGATGGCAGCCTTCAGAATAAATTTTTCCACATATAAAGACAGCCCACTATGAAATATCCACGACTTTGCAACATGAGTCCCGCTCTAAGTACCAAATCTGCCTAAGAATTTCTCTCCTCGCTTCAAAGCCACAATACCGAGCTTATCGCAGATATCTTGTTGCACTAGTGGCCAACAAAGAATTGCACTTTCCTTCTAATCCCTGTCCTCTAGATCCCATAACTTTGTATTCAATTAGAAATGCCAGAGAGGCAAGTCCAAAAATTCCTTCCGAAGGAAGATGATGCAGCCAAAGGGTGTTTTCATGAACAAGGGTTACCAAAGCCACTAACCAGAATAAGAAAAGCATAGATAGCCCTTCCATGGTGAGGACACCGAAGTAAGGTATAGTGTGCAAAAGGATCCAAGTCTGAATGGGAACACATATATAGATATAGTTGCCTCCAAAAATTTGTATTAAGCTGACTCTACAATCTCGACCTACAGATAGAATGAGAGAAGTCTCTGTTCGCTTAGAAAAAGAATCTCAAAAATCGAAATTCAGCTAGACCAAAAGGATCAATAAGACAGTTCAAACAATCACCTTGATGAACTGATACCACTGTGGAAGATGGACCGAGCACTCAAAGATCTCATGCGTGCAAGGTAGGACCAAGATTAACAGTATGCATGTAAAGCCACCACTATATGGAAGAAAAAAATAAGGTCTAATTAGTATATGCGACAAAGTTCGGTGAATAAACACAAAAAGCAGACTGCTTACCTGCTCAATGTTATGAAAGAATGGATTTGGTAGTCCTCATTTCACAACCCTGCCTTGAGCAAAATGAATGAAATGCCTGACTTTGGGCCACTTAGACGAAGCTCCAGACTTCTAAGCAAGAAAAGAGAATCTCTAAGAAAGAATTAAGCATTTCGGCAGTATGTAGGGTCGGATTGTAGGGTCGAATTGCCTAGCTTTGTAGATCTGCTTGCTTCACCACATCTCCATCTCCATTGCATAGGAGGAGCAATCACCGGTTAGCCGGTTTCCAATTTGGGCATATACATTTTTATGCACACTCAAAAGTCTTCTGTAACTATCAAATGTACCTTTGTAAAAACCTAACAAACATCTCCAGTCAGTAAGGAATAATAGCTTTATAAATCCGTACGAAGTGCTAAAACTGAGCCTGCTTGGGCAACGGCTTCATTTGCACATGAGTGGAATCAAGTTTTAATGAAATGGGGTCATAAACATAGCCGTTAGAGCCAGAACTAGAACGCCTCTGTCCAAGCAATTTAGTCAACAGGACATAACCTATCAGTATTATGATCACCACAACTATAATGCCAGATCCATCAATGCCATAGCCCTGATTCTGGATTCCTCAATGTCAAACTGGGCGGATCCATCCACACCACTAGGCATGCGCAGGAGGCGATGGCTGCCTTCAGGAATAAATTTTTCCACATATAAAGGCAGTCCACTATGAAATATCCACAGACTTTGCAACATGAGTTCTGCTTTAAGTACCAAATCTGCTAAGAATTTCTCCGTCTTCAAAGCCACAATACCAACAGACTTTGGAAAAATGCCCAGCAGAAACAAAGAAGATTGGATCCACCCCCATTGCACCTGTAGAAATCGGCTATGGTGGGTGCTACCGGAAGCATAATGGCTCTTCAACGCTAGAGCAGAAAAGCAGCGCCCCTTTATGGCTCTTGTTTCAGGTAGATTCTGGCAGGCTCAATATGAACAGAAGTGCCAGTGTCGGATCTGCAACTGCCATCGCCATGGCTGCAGCTGTGCAATAGGAGGAGCAATCACCGGTTAGCCAGTTTCCGAAGTGGCTGTCCAACAACAGCAGCCACCGCCAGTTTACATCTGAGAAGAGTGCATCAGATGCTAGCCACAACTTGGCCTTGCACAATAAAAATGCCTAAAAACTGTAGCCGATTTGAATGCTCCATCTTTTTTCTTTCTATCTCTCTAAAACCAAGAAAGCACCGAAAGCCTCTTTCCTAGCCAAGCAAGCCCATTAACCGATCTGATGTGCCAATCATGTTGTGAGTGGTTGCACAAAATGTAGGAACATATAAAAATGCCCTCTAACAATGTTGAAAGCTCGAACTTAAAAATAATTACGGCACATTGGCCGCTTTCTGCAAGAAAGTTGATCAAAGAAAGCAAAGAATAGAGGAGCGAGACTGCCGATCAGCTTGAAATACTACTAACCTTAGTTAGTTGATAGCATAGACCTGTATTTTGCTTCTGTGATTTCCACAATAGAGAAAAGAGTTTTTTCTCCTGTAACGTCCATGCCTAATCCCATATCAGCGGAAGACCCATTCACTAATTTCAGTTAAATACAAAGCCTCTCTTCAAATTTCGCTTCCTTTCTTGCAAAATAAAAAACCTATTGCAGCTTGGGAGTTTTTCCTTCCTTCCCTTTGAATACGAAATGAAGCGCACAAAGAAATGATGAAAGAGTTCAATTCCGACTGGCAAGCGATTCAAAACTGGCATTCAATGCTGCCAACCCACGTCCCGCAAGAGGAGTCGCAAGCGGGAAGGGAACGCCGCATGCGGCGTAACATGCGACGTTCCCTTGGCACGGAACTCAAAACATTAAACTAGCGGAAATGCAGGGTTGGGGCGAAGGTTAGGGCGGGGATGGAATAGCTTCATTGATGGTGTAGCCCTACCATTACCTTGGTTAGATACTTCCAAGGTTTGATCATTCTGCGTCTCAAGAAAACTGGAGCCCCTATTACTATGATGGAGTGACTGAGCTTGCTCTACAAATGAAAAAAATGATCTAACAAAGCTAGCACCTTTAGACAGATTAGACATGCTTGGTGCAAGAGATTCTCGTAGCCCAAAACGCCTAAAACGAGAATATGAACGTTGTACATGTTATCAGGAATATACTCCAAAATGTACTAAGGCTAAGCTCACTCGACTCTACTTCTACATTTTGTGTACAACACCCATAACCATTAAGCCAGGCATCATGAACTCTTTGCAGCTCTCCATTCTCGGCAAGCGTCAATATTGCTGTTGAAATATCAATTACCAGTTGTGAACCTTTTGGAAAAGCATGTAGACTAGAAACGTGTGCCCGGCGATGCCGGGCATTAGTCTAGGATGTGTGGAATGAGTAGATGTAACAGGATTTGTAGGTGGGATGAAATAGAGTGCATAGACATAATGGAGTCCATCTAGTTTAGGTAACATATATCAAAATATAAAGATATTATATTTCCACTTATTGATTTGTTTTGGTTTCATAATGTTGGGGTGGAGGAACATTACACCTATTTCAGCCCCAGCTTAAATTAAAAAATATCTTATGATGTAAGCCGAACAACCAAAGACGTCATCACGTTTGACTCGTATGCCGGGCATTAGTCGTGGACGTGTGGAATGAATGAGTAATATAGTTTATAGGTGGAATAAGAATGTGGTAATCGATTTTGTAGATGTATTGGAATGCCAAGTATGGAGGTTTAGGGTTCAGGCATTAGCCATGAGTAGGAATAACAAAAAGCTTAGTGTAATAGTAGATGTATTGGAGTGCATATAGTTTACGGTATTGGTTTAGAGCTTGTCATGCGTTAGGCTTTTTTGGATGTATTTTTTGCATTAAATTTCTAACATTTCGTGCACATATGCATTCCCTTTAGAGCATTTTGGGCTACATTGAAAGTGTTAACCCTAAGATCTTGGGCAATAACAATACATAGCTTTAAACATTATGTATCAATATAAAGATATTTAAAATACCTTAGCATGAAACATGAAACATGAAGGTTATAAAAGCATGTGCCGCTTTGAACTATGTATCACATTTATCTCCAACATTGAGAAGGAAAAGGGATGCCCAATGTTGAGACGGAAAAGAGATGTCTCTTAGTAAGTCACTTGGAAAATGTTAGTAAGTACTTATGGATGTTAGTTGTGCAAGGTTGCTAAGACCCAAATGGCAAGGCCAGGTTGCGTTAATACTGGGGATCGTATTGGTGAAACCAAGTTGATGATAGTCGTTTTTTTTTTTTTTTTTTTGTATTGATGGAATTTAGCTATAGGACACTTGCTTTTAATGTTGTCAAATATAATATTCCAAAAGCAGAAGCAACTTGGCCTTGCAAGGTCATGACTTAAGTAGAAGATGATTGATTATATGTTCCACTTTTTTTTTTGTAAAAAATGCATTGAATTTACAGCTGCATCTCCTCCTTGTGCTAAAGTATACCTAATGTTTTTTGCTCTCATGTTTGCAATGAACACTTATTACAATTAAATGCAAGATATTGACAAATATTAAGAGCTCAAACAATGTTTGATTTTATAAGATAAGATAAGATAAGAATTTTTACGTCCACGGGAACCCAACGGGTTATGGATTCAAGATACGCAAGTGGCAAATGTTTCATGTAAAAACCCGGGACTGTGCCCCATCACCAAATACAATAACCAAATATTAAAAGGCTACCAAGAATAAAAGAAGATAATGCTAATGCTAGTGATAAATTTATGCTTCTAAAATTATCTAGACATAGCCAATCCAAGGATTGGAAGGCCATTGATCTAGAATAATTGTCGCCTCCCCCTGTATTAATCGCCCATTTCTTTGCGCAGGCCGGGCCGCCTCACCTTGCAGAGCTCCTCCTTACGGTTACACAATTGAAGAGGGGAGAGGTCCTCCTGTACTGAGAAACTAGTCCCTCTGAGATGGTTTCCATGCTGAATCGATAAATGAGTGTTGTCCTGCCATTTGTTAGTCGTTAGTCTTACATTGTGTAGATTAGCTGACAATTGTGCATGATATATTCACTTGGGTAATACCTTAATAGCAATGAATAATTTTAGTTTTGTTGATGTAGCCACACAACTACCCAAACAATTATCTTATGCATTGTGTCATAAAAAGAAGATAGCAAATTGGTGATATACTTATTTAACTATGATAGCAATGCCAGTCCTTATACCTTTATCCTCTAATAATCGTAGTGTCGTATGTTCGAGTCTATAAGGAGATGTGATGAAGATGCCACATACGTGCAAGAGCTAGTATTTGGTCTTGGGTTTCATGCTTTGAATAGTTTGGAATAATCATTCTATTTATTTATAAGAGTCAGCACAAATGTATAGATGTTCACAACTTCTAACAAAGGCATTTCTTATTAAGCACACTCAGCAGATTGGGGAAGGAAGGATGGAAATACATCATCTGCCCATTTCTTCACATTTGCATTCTTGTAGCTTAAATCCTCATTGATATGAATGGATGGGCATATGGCTGATGGAGAATATAAGACAGAAAACTTTACTTTTCTTACAAACCTTGAACCGAGAGAGAATACATGATTGGAAACAAAAATATTCTAGGAGGTTTGTACCTTTTAATAATTGAAATGGCATTGTCCTTGGAAAATCCCTGCAAAAATGCTGAAAAGTAACCCAAATCTGGATAATTCGAACCCAAATCTGGATAATTTGAAGAGGTTACATAATGTTTTGTTTATTGTCCATTTTGAGATTTACATCTTGCCATAAAACAATCTATAGCTTAAGCTCACAAACCAGGGCCCAAAAAATAAACCTAAAATGGCCCGACGTTAGCTCACCTTTTGTAAAAGCCTGGTCTGCGTTAGCTCACCTTTTGTAAAAGCCTGGTCTGCATAATGCCAACCTGCCGCATATGACAAACTTCTCCAACATATCACTTCTCTCCTATGTCTGCAGCTTTTTCAAATACCATCCTTTGTTATAGCAGCCTACATGCAAGATAAATTACTATAGTGTCCTATAACTTTAATTCTTCCTGGGGAGGGGAAAAAAACAGCATCAATTTAAGGCTGAACGTAAAACTTGGAGCTATCATAGAAGACGGTAAACTTGCACATGCCAGCATGCTATTCTGATCGCAACTTCAACACGCAAGTGCTACAATGGTTACATGGTAAAATAACCTGGAAAGCTCAAGGATCTAGATAACAGAATAGTGAATTCACTCATTTGCAGAATATGGTGTCAGAAAATTATAATAAAATGTGTGTCCTTTGAGGCGAGTTAAGAAAAACTCCTTTTTCTTCCATCAAGAATCACATGTCCTTTTCCTGGATTATGGACTCAAGGGGACTCAGAGAGAAACCAATCAACAATTATAGGCAGAACTATACAAAACTACAAATGAATTTTATGAGGTAAGAAACAACAACGTTGCCACTAATCAAACAAAATGCGAGTTTTATTATTAAAAGGAAAAGGTAATATAGTATACGATGTACAATAATACCAGACAAAAATGATAACGTCTCGTTTAAAATAGTGTGTATTATAGTATGTAATGGATTCTATGTGTATGTCACCTTTTGATCGTCTGAGTTTGCCTTTGGCAGCTTCCACACCAGAATTTTGAGTCTCGTTGGACTGAATTTTTGTTACATGTTATACAGTCTTGATAGCACATAGAATGGCTTGTGCCAATCAGCGTTGTAGATGCCCGTACATTGAAGTATTCAGGCTTACAAAATTGATGCATGAAAATCAGGAAGAGAAATCACAGACATCATTCAAATAAAAATTAACATGTGTGCAATACCTTGCCATCGCCAATGGAAGCCGATAACTCCCAATATGAATGCAGGTTTGCCAAATGCTGCTCCTGATACAAATGCTTGACCTTTCGGCTATAGTACATTCACGTTCTTTTTGCTAAGAGGCAGTGTCATTATCAGTACATACTATGTGTCCATTCAATAGCTTTCTCTATAAAGCAAAAATAGCAGCAATGTAATCATTAAGCAGAAGCTTGCTCCGAATATAAGGTTCCAACTCCTATTCTCGTGAACTTCTGATCCACTGAAGATATCGCAGTTGGATTACCATCATCTGTGGCCTCCTCTATGATGGAGTGTACATCAAGATGATACTCATTCTGTATAGTAGAAAAGCGCTTGTTTGCAGGCAAAGTGTTCCTCCTATAGAGATATAATATACATGTATGCATGAAGCAAGTGCACTACATCATGTGCAATGAGACAGTGTGGGGCACGATAACTCGCGCTGCTAAAGCTGTCTTGGTTTATGTTATGACTTGTTATTATCATGGTGACAGTTGAAGAATAGTCTTCATCATCACTGCAATGACAAACTCTTCAAAGATATGTTGGACCTCTGTAGAGATAACTTCTCTGTCATCTGCGATGTCAAGACTCTCCAGACTGACGATGAATGTTTGATCAATTGTACTCAGTTTATAAGGAAGCCAGATTCTCTTGATCTGCAATATCCAATCCCACAGGAAATCCATTAAACATTCATGCAAGAACAGTCATAAACTATCATGAGAACAACATAATAAGAACTAAAAAAATAATAAGGAAAAAGTAGCTAGAAGCAGTCAAATTACCTAAGTACTTGCAAGTGCAATGCCTTTTGTTTACCCTACGAATAGTCACTTTAAGAGTCACCCAAACTAATTTACTTGATGGCTGTTCAACTGATGGCTGCAAGGAATCAGCAGTGTCCAAACCAGCTTCCCCGACCTTTTGATCTTCATAATTAGTTATCTCAGGTCTCTCTTGATTGCAAGTTTGCATTCTCTAACAGATTGCCAAACATATTTTTTGTCTGATAGCAGCAATTTAAGTGGTTACAATCTTTAAATTCCTAAAAATAACATTTAGATATACAGAAAATAAATCTACCATTATGGCAGCATCGATTGTTGGAACTTGATGCAAAAGTCATAGTGTTCTACGAAGTATAACCTGGAGGCCATTCATTGGCTTCATGAATGATGCCTTGCTCGTCTCCTCATTAATGCAAATGTTAGATGTACATTTTCAACCTGCAAAATATTGCCAAAGTCAGAAAGCTATCTATAGTGCATTCACACGCACCTTATCACCACCAAAGCCTAACACCTGTAAAATACTTGTTTCTAGTCTAACAGCAGCAAGCTCGTTTTTGTCACCGCCCCCAAACCATCCCACTGCATGCATCTGTTATGGCTCCTTGCTTCATTGGTTTTATAGGAAGATGGCAGCCCAGGAATACAAAGCCGTGGTGCCCTTGAAGCAGCGACGTCAGCTATTTCCTGTCTAACCTGAAGGAAACAGGGGACCCAGCAAAGAGAGGACTCAGGTAGCGAGTAGCAGAGCTAAGCTTTTCGCCCAAATTCATAACCTGCTGCTGCTCTGCAAAGAGAAGATCATCGATCTCCATGTCCAATCTATGGACTGGGCAACCAAGGAATAAGAAGGAAGGAAGGAAGTACGACCACCACAGCTATGGCAAGAGGCTTCTTGAAGATCTAAGCGAAATCCATTTGCAAAAAACAGAGAGGATCAAAGGACCTTTTAATTCTGAGCAAATGCTGCTTATAATAAGGATTTTGGGCATCTCTGCTGCGCCTAGAAAGAACTCCAGAATGCTCTAACCTCCACCTTGACCTGTACAAATATGGATAAATAAAACACTCTTAGTTGTGAGCGGGCCGAACATGAATTATAAGAGAATAGCACGGATTGGTAGAGGGGGCAGAGATATCCTCACCGCCAGAGCCATGCCGGACTACCTTGCACAGGCTGCTTCCTCTATCATAAAAATTCAAAATTCCTCCTCTATTGCGAGAATTCAAAGTGGGCATTGAATGCGGGCAACCAGTGTCCCGCAAGAGGAACCCCAAGCGGGAAGGGAACGCCGCATGCGGCGTAACATGCAGCGTTCCCAGCACAGAACCCAACACGCTCCCAAAATAAAAAATAAGATAAACAAGTCAATCAGACCCAAGTAATAGAAAAGTTTAAGATGAGAGTAAGCAGACTTACAAATCCCCAGCCACTTTTTGTAAAGGCCTGGCCAGTCATTGTAAACTTGCATTTGGAAGATAGGAACAGCTGCACATAAGGAAGCTCATCAACAATTGCCCCAACCCCTCCATTCTTTGGACTCTTTTTTAGAGCTGCTGCATAGGCTGCCAGTGAATCTAAAGGCACAAGTCTATCCTGGGCAACATTCAACTATAAAAGATACTCTTTAACAAATGATCCCGTCTGGTAGCCTATAGGTATGTTACTAGCTATCAATCCTGCTATGTTTTGAACCAAGGGTGTCAGTTGCTGAACTGTCAATATTGATGTCAAACTAGCCGTGTAGCTAGAAGTAATAATTAACACAACAAACAATCAAATGACTAAGACTGCTCTCCCAAGTGTGCTTTTTATATCCTCCCATGTTAAACACAATATATGACTTCAGCACTGCAAACAATAAGAACGGCAGAGCTTTTCAATATGGTGCAGCATGATAATGGAGTTAAGGTGAGCGAAAAAAGGGTTGAGAAGCTAAACCTGCATGAACAGGAGATGTAATAGTGATCAGATATCTATTTTTCTTGCA
This sequence comes from Isoetes taiwanensis, assembly GCA_021234155.1. Taxonomy (NCBI): domain Eukaryota; kingdom Viridiplantae; phylum Streptophyta; class Lycopodiopsida; order Isoetales; family Isoetaceae; genus Isoetes; species Isoetes taiwanensis. The sequence goes on from JAJEKV010000052.1 coordinate 8,971,076, forward strand.
TATAAAGCCAATTATACTTTCTGCACAAAATTGTGCAGGACAAAATGTTACCATAAAGTAGTCACAATTTGTTTCTTCGGTCGCTTACAGAATTCACGGTTCTTTTTATGCTCCAGCAACCAAATGACAATTGCAGTGAAAATAAAAAGCATCCAGTTGTAAGCCACATTGCAGCAGTAAATGGCCGCATAAAAGCCCATGCATGACCACTGCCAGATGTCCTTAATGGTACAACCACCACCATTCCAGATGTTGTATAAGGTTGTGTAATGTCCACCATCCCAGATGTTGTGTTAAGGTTGTGTATAAGCTACACTTCTTTGTAGCTTGTCCCCATTGGAATCCTACCTCCCGACATAAAGTTGACAATATATTTGTTATGGAAATTCATCCGGTGAGAAAGAGGTTCTGCTGCTGTGCCATGTAATTCCTTCACCCCAAGTGTCTGAACGATATGGGCAGCATTCGATGCTTTAATCCCTCCTAATCAAAAGATTTATTAAGCATAAGTTGGACTTGCAAGCTCTTCTTTATACACATCAAGTACCTGCTGGAATAATAATCATCTTGCCGCTTGTGCAACTTATTACTGTTTCTAAGAATGGTAATGCTTTCGAAACAGATGGCTTTTGCCCAGATGTTAACAGACGGGAAACTCCAAGCTCCATCAAATCCTACAAAGCACAAAAGGAAATAATTCAAAAACAGAGGAAAAGGTTCCCATTAATTGTGCAATATACAAGCTCTGTTGCAATCGGAAATATTATTAGATAAATTTCTCTGAAACCACAAGAGCTGTGAATATCTATCTGGACTAAACTTCATTTTATCTACGTGGTACTTTTAAAGTTTAACTGTTTGGCTAGTGAAAATTTTGGAGTATACCAATGGCCCCATCTCTTGCATCATCAAATGCTCTGTGGAAGGTGATGCTTAAATTCCATTCTTTGGATGCCTCTATGACTGTTTTCATCTGTATAGTTGCTATCGTTCAGCCTTCAGGTAAAAAAAAATCTGAAGTTCAAACACTATGTTGATTCAAAAGTAAACACACAGCAATATACTTGAATGAAGAGACAATTAAAATGGACAAGAAAGCACCAACTGCATGTCCACGTTTCCATCCAAGGTCAGAGCTCCAAACGCAATGCCTTGCACTCCCATTTTACTAACCATCTTCACATCTTCCAATATTACCTACATGAGCTTTTGCCATTTATCCTATTCAAATGCCACTTATTCAAAGCACAAAGCTAACACCTACATCAATTTCTGAAGTAATGTAGCAGAAATCTCCACCTCTAGGCCTGATCAAAACGTGGATTGGAATTCGGACGGCATCCTTTACAGTTTTGATCACTGCAAATCACATCCTAAATGCTAAAGAAAAGGCTGACTCGAGAAAACATGGAGGGTTATGTCGTATTACAGCCATAGCTAGGGGTTAGTCCGCCTTCTGAAAGTCCAGAGCATAGTTCAAGCCGGCCAGCTCCGCCTACAAAAGGGAGATAGATGAGGAGAAAATTATAGAAAATTTGTAAAATATGGAAGGTTGAAGGTTACCTTTCTTTCTCAGCTTGAAGAGCAGAGTATACTGAATCCACACAAGCCTCAAACACGAACTCGGACTCTGGCATCTGGGTTAGGGCTTCATTAGAGACATCGCCATAGTCCAATGTTTGGTAAACGGAAGTTTCGTAAGGGGACCAGAGCAGGCTACAATAAATAGAAGAAAGTCGAGCAAGCAGAAGAGGAGGGAATCGGGATGGTCGGAGAAGAGGAAAAGTGATTTTCTAAGGATTTTCTAATTTTCATGGCCGTCCGGTGCGAAATTAACAAATCTAATGGTTGAGACGAAAAACAGCTGACGTGGCAGAACACGTGGCATAGCTAAGAACGCAGGAAAGTAGGCAGGGGGGGTGGTTAGGCAACCCTGCTAAAAAAAAAAAAAAAAAAAAAGACGATAGATATAGAAAGTTAAATGTAAACCTTGACCTTTAGTTAAAAGCAAAAAGGTAAAAATGGGTATTGTTAGCTATCTAACATATATAATTCTCCTCTACAAATATGCTTTTGGGATATTCGTTTTGATGCTTCCTTCTAAACACTCTAAACAAACAATACACGCATCTTCTCGAGGAAAAATATAGGAAAAGAAAAAAATGAAAAAATCTCCATTGTCGGGGTTTGGCTTATTTGGATCCACTCTGATAGCTCACCCAAATTTTCTTTTTAGCTAGAAGCGATATATTGTTCTCACAGACGGCGGTAATTCCCGGGCTTGGTCATAGGCTGGTGTTGCGGTTCCAAAACATAGCCATTCTAATGCGTGTATTTGCATCTCCCCAGCTTTTCGCCAAAAAATTTCTGCTTTTTTTTCATGTATTTGCGTGCGCTTATAGATCTACACATCCATGATGGGTAAATCCCGGTGCCGTGGCTTCAGATTCCCGTGGCGCCTATATAGCCAATTTCTATTTAGTTTAGCAAAAGAAAAACGAGTTCTTTTATTTTGTTTTATGATGCAGATTAAAAGCAGCCTTCCGCCAAAATAAATCTAGTCCGCAAGCTAATGGCTACGACTTTTAACTACGTTGTATTTTTTCGCACCAAAAACAATGGATTAAATGTCAAAGATATGATGTTACATATGCATGTAGAAGTTATGGCGTTTGCAAATAATAGTGACAATACTAGCAAGTCCTCTTGCTCAACCTTTTACTTTCCACTAATGCTTCCGATATTTCTATGGAATGCAGTTTAGACAATGGCTCTTCTAATTCTAGCACCAGTTTCCTGACTTTGAATACAACACATTGCTCATACCAGCTCCCCAATCAAGTACTCAATCACACCAATCCCTCCTGACTCTGAGCCCTCAGGCAATGGAATTTTAAATGCATGGTAACCTTCGGCGTAGAATCGGGACTGCTTTCCAAAATGTTAGGAACTCAGAAGTTACCTCGCCTACCATCATAACCCCAACTTAACGACCTACCTGGGGATTGGAAACAGAGAACATAAAACAACAATCAACTGTGATGATCCAGATGCATGTGGACATTATGAGATTTGCTCTCAGGACCAATGTTCTTGCCCCCTATATTTTGTTCATTTGTCTTCTAACGATTGCGCATTTGACAATGGCTACAAGAATGAGTGTTTAGAGATACATGGTATTACTTATTCTAATTTCCAAGGTACATATCCCTTCAAAAATGTCACTAGTCCTTCAACTTACGAGCATAGATGTAGCCAAAACAAGTGTTGTTATGCTGCCTTCTTCAATGCTACAGTAAATGTGTGTTAATGTTTACAGAAGTTGGTAGTCTCAAAAATACCTCCAATCAGAGTGACTTTATTTTCCTTAGAGCTATCTTTAATAACATATCACATCACCATAGAAAGTCTTCACTCTCTGGAAGGGCTTTGGCAGGGATCATTGTGGGAATAATATTGTTTATAGTTTGTGTTATTACCCTGGCTTGGTATATTTTTATCACATCTCAGAACAAGAAAGACAATAGAGATATTGAGCACAAGGAGCCTGCAAATCGTGTGCAGGACAATGGCTATGATGAAGGTAAGGATATTATTGCAGAACATGAGCAACAAAATACTAAGGATGTTCCTGCAGCTTCCCATTTTCTCTATGTATCTAACTCTCCCAAAGTAGATCTTAATATTAAATAGCCAAACCACATCAAGGAGCTTGCAGTTGTTTTCACAAAGTCAAGTTTCCATCCTACAACTAGCTCACTGAGCTACACTATTGCCATACCCGTAGAAAATTAATCCTTGCCATCCCGTCAAGTGAACCCAAGGACACACACGATTGCCTTACAAATAATGTCTAGCATTGTAGCATTGCAAAGCACCTAGAGGTCCAGTTCTATATGTTATCGTAAAGGTTAAAGCCCCAAGCTTTAGCACCAAGGTTCCAAGCTTCGATTCTAATAGGAAATATTGCTCGCAGTGATATCTTTGACTACCAAGGCTTCAAAACTTTAAATAAACTCAGGCGAGCATATATCACATACCACAGGAATAACATTTGGGGGGCTTATCACACACTGTTCTAAAAGGAATGACATTTGAGAGAGGGGTATAGCATACACCGTTCCAGATTCACACAATTTTCCAAACTGTAAGTGAGTGGGTAAGAGAAATGTTCGCGGCGGCCTTGGCCGCAGCGATAAATTTTTTGTAAATGTAAGGATGACTGTGAGAAGCCGGGTGAGAAGCGATATCTCTGCGATCACAGCTTCGAATTAGATGATAGTTTTGTTGGTAATCCCTTGAAGTCTAGTTTCTAGATTGTTGTTTATTTGTCCATCGATTCCTTATGCTCTGAGATATATGCTTACCTTGCAGTATTTTCCCTGGTTTCTTGCTTGATCATATCAATAAGTTCATGTCATAATGGTTGGTGGCTCTGTCCTTTATGTCGGCAAAGGGTTGAGAGTATTGAGCATTGTTTTTTCTTGTGTGAGCGGCTTCGGCAGGCATGGTCTTGGTTGTTGACCCTATTTGGCACGCTCTCGATCTAGCCAAAGAAATTTTGCTTGCTATCTATCCCGATGCTTGGCCCGCATCACGGAAACGAAGCTTTTTATCTCGCATGTGGTGGCTTTTATGGTCAACTGAAAGAGAAGGAGGTTGTTTATCTTTAAGGGCGAGACCGGCAGATGAGATTGTTCTTCAAGGCTTAAAATAAAATTGTTATGGTTACAATTGTTCTTCTCTTGATCAAGAGAAGAAAGTAATCGATCCGCATACTTACCTTCAGATTCATTCTTTTGCATAGGCGTGGGTTGTGCTCGGTTGGATCGCTTTTGTCCAATCGGGGGTTATAATCCTGTCTTTGCATTTTATGTTGCTCTGGTTTTTAGTTGGCGAATAAAGCTTGTCGTCCTTCCAAAAAAAAAAAAAAATGGTTGGTGGCTAGAAAGTGCATGTTTTGTCCAGTCTTGCGAATTGGAAAAAACTTGATTTGGTGATAACATTTTTAGTTGGTTTGTTGGGTGGTAAATTGAACACTCAATGATATTTTTCTTCCTATTAACTTAATGTTTTGGAGGTTAAAATTTTTATTCGTATTAATTGGCATAAGAATACAGTTTCGATATTTTATAAGGGAGCTGCGGGTGTTGGAATCATTGACGCCGGTCTTATGAGTAAGACGCAGAGAAGGATGTCACAAGCCTAACAGGCAAAACAAGCACAAGAGGAAAATTTATAGTCCCTTTCTGCTGGTGGTGGCGCGGATTCCGAGAAAGTATTAACTGTGTAGAGTAGAGTTCCAATAGATAAACATGGAATATTAGATGGAGCCGAACATCTGGAGGGAGCTCGAGCCGGAATGCCTCATTGCTGATCTGAGACGTGATCTAGTAAGGACCAAGGCGACGATAGTCAAGCTTGTTGTAGGGACGTGAGGTAGGGAGGTCCCTATGAAGAAGCCAAACAAGGTTACCAACGTGAAATATAGGAGCTTTCTGTCGATGCAAATTGGCATAATGCCGATAGCATTCCCTGCTTTCTGAAGATGATGTCAAGATCCATTGAAAAGCCCGGAGTTTCTCAAGTCGAGACTCTATGACTAGGATTGACAGAGTCACCATTAGTGATCCTAAAGGACCAACAAGGATGCCGGGCCGGAGTTCAAAGAACGGAATCGCCATTAAAGCATGTAATGAAGTTATTATAGGCAAACTCGCCAATGGAAGATAATCAATCCAATCATCCTCGGCCGATAACTAATAAAGCATCTTAAATATTGCCCGCAGTCTAATTAGTGTGCTCCCGCCCATTACTTTTGGATGATGACCGATGTCAATGAGCAAATGATATGCAATAATTCCAAAGCCGCCTTAAAAACTCCGACGAAATCACCGGTCCACGATCGCTGGCTTATAGTATCGCAAGCCATGAAGTCCGACTACTTCCACCTAAGAAGAAGATCCGCTGTTCCTCTCCGGTGATGGTGATGTTGCAGGGAATAAAATGAGCCATCTTAGAAAATGATCAACAACCACCATGATGGCATCATAACCCCGAGAGAGGTGGACGCTCCAGCACAGTATACGCCGTGGCGACGATATTGTAATCGCCACGTCACGCTGTACACACGCCACCCCGACCGACGCGTACGCCAACGTAGCGGCCAAGGGGTAGCCCCTAGGGGCAACTTGCTAAGAATGTGTATTATATTAATGTGCACATTTTCCAATGTACACATTAATGTGGGCACACATTTCCATGTGTGGCCACTTGATGCCAAGTGGGCCATACCCATAGGTGTACTACGTGCACATTTTCCAATGTACATTTCATTAATGTGCACACATTTCCATGTGAGCACATTTGGGTGCACACATTTCCATGTGGGCACATTTGGCCACCTAGCCCTTAAAGGCAGTGGGCCTTTTCCCAATTATCCCACATGCCTAAAGGGGATAATTGGAAACCCTAGCCACCCCTTGTCTATTTAAGTAGAGAACCCTAACTTGCCCATTTTCGTTTCTAGGTTTTTAGAACTCGCTTTGGTCGCCCAAGAGCTAAAACCGGCCCCACTGGCCCCGAGAGAACTGCATCATTAGTTTTCCTTGATTCGAGCATTTCAACAGATGGTCGAGTTCAGGTCGAGGAGGAACTCAAGGATCAGTATTTAGGCAATTTAGCAGTTCAAACCCCATTTCAGCCACATCTAATCAAAAGAGGTTTAGCCTCTTAAATTGCCCATAGCAGCCCTCTAGAACTCTAGATAAAGCGATTCTAACTAAAGAACCTAACTCTATGATATAGATTAGATCTTGTTCTTTAGTTCTTCCTCGTGGATGTATATGGATGATGTATCTCGCGGAACTCCTTGTATTGGGAAGGGGGTAGAGACCTAAAAAGCTTGGTAGTAGATGCCCTAGATTAGCCTCTCTAGCACACTATAGATGCGGCCTGCCGTAATAAGAGCCACACCCGGGTTGTGGGTGAAGGGGCCGGGATCGGCTTATAAGGAGGTTCGTGTTCTCACTCTTTGAACCATCCCTATGGTGTGTTAGTGCTACCGGGATCATTGTGACTAGGTCCAATGGCTTGCTAATCGCGGTGGGCAAGGCATGGGCTCGACACCGTGGAGGTGGTGAATATGACCTTCCATTGAGTTCAAGTTGAATACCGGCAAAGGCCCTCTAGTCACCTTGAGTCATGGTAGATCTCGGAGGGAGGATCCCTACCCCCCATCTAACCGGGAGATGCAACCCCAGAATAGCCCCTTTTGGCTATGCATCCCGGCTGGCTACGCCGTCCCAACACTTTTCAACCTACTCAGAAAGTGTGCAATGTGAGGGGCGGATGGAGTGGACAACCCAATGCCATGTTTTATGCCAGCCAAATCCATTGCCATGAATTCTCGGCTCGCATGAACTGAGACCCAAGCTTGTCGGGCCATCCCCCGTCCGAAGCCTTGGGTAGGATTCCTATGCATTGTGTCCGATCATTTGTCTTTGCAGATAGATGTGACCATCTTTAAGGGTGGGTATATGTGTTGATGTTATATACCGACATGTATGTTTACGCCCAGCCTAGGTAGGCCCCAGGGAGACGGGTACAATGACCTTTCCACTCTTCCCTAATCGGAACCCGGCCACAAACAGCAAAGTGTTATGTGAAGGGCCCCTCATTGGCATGGAGCCGGTATGGGGAAGAACTCCCTGCTTGTATACGGTGAGTGCACCAGATGCAAGTAGGGGACGCCACAAAGGGTATCGAGCAATGTTCTTGGAGACCAAGAGAGCAAAAGCACCGACCATGCTCCCAAAGAGTACTAACTTGATAGGATCCTCAAACCCTCGGTGAAATGGGAAATTTTTTCATTTTGTAGTATATGCTAAGCTAGCAACAGCTAAAGTGAATTAGTAGTGCAAAAGTGAATTAATAGCGCTTAAAGAAGCAATTAAAGCGAATTAGTAGCGCTTAAAGAAAAAAAATTAGTGAGCCAAATAGATGGTCTCACACGCCGCCACAGAAACGATTTCTAAATGTAGAAACCCTCACTGGGCGATTTCTAAAATGTAGAAACCTCCGGAACGTGAAAAATTAGTGAGCCAAATAGATGGTTCAAAAAAAAAAAAAAATGTAGAAAATTATCCGAGCCAAATAGATGGTCTCACATCGCCGCGCTGCCATTTCAAAAATGTAGAAACCCGTCTGTTGGGTAGATGAATTCACCGCCGCCGTTTGCCGTTTCTAAAATGTAAAAACTCGTCTGGACGCTAACGCGGCGAGACATTGATCCAAAACGAAATAGAAATCGTTCGACTTAACGTGAGACATTGATCCGAAAAACGCTTTTAAAAGTCAAAAATTTAGAAAAGTAACTTAGTAATTCTCGAATTTCAGCTTAGGAATTAGCTAGATTAGCTTTCTAATCTATTTAAACCTCATCTTAAAAGAATTCCCACAAGAGCGGAAATTGAACCTCCCACCCATGTGGTTGAACCCCCGTACAACCACCGAGGGCGGCATCGCTTTGTGTTTGAATTATAATCCTTAATTAGATTTAAGTTTTAATAATGTTAGATAATATTAATGGCCAAGCCTTTAGACTTAGAACCAAGACCCTTAAGCCAGATAGAGTCATCATCCCGATAGACACCAAGCCTCCGACGACATGACGACAAGACCAAATGTAACCACCTCTGACTCCCCCGACAAGGCTAAAATGTACCAGAGGCCAAGGAGGTCAAGGAAACAAGAAGAGGAGAGGGCGTAACCAGAGCGGGAGGCCAGGGGTCAAGAAGGAAGAGAGCGTAAGCCGGTCCAACATTTTGAAGACTCAACAAAATTGCACAAAGACACACCAAGGGAGTAACTCTAATGAAGAAAGATATGCACTTACCAATCATATCAAAGGAGAACCTTATTAATTTCAGAAATGATAAAATTTGTTTAATACAACGTGTTTTAGAGTAAATTATAACCAGATAAAAGTTACTTAATTAAGTTAAGTTATAGAATTCTAGCTTTTGTTTTAGTCAAATTGGAGCTTTTGAGCAAAATTGAGACGATGTCTCACACGCCGCCAGACGTATTTCTAGATTTTAGGAATCGGGCCGGGCGGTGAGACCATGCCCAAAATGCCCAAACAGCCCAAATCGACCAAGTAAGGGGTCAATTCCGCCAACTCGATGAGTTTAGTGGAATTACAGCCTTTAGATCACTTAAATTGAGTAAGCCTAGCCTAATTAGGGACCCATGTCTCACACGTCGCTACCAGACAGATTTCTACATTCTCAAATCGGGCCATGCTAACGCAGAGAGACCTCCAAATTTTGAACCTCCATAACTTGAGCTACGAGTCTAAATCGGCCGAATTTGTTATGCTAGGGACCGCTAGACAGCCTAGAATCCATTTATGACCTCAAATTAGGATAGAAATGTCAAACCCCATCTCAAAATGACCAAAATTGCTCAAACCCTTGAATTGCTTTCCCAAACGTAGTTTGTTTGTAGATAGAAGCATACCCCATTAGTAGCTCGCAAGTACCGCCTCCTCGCCAAGCTGATGCCTTACTCCTAGGTAGAAGTGCTCGTGAACACCCCCTTGTTATAGTCATCTAGACCTTAGCATAGCAACCCAAGTCCAACAAGCAGGTACACCACCTTCCGCCGAGCCAAAGGCATAAACCTTGACCTACTCCCTGTCCTTCTAATAGAGTTTGACTGATATAGTATAGTACATTGACACACTCCCTATTGCCAGGATACCTAGAAAGGAGCTAGAGCCTAGAGCTGCCCAAGTCATTCCATGTGTAGAGATTGGACCCCCAAACCAATCCCTTTGCTAGACCTTAGAGTATACCTCAAACACCATGAGGGCTTTGGTAAAACAACCCTCATTTCATGCCATACCACACGCCCCAATGTCCATAGACTTGTAGATTATAGATATGTCTTCGCGAATGCCGCCAAGCCATCTTGCTTGCTTATAGAGCCCAGAATGTTGTAGGAGAGCCCTTCAAGCAGACTCTCTTAGGACTCTAGGATACACGAGCCGCTAGCTGGCTGACTGGCTGCAGCCACGACGAGCTAAGGGCGCAACTTGGAAGACATCAAGGTCCCACCCAATGCACAAACAGCATAAGGAGGAGACCTAAAAGGCGTGACCCAAGAGGGGAAGCACAACGACAAACACTCAACCTAATAAACGAAAGTAGAACAGACACCACCCACTCATCATCAATCTCCATCAAATGGGAAGAATATTGCAACTAACGGCACTAAGAATGTTCTAGATGTCAACCTCCCGCTACCACGCCCACGAGCTCACATCGTAAAGAGGATCTCAACGCCTTCACCAACTCGACGCCATTACGAGTTTCCAAATGGAAGAACGCGAAAATAACAAAAATGATGTGCACAGAAGATGTTAGGCATCGATGTCGCTAGCATCACTTGTTAGCCAGAGGCACAATCTTCCACGAGGAGACAACTCATGGCTACACAGAGCGATAGAAACCGAGGAAAGAGATCACCACGACCTTGCAGCCCAGCAGCCTGCCAATGTCAACAAAAGGATAAATCCAAGCTAGGCAACCACAGCACCTAAGGTCGACTAAGATGAGCCTCCACCTCCCTTTGCACCAGCAGGAGAACTTTCATCGGGTTCCAAAAGGTAGGAGACCATGAGAGAGGGAGGAGACGATATCAAGGAACATTCGACTAAGGCCTCAGACGCGACTAGGGCAAGACCAAGGAGGAGAATATTCACAAACAGAATTCCGGACCCAGAACACCTAGAACCAAGGAAGGGACTACGCACACACAGCCAAGGAGGCGAGACTCGAATGGTTAGGACCCAAAGGACGGAGGAGACGACCTAGCCGCCAGGTACAAATCACTTAAAGGCTACCAGAAGGAGCCATGGTAGGGCACTGGAGATGACCACACTCTGCTAATGTGAGAGCCACTTCAGAATAAAGCAAAGCCCCACAATGAGTCGACTCGGGAACTAACCTGCGGGGAATGACAATGCCTGGGCTTCACCAATCACGCATCTCAACTTCAAGACATTCAAGAATGCCCGCATCGGGCAAATGTTCGTGACCCTACTCAAGCTCGATCAATGGCACCGCGAAATCAGCAATCTTGCAACGCAGACATCGCATGGACGGAGCTGTTACCGTGATCTTCTAATTTAATATACACAATAAGGAGGAGATCTTTTCAAGGGATCACATCGATGAACACTCTTGCAACTTGAGGTGATCAGCTCGATCGCATTATTGAAGCCTTACCGAATAGCAGCGATCTCAAGAAATCCTCGAGTCAACCTCAACGAAGAAGATGCAAAGAAACCAAGAATCAAATGCCATAGGAGGAAGGGAAAACCTAGAGGAGTATAAATAATTAGGTAGATCTTCAGAGTTGTTTTGCAAAAGTGGATGAATTCAAAATCCTAATGTAGTCGCTGCGATATGTCTATTGTATATCTAGAATCTATATATAGTGGAGAAACATGGGTTTAGAGTCATGTTTTACGATGTAGCTTTAGATCAGGAAGCTCTTCACTAATTACCAAAGGAGGAAACAAGGAAGCACAACCATACTCAAGATCAAAATGGAAGAGCAAGCACGAGGAGAAACGCCAGAGCCCAAGCAAACCTTCTGACCCAAACACTTCGAACCGGGCCAAGTAGAAGACCGCCATTCACCCAATGTCAACAAGAGACAACACCGGGTCATGTCAAGAGCATCAGCATTGCACCAGGACATCGGCCAGGGCGCTAACACTACCTCTAGTAGCAAGGCAAGACTTGACGAATCCTATGACATGAGTGGCTCAACAATGGAAGGAGGAACACCCACATCAACGAATAACTAAGAAGGCAACATCTCGACGCACTCATAATTCCAACTTCTGTGGTAATATAGGGATGCTATGACACGTGTATTAGATGGAGATGCACTTACTTAAAGGCACCAAGGACGGTGAAGATATGCCCCCAACAACTAGGGTGATGGCTTCACAAAGTAATTCTACCAAGAATTAGAAGAGAAGAAGCCGACCATATCTCCGACATGTGGCACGCCAAACGCCCAAGGTAGAAGCATTCGACGCCTTTAACGACAAGGATAGCAACTCTGGCACCTTCGCTTAAAAGAGAGTTCAAGATAATAGCCGTGCCATTCAACCACAAGAGTATATCTATGCGTATACTTCTTCAACGAAGGGTCAAGCCGCAGATAAGGATCCATCATCCCCGACAACGGAGCCATCAGGAGGAGAGCCGCGATGCCTTACTTGCCAAAGAGACCTACATGCATAGAAGGACAAAAGGTCGAACCGAAGATGGAGAAGTGCTGAAGTAAACCGCTTCTTCCACGAGCTTCCCGTGAGGCAACAGGAGATCAAACCTGACGAGCACACAGCCAAATTCTAAGGTACCCTGGGCGACAAGAAGATTCGTGATAGTGGAACGCGGACAACGTCCAAGCCATGTGATCGAGGGATCAACAAGGAAGTTTGGGAAGCTCGATGGAGAAGCAACTAGGGCGAAAGAGCCGACGACTTGCACGCCATTTTGCATGCAACTTGGTGAACCCAAGGATGAACGATTCAAAGAACAACTGCAGAAGAGAACAACTCCGTGAGGATATGTCGTATGGAATCACAAGACGTTTCAAGAGACTTTCAAATAGCTCTTCCAAGTATCATGAAGGGGGAACAAATGGCTGCCCGAGAACGTGATCAAGAAGACTGAAATGTCGAAGCATCAACGACAAGCACACCTTAGTTAGAATGTGATGCAAAGCGGTTGTGCCAGCCGACAAAACACGGAGGGGCCTAAGTATAGTCAACAAGTTACCCCTGAAAGTGCCTAATGTATCGGATAAATAGGAGGATATAGATCGGGCCAACACTATTGCACCGAGGAACACCGATGACATACAAGGAGTAGGTAAAATTCCAACCTAAGGGAGTACAAGGAGACTCTAATAGCTCTAGTAGTAATTGTAATTATGTGTCATGTTGCATGCATAGTTCCCTGTTATTTCTTCCTCCCATAGCGTAACACATCAAAGGAAGAGATGTCATGCAAGCTGGGGTGTGGGTGAAGCAATCAACATCACACACTCTTCGGGCAACATCATAATCCACAAGAGGACTCGCTGACGAGGAGACACATCGATGGAGCTCATTGAAACAATACCTGATACAGAGTCATCCTTTAGCTGCCAAGACAAAGAGTTCAAGATGAAAGATCTCTTCAATGTAAATACTTTCGTGCATTTGAAAAGCCGGCATGCAAGATTCAAATGATCAAGCACACCATCAAGCCACCAGCAATGAGAGGCTTCTAACTAACAAAGTCAACTCCTGCCATCAAAGAGGAGCCACCACAAGGAGATCAAGTATCGAAATTTAATGGAGAGAACGCTATCTTGCTCCTTCAAGCAGCACTGAATGGATGAGCTTCTAGCAAGCCTAAAGATCTAAGGCCATGGGGCCTAGTAGGTTAAATGTATGGATGGTAACATCCATATTGGGATTAGAAGGCAACGATATTCGCTGAAAGGATTGCCCAATTGGGAAGGAGACGATAGAGGCAACTCAAAATTATACACGACAATGCACATCCAACGTATTGAAACCACTTCTATGAGATTGATCTCTCGCTAAGAAGGAATCACTACTAGGATAATTGTTGACCATGTATAAATCTAGTATCTCCAAAGAATAATCCAAATCAAAGAAAAGAAGTAATCTAACAAGTCCGCCAACTTGTTACGATGACATCAATCTGATTGGTAGGAACATTCCAAGAGTTTAAATAACTAAGAAAGGGGAATCTCTAGAATAATAAAATAATAGTACATGCAAGGTACATCCAAAATAAGAATTATAGTAATCAAATAGTCTTTGACAAAAAGGAATTGTCGCCAAGACAAACCTTGTGGTTTAGAATCGTTCTAACTGGCAGATAAACCCATACTCATATTGAAATAAATGATAACATAATATGTGCATCCATCTTAGATGGTTATATATGTTAGCTAAGGCTAGTAACTTAATGCCTAAGTAAGCAGCTTATAACCCTCTTAAGGAGAGAATAGATATGACGCTGTGTGCAATGTCATTGAAGGGTGCAGGACCATTTTCTTCGGGTTGAAAGTGGAGGGCTCAATCTTATGATTGGAAACGTGACTTGCACCGAATTGACCGAATCGAATAGAGTCTACTCCGCAATGGCCGGCTTAATAGAGCCGTGAAGATAGATAGATAGATAGCTCAGAGGCCTTCAACGCATGACTGGACGAGTAGTGAACTACACCAACGAAGGGATAAAACCATATGGGAGCAAATGAACCCACTGTCACCTCCAACCACTGACAATCGCTCAATGAGTGGATGCGCTAGCCTTAGGTAAGGTATGCGCGATGTATTATAAGGCGTTTCACGTGTCTTGATAAGTTAAATATAGACCCAATAACCGTGATAGAAATTGTTGCACGTGATATGTATCATAGGGAAATAAGTTAAATAAATAAACGATAATGTGAAGTAGCATGTTAATTAACTGCAAGGATGCAATTCCTCCAAGGATAGCTATAGGTCCTATAAATATAAATAGAAAATAGAATTCGGATATACTTAAGTGCATCTTAGGATATACTTCCAAGGGTAATGCAGACTCCAAGGAAGAGAATAAGAAGCACATCCACCCTTGTGTATGATAATTAAAACCCTGTCTATAATACAATAGGTCTAAATCGTGGTTATTGTTTAAATAATCGCGATCTAAAAGTCGCTAACATTGCAAAGCTTAGAGTAAATATAATTGTACCATCGGAAGTAATGTAACCGATACTATGATAATGTTAATTCATAAATATTACCTTTAGGGTAATTATGTTAATCACATTACCATGGTTTAAACCGCATGTCGAGATTTGTGTTTAGATTGGTTTCATGTGTAGTTAAGATTAACTGGGCGCATGCAACCTATGCTTGGTATGGATTGCATGCGCGAAATATCGGCGATGAGACCACTACTGTGATCTCTAGGGCGGTGTAATGTCAATGTAGGCATGACCGCTCACCGACGAAAGGGAAGGTAGATTAGAAAGTCTACTGGTCCCACGTGAGCGCTTAGACGACCTCTAGAGAAAGGAGGTCATTAAGGAATGCATTGATAGAAAGGCACCTTTAGTCTCCATATATGCTTTGATAGAGTGAATCTATCCTTCACGCCCCACGCTGGAAGCGATATCCTCCACGCCGGGTAACCAGAGGTGTAGACATGAGCCGCATATAGGCATATAGGCGCCGCCTCCACGCCATAATGGAAGATCCACCCTCTTCCTACGAGATTAGCCATGCATCCATGTAGATAGGTGGGGTGGTCACCATATAAACCAAAATTTTGTAATAATTAATAATAGGTAGTGCCTAATCAAGAGGCCAATAGAGTCCGGTGGGCAAGGAGGTCGAATTGTTTGGCTTGCAACACAAATTTTATAATGTGTTGCAAGGGATGAAGGAAAATCTTTAGAAGTGTAAATTTTGTACAAAATTGATAAACTTTGATAAACTTAAATGTTGTATTAAGTAAGGTTAATAACACCTTGGGCGTGGATTGCTATGATGTGATAGTTAATAGGATAACGAAATAGTAACAGTTCAAACATTACCTTAGAGCAATTTCTAATAATTAAGATAGTAAGTATGTAATTATAGATATTGTAAAATTCCACGCAGGATTTTAAGGTATGAAGACCGCAAACACAAATTTTGTTGGAATGTGTTGCAAGGAATGAAGAGTACCTTTAAATAATAAATTGCATATGAAAGTGTTAAATTGTGATAAACTAAATGTTGTGATAATAGAAACCAATAAGTACCTTATTTTAGTAGAAGCTACTTAATTGACAATCCTATTTGATAAATGTAATGGCATAATACCGATTTAAAAAAATATTATCTTAAGGTAGAATAAACGTGTAAGCATTATAGTAGTATACCACGCACGTTGATTGCAAAGTTAGGAAGATCTCCAAAGGTGGGGAGAACCACGACGTCGCCGGACATCATCATTTCAAGGTGGAGAATGTGACGCTCCAACACGCGATAATGCCCCGTGACGATATTGTAATCGCCACGTCATCGCCAGACACGCCACCCCCGACCGAATGGTACCAACGCGGTAGCCATGGGTAGCCCCTAGGGGCAACTTGCTAAGAATGTGCATTAGTATTAATGTGCACATTTTCCAATGTACACATTAATGTGGGCACATTATTTCCATGTACACTGATGCCAAGTGGCCATACCCATAGGTGTAAATTAATGTGCACATTTTCCAATGTAATATTATTCATTAATGTGCACACATTTCCACGCTGGCACATTTAAAGCATATTTCCACGTGGAAGTAACATTCGGGCCACCTAGCCCTTAAAGCGGCCCTTCCCAATTATCCCACACATGCCTAAAGGTGATAATTGAAACCCCAGCCACCCTCTTGTCTATTTAAGCAGAGAACCCTAACTTGCCCATTTTCAGTTTCTAGGTTTTAGAACTCGCTTTTAGCCGCCTCAAGAGCTAAAACCGCCTCCCCGCACTGGCCCTCGAGAGAACTGGTGATCATTAGTTTTCCTTGATTCGAAAGACAGGATGGTCAGAGTTCAGTCGAGGAGGAACTCAAGATCGGTATTTAGGTAATTTAGTAGTCTAACCCCATTTCAGCCATCGAATCAAGAGGTTTAGCCTCTTAAATTGCCCATAGCGTTCTTCAGAACTCTAGATAGTAGACTTAAATCTAAAGAACTCTAATTTCTATGATATAGATTAGATCTTGTTCTTTAGTTCGGTGATGTGGCATGGATGATGTATCCTCGTGAACCTTGTATTGGGAAGGGGGTAGAGACCCAAAGCTTGGTAGTAGATGCTCCTAGATTAGCCTCTAGCACACTATAGATGCATGTGCACAAGAGCCACACCCGGTTGTGGGTGAAGGCCAGATCGGCTTATAAGGAGGTTCGTTCGACTTTGAACGCATCCCTATGGTGTGTTAGTGCTACCGGGATCATTGTGACTAGGTCTAATGGCTTGCCACTCAAGGTGTGGGCAAGGCATGGGCTCGACACTCGCGGAGGTGGTGAAGGACCTTCCATTGAGTTCAAGTTGAATACGCGCTGGCCCTAGTCACCTTTGAGTCAAAGATGTAGATCTCCTCGAGGAGTGATCCTTACCTGCCCCATCGAACCGGGAGATGCAAACCCAGAATATTCTTTGGCTATGCATCCGGGCGGCTACCGGGTCCCAACACTTTTCAACCTACTCGCAGTGTGCACAGCGGGCGGATGGAGTGGACAACCCAATGCCATGTTCTATGCCCACCAAATCCATTGCCATGAATTTCCGCCCCTCTAATGACCTCTCGAGACTCAAGCTTGCCGTCCATCCCTGTGGTCCGAGCCCCTGGGTAGGATTTCTATGCATTGTAGCCGATCATTGTCTTTGCGATGTGATGTGCCACCCAAAGGTGGGTATATGTGTGTTGCCTTATATAACGACATGTATGTTTACGCCCGCGAGCTAGGTAGGCCCCGAGGGAGACGGGTACAATGACCCTTTCACTCTCCCATCGAACCCGGCCACGCTGCGTTGTTATGTGAAGGGCCCCAGATCGCATGGAGCTTCTGCATGGGGAAGAACTCTCGCTTGTGGCTACTCTGCGGAGTGCACCGATGCAAGTAGGGGACGCCACAGAAAGTGGCAGCTCCGAAATAAAGTCTATAGAAATGCTCTTCCAAGGTCCATCCGGGTAATCGATAGTAGCCGAAGAGGCTATGAAGAAGATGCCTTGGAACCTTCGCCGATAGCATGTCACATAACGTATCAATCGACAGAGTGATCTAAAACCCGTGCAACCAATACTTAATTAATTGGCTAATTAAAATGTCCGGCCATAGGTGAACCATGGCAAGCCCGGAAGAACCCGGCTTCCAGAAGCACCACTCGCACATACGTATTCATCAATGAATAGGAGTCCATCTCAATCTCAAAGGATCATCATAGTCCGTCACATTTGCCGAGAAGATGATGCAAAGCCAAGTTGTGAGAATACATCTGGGCTACCGGATCTGAGGCGTAGATGCCCGAACGGATTCCAACAAGGTCAGACTAATAAAGTGAAGGCCATAAGGTACCAAGCAAAGGCTCTATCCCCGCATGCATGCATCTTCTAGAGGGAGGATCTCTCCGGCCCATCGAACTCCGAAGATGTAACCAGAGCCCATTTGGCTATGCACCGTAGGCCACGGTCGCCCAAGACTTATCACCCTATCCGCAGCATGCACAGGAGAGGCGGATGGAGGGGACTACCACCTAACGCCATATTTATGCCAGCCAACCATTTGCCATGAATTCTATCTCTGGATTCTCGAGGACCCAAGTCACGGGCTGGTCCCCATGAATCCGAAGCCTTGGGTAGGATCTCCCCTTATGTTGATGTTACCACGTTTTGCTACAGATGTTATGTTATGGTGAGCCACCCTTCCGAGGTGGATATGTATGTTATTTGATGTTATGTGGCCGACGCTTGATGTGCTACGGGCTAGGTAGGTCCCGAGGGAGACATGATGAATGATACCGCCCATCTTCCCACCAGATTCTTGTTCCATTAGCGCTAACGATCCGATGTTAGATGTAAAGCAACCTCATATCAGCAAGGGCATTGATGTGATGTGGGATGAACTCCAGCTCAGACGATGGGAGCATCGGATTAGACGAGCGCACGGATGTCACATAAGTTCCAAATCGCCCATATGATGTAGTTCCTAGATTCAAAGCCGCTATAGCTAGCAGATCCCAATACCTGTGAGTTTAACAATGGGAGAATAGAATAGAATAGAACAGAATATACATTAACGCCAAAGCCGTGAGGCCCCCGGATTCTATGTAGCATCCTCGGGCGAAGCCCTATAGGTGCTTCCAGCAAACAAAGACGATAGGTTTTATGTAGCCATCTACGGGCTTCACTTGTTCTTATATTACCCGCATCGTGCTTATAGCCGGCTTTGGCCATACACAAATGCACGTTATAAACATGAATCAGACTTTTGGGCTACTCATCCACTTCATAATGCGCTTTTCAGATATTCCTCTCTTTTGTGCACCCCGTCTTATCATTTCTTTATAGCTTTCGCTATATCCGAGTGTCTCTTCTTTGTCCATCGCCGAGTGGAGATCCCACCTCGACCTTGTCAAATTTGACCTTATATCGCGAACCGCATTCCTTTACCTATGTGCTCTTCGGCCTCTATTTTTCCCCGAGTCACATACTGGCATATTCGCTCCGGGCTTCTATCTATTTTCCTCCATCTATCTTTCAATTCGAGGTCATGGCTTCCCATCCCGGACCGCCAGCCGCTCTCAATTTTACTCAACCTGCTGCTTCTCGTGATATGCCCTATCCGGGTCTCCGGGTTGAAGGTTTCCACAGCCGCTTGTCGGCTTTTGTGTGCCGTACCTTTCATTGCCCTGCTCATTCATTTTCGTCCTATTCTTCTCGCTGTATGATCCGGACTTAGTTGCATCCCCATACTTGCCGGCCCATTTGGCCAATTCGCTAAACCATCCCTTGCCCGTTATGTGCTGTTTGCCGATTCATCGCTAGTGACTACGCTTGTCCTCTTTCCCATAGCTATTGTCCTTTATTAGGTATCTAACCGTTTTCCTGTGCTCACTTCCATTGGTTTTTCCCCGCTTTCATATAAGATTGCTGCCGCGGATACCTGTTCACCTGGAATTCTGTCCATGCCATTGCCCCGCATGCCTTCCTCGCTTCTAATTTCTTTTCTCGGGATGTGCCTGGTCCCCATGTCTCGTGATCCGCATAATTGTGTTGATGCTACTATCGTGCTGAATAGGTATGCTTTGATCTCCCAATTGCGATCCCGCTGTTGCACACCATCATGATGTAGTAATTGCCTATTGCTGCTGGAAATCTGGTATCCGCCTTTGACCATCTCCCCTCATGTGTGTCGCACTTAGATACCGTGATCCCGCGGGCTTCCTCTTCTAGTTCCTCCCCTTGTATCTAAAATGGCCTGGTGAGCCGATCTTTGTGCCGGCGTCACTATTTTTGTTTTTCCTGTGTTGATCGGCTTTCTACCTGCCTCCTCACAAAATTCCTCTAGTATTTCCAAAGATTCTCGCGGCATCCCTTGGCTTTGGTCGCCATCATCATACCCAAATCATCCGTGATATAGCATTATTGGTGCCTCACCGCCTTTGTCTTCCCCGACAAATTTCAGAGGTGCATCTATATATATCCCAAATAGTGTTGGGCGAGCAATGGATGCCTTTGTTTAACTCCTCAGATCACATTCTATGGCTTCTCCTCCGGCTGCTTTTGCATACACCTTTGGTATAGCCTTGCATTGATCCTACTAGCCTTCTCCGGGTGCTTTTAGCCCTATTAGCCTAAGTGAAGTTTATCCTTAGGCACCGTCAAAGGCCTTTTTAAAGTCCACGGCGCGATATGATCTTCTTGTTATTCTCCTTGTCCGGGCTTCTATCATTATCCTTAGAGTCACCAAATGACCAGAGTCGTAATACTCCGGTCGAAAACCCGCTTGACCTTGTGCTCGAAGCCCCGCTTGCCCACGCCAGCTTTTGGTCCAAGTGTTTTCCAACCATTTCGCTGTAATATTGAGTCAATTCATAATAGTCCTGTGAATTGCCTCTGCCTCCTTGTCTCCCTCCTTTGTGAAGCTGGAGCCATCTTTGTTAAACCGCCATCTTTCCTAAGACCCAAATGTACTATCTCATTGAATACTTTTTGTTATAATCCCCATATCTCTCGCTCCTACGCGACTTCAAGATTTCCACGTTAGCCCCATATAGATCCTGAGCCTTGTTGTTTGCCATTTTATTTAGTGTCCATGTCACTTCCTTTCCCCGCCAAGAAAGGGGTTTGTGTCTACCTTCCTCGGGTCCATGATTGGTGCAGCTCCCGCTTTGTGCCAACCGCTCTAGGTATCTTGTCCGTAAATGCATTTCTATTTCCGCTCTTTTCCTCCCTCCTCCCTTTTGCAGGCACCGCTTTGCTTTTGAGTCCCTTTTCATATTGTTCCGTATCACCTTTAGTTTCCCTTTTCAGTCTCGCCAATCCCCATTGATGGTTTTTCAGTCCCGGGTTCTCTTTCTTTTCGGTTCTTTTCATACGACAAGGCCTCTGGTATGCCTCGGGCCCCTTTTGCCTGCTTGGCTTTCCTTCGCTCCATACACCCTTCTATCAAAACCATGTTGACCTCCGAAATGCTATGCCTCTTCTTTCCTCTTTCTCCCTAATGCCACTCTAGTCGCCTCTTCCAAGATGTCGCTCATATCATTCCCTCCGCTTCATTCCCTCTCCCATTCCTTTGCTTTTATTTCCTTGTAATCTTTTTATGAACGCCTCACCTCGCTTTCTCTCGGGACTCCCACCTGTTATCTCGGGCCCGCTTTTACCTCTTCCTTTGCTCTCGCCATCCGTTTCTTCCTCTCTTTGTCACATTTATCTTGAGCAATATAGGTCTCAGGCTCCTCCCTTCCTTCCTATCGCCATTCCCTAATTCCATCTTCTTCCATTTCTTTTATTGCTTCCTCGCTTTGCTACATAGTCTACTATGCCCCGTAAGCATTTGTGCTTAGAATTGACCTCGACTCCTCCCATCTTCTTAAACCATTGCATATAATTGCTGTGACATACCTCCAACAAGAGCCCTTGCTGTCATCTCCACTTCGGCTCTACCGTGGTTCCACTGCCATTCCTTCCTCTATAGTTTGGGTCCATTATGTCTACTCTGTCTATCCTCATGAGTGATTGTTCCCGTCTCCGCCCTTCAGATTAATATCCCCCACTCATGATCAACATTCCTTATCCCTATATGTCTCATGACGACCCTCCCATGCTTAATAGCCCAGCTTATCACATCATGATGTTACCATTAGCAACACAAGATTGTGAATCACAACACAACATTTATAAGCATGTATCTTTATTAATGTTATTTTCCAAAATACATGCTTTCTCTCGATATCATGATTTCTAATGTAATGTTAGCCCCTGCTTACCCCTTCCTATTTTGTAGTTCTTTTTTTCCTCCAACAAGTGAACAATGTAGCCCGGGTTCATCCGATAGCCTCTTTGTGTCAGGTTCCCATGTTCCTACTAGACATATGATGTCCTTGTCTCTGCTTCATGAGGTTTCCATCATCCCATGGATATCCCAGACAGCTTCCAAAAGACCAGATCATATTTTTCCCTTCCTTCCGTCCCCCTGTCTCTTTATTGTCCTTTCCTTAGCTGTCCTCTCGTTCTTGCTCCCTGATCCCCCACTCTCTCCCTTGTCAGCTTTATGTTCTTGTCTAGGTCCCTTCCGACCTCTTTTCCGTTTCCCTTCCGAATATGTTTCATCATAGTCTTTGCCTTTCTTTTGAGTGTACCCCACAAGTCTGGCTTTAAATTTTTGACCCCCATCAACATTTGTTTTGATTTTATAAATTCACTTGCTGCCAATGGCAATTTTGTCTGCAGGGTGTGTGACAAGATCATATTTTTCTGTTGTTTTGAATGACTCCAATTCCTTCTCCATTCCTTTTAACCATTTCTCCTTGTATACAGACTCTAGTGCTTCCTCATAAGATATAGGAATTATTACATCATCTAGAATAGCTTGATGGGTGTATGCTCACTTGGTTCTTTTTCCTTTTTTTCTTCCATATCCCCTGGCTCCCTCAATTTCTTTATCGCTCTACGCACTTCTCATTCCATCCTAAATCAGAATCCTGTTTTGTTTCCCTTCTGTTTTGATTTTATGTCTGTCTTTGTACAAAACTTCCTCATAAAAAATTACATCCCTGTTATGACTATGGTCTTGTCCTTTGGAATGAATATCTTGTATCCCTTTGATTCATCATCATATCCCACTAAATGCTACCCCATTCTACCAAGAGGTCATGTGAGAGTTCCAGACAAAAATAGGCCCTTCCTTGACAGGACTTCCCCCAGGTATAGGGTCCTTTGCACCAAGGGCAACTCTTCAAGATGCCTTGAGCGATGTTCCCAATATTGCCAAATACCTAGACAACAAGGCTGGGCTCCGCAGATACAAATATATGAATGTGGCAAGAGAAAGATATTCAAAGACAAACCCAAATAGGGGAACCCTCTATCCAGCCACTGAACATAGAGTCCCCTGCCTCCCCAACAAAAGATCAGCTGCTTTTGGAATGCGAAGGAGCGGAACCAGAAGAAGAAAAGAGTAGAGTACTTGGGACACGTAATTTCAGCAGAAAGGATTTCCACCGACCCTGCGAAGATTGAAGCGGCCAGCACCGAAGAACATCCATGAAGTGAGGAGCTTCCTCAGGCGCCTCATTGGGAAAAGAAGGCCCAAACAGCATTTGAGACATTGAAGGAAATGTTAACGACTGCCCCAATCTTGACATTGCCAGATTCAGAGAAGGATAAGTTAGTGGCGACCGACGCTAGCAAGATTGCAACAGGAGCAGTCTTAATGCAGGAGGAGAGGGTTATAGCGTATGATTCAAGGAAAATGAACGACATCGAAACACGCTACCCAACCCATGACCAGGAGTTGCTAGTAATGGTGGGAGCATTGAGGATATGGAGACACTATCTATTGGGAAGGAAGTTCCATTTAGATACAGACCACCAGAGTCTACAATATGTCTTCACCCAACCACATCTCAACTTGAAACAAAGGAGATAGATGGAGCTACTGGAAGAGTACGATTTTGACATCATGTACAAACCAAGCAAGCTCAATGTGGTTGCATACGCGCTCTTAAGGCACCCTTTGATGACGAGAGTCCATTGCAATGCCATATCAACACTCACCAGTGAGCTTGGCATGAAGATAGAAGAAACCTTGCCAGTGGACCGAGACTTTAAGGAAGCATGGGCAAGCCTTTCCAAGGAGGCAAGAATAGACAAAGAGAGGGAGACCTTCAAGCATTATATGAAGGAAGGTAACCTATTATATCATAAGAACAAATTGTGCGTATCAGAGTCGTCCAGGGTTAGGAAGTTGATACTACATGACACGCACAATAGCCGGCCACGCAAGTTTTATAAAAACCTACTTCAAGATAAGAAGTAGCCACATCGGGTCTAACATGAAGAAGCAGAGAAATAAATACATTCGAACGCTGTACTATCTCAGCTTAATAAAGGCAAGTAACAACTTCAATCTTAGAGCCATTGCCGCCAAGCCAAATGAGAGGTAATTAGGCATGGACTTCATAATGTATTCTAGAACATAAGGGGCAAGGATGTCTTAATGGTCGAAATTTTAAGACAAGATGGCACATTTCGTAGCTTACGCAGGACTTCACGAACACGCCATCGCGATAATCATTGTTATCTACAAGGATTTTCCGACTCCATGGATACGAAGAGATAATCCCCGGAGCAGGGATTCGTTCGTGACGATTTTGGCAAGATCTCTTCATCACTCTTCGTATCGCATCGAGCACCATATCATTCTCAATGTATGGGCGACAGAGCGCATTTAACCTAATATTTGAAGACATGTTGACAAACTATGATCGAACAAGCAATTGAACCGGACGACTATATCCACTTAATGGTTTGCACACACAGTACCAAGTGAATCATCTTAGTACCGCTCATGATCAACTACAGCTACCAATGCTGACCCGCATTATCGGTACAATCATCAGTCCAAGGTAGAAGTATTCCACAGATGCTAAATGGACATGCAACAGCTTGGCAGGAGGAGGTATCGAAGGATATCTTCCAAAGAAAGAAGAAGCCGCCAGTAATATTACAGCGTATACATAGAACAAAGAAGAGAGTTCCGTAGGGACAAAGTTTACGCGACTACAAACAAGCCAAGTTCCGTGATCGACAATTGGTAAGAAACTCTGTCTAAGATGGCCAATCATTCAGATAACCAAAAGGGTAGGGTAACCAACTTCTACAAAGAATCTGCCATTACCCTGAAGATCCATAGAGCTTTTTCAGTGTAAGTCTCCTCTGAAGAGGCACACTCCTAATGCAGGAGGAAGTATTGAGACACCCGTGAGTTAATTTAAAATGACACAATTTGAGATTGTTCTGAAGGTTCTTCTTGACAGATCTTATAAGTAAACAAAAAGATCTCAACTTCTTCAATACTTAGTGAAATGGACCCACTTACCTATGGAAGACGCTACGTGGGTACTACAATCAGATCTGGAGAAGAAGTACCCCCAACTTATGGAGTGTTCTGGCCCATCACCACCAAGAATGGCTAACTTAAACCGATAGTAATTAGAAGGTAATTAAAAGTCTACTTCACGCCACGTAAGCAGGCAAATTGAGATAAGAGGTCATATAGGACGCGCATTACAGAAAACACCTCTAGTCTTGCCCACTACGGGGAGGACGCCATCCTCCACGCCAAGGGCGACGAAAGGTGTAGGCATTAGCCATCATCCTAGGCATTATAGGGTGCTGTCTCCATGGCTACGATGGAAGAAGCATCCTCTTCCTATGTCAAAAGATTAGTCTTGTATTAATGTAGTTAAATTAATCGTAATTAAATGGATGGTTCCCTAATAACCATCTTTATAATAAAAAAATGTGTACTAACGTAGTGTTGGACCTGCAGGCCAATAAAAGGATCCAAATGGTAGGAGGATTGCGCTACGAAGACTTACAACACATATTTTGTCATAATGTATTGCAAGGAGACGAAACGAACATTTAAATTATAAATTTTAAATGTTTTATAAATATTAAGTGTGAAAATCATAAAGTTTTGTGAACATTAAATGTTATTTTAAGTAAGGGTTGGGAAAATAAGTTATGAAATAAAGGATGCGATCGTAATAATTAACTTAAATATTACCTTGAGATAATTGTAAGAATTGCATATATGGAATGTGATGTAGGGATCATGCAGGTGTCCAAGGTGGGAGACTCGTGATGCTGCGGACAACATCAATTCAAGGTGGAGAAATTGTGGCGTTCTAATACGGTGCAAATATATATATTATACTGCCACTTCACTCGTACATGTCGCCATGCAGAGATCATGCAGGTATCCAAGGTGGGGAGACTCGTGATGCTGCGGACAGAATCAATTCAAGGTGGGGAGATTGTGACGTTTCAACATAATATATGGTACGAATATGTATATTATATCGCGATGTAATTCGCATACGTCACTTTACCACATGTACTTCGAGATCGAAGGCACCCTAGGCACCTTTCATGTTGCACATGTCTTTTAAATGTGCATTTAACCCCTTTTGCCACATGGCAAAACTCCACATGACCTTTTAGCCCTAACCCTAAAAGGGTCATGTAAAATGAACCAAAGGAAAACCCTAAACCTTTTTCCTTTTCGCATTCCAGCTTCCTAGAGCCATTCCAACAATTGCTAGCCATTTCATTGTCGACATCAAGCTCATGCTGTAACAATCGTGATCTCCCTAATTCACCACCTTCGACCCGAATAGAAGCATGGGCGCTTTTCGAGGAGCTGGAGCAAGCCAAGGATAAGGTAACCTAACATGGCCTTTCCTACAGGAATGCCGACGGTGAACCCCGTGCGCTTGACCATATCTCCCTCTCTAGTGGCAAAGATCGCCACTAAATATAACAACCCTATATTGTTTCTGTTTTCGACTAAGCCGTCTTTCGCATCACAAAGAAATTCAACCTGCCCTCAAACCTTAAATCCCGCTCAAATAGCACTTCGAAAGCAGTAACGCCGACTTCAACCCGCAATAAGTTGATTAGCATGTTAGATTAGCTTTAGAGGCCTTATAGATTCCGGAGATCACAAGCTCCTAACAAAGGAACCTAACCAATCTACATTTAGGTAGATAGATTAGATTATTCTATATTTCAAATTTATATGGATGATGATGTTCTATTCTATGTGCACTTCTCGCGGTAATCGGGAAGGGGGGTAGAGACCTCGAAGCCTTAGTAGATGATGCACTCAGATAGCCTCATTAATTCCCACCAATGTGCCCTCGGCCCCATAAGAGTCCGCTACCGTGGGTGGTGGGGGCTAGATCGACGCCATGAGGACATGTCCCATTACGATTGATCCTTCCTCGTATGTAAAGCCTACCGGGATCTTAACAGATAGGCCCGATGGTTTGCCAACATTTTGGGCAAGGCATGGGCTCGACACCCTAAGTAATGTGTCACATCTAATGAGGTTCAAGTCAGACCTAACAAAGGCTCTCGTCAGCTGTGATGGGCATGCGGCTCGAGGAGTGATTTCTCCTGCCTCATCGGACCGGGAGATGCAACCCGTGAGTAGCCCCCTGGCTATGCACCGGCAGTTGCGGTTAGTCCCAAGACCACGCCTCTATTCTCGCAGCGGGCAGCTACGGTTAAGTCCCAAGACTTATCACCATTCCCAAAGTATGTACAGGAGGCGGATGGAGGGACTACCCAACGCCATGTTCCCATGCCACTCATCCAATTCGCTATGACCTTGGGCTCGCGATTGTCTTCTAGGAGATCCAAACCACAAATGATCTCCCATGAGTCCAGCCTTGGGTAGGATTTCTATGTTGATGCTACCGATGTTTTTACGTGATGTTACATTATGGTGAGCCACCCTTCACGATGGAACTATGTGTATTTGATGTTATGTGCTCATGTACGCTTCCGCAGCTAGGACGATCTCGAGGGAGATGGGATGAATGACACATCCATTCTTCTCCATCGATTCCTTATCAGAAAGCAAGGTTCGGTGCTAGATGGACGGTCTTTGTTGGCATGCGCGTTGACATAGGGATGAACTTCGGGTTCTTATACGACGGGAGCATCGTATACGAGCAGGGGATATCACAACTTTGGGGCGGGGGTTTTTAACCCAGGCAACAATATGCCTGCTACACTTTTGTATTGGGTCCCATAGGCCGATTGGCCTCCGTGGATGATAAAAATCATTTAATTCAATTCAATTCAATTCGATTCAATTCAATTTAATAAAAAGTTTAGGAAAGAAAATGGATGTAATGGGCCCAAAGCGTAGGAATATTAAAGAAATACTTAATAATTATGGAATCTAATACACCATCCCTCAAAAATACCCTTGCATTTATGAAATATGGCTAATTATGAGCATTCCAGATGGCTAAATTTAAAGAAAATTGTAGAAGTCTAGAGATTATTGCAAAGCTAGGTTGCGTTTGCCAAATTAGTTTTAGAAGAGGTTCTGGCTTTTAAGGGTGACATGCTTGTTTCCGATGTGTTCTATACACCGGTGCTATATGCCAAGCTCTTATAGTAAGCAACTGCACATGGATAGTTGCCTAAGTGAAAAATTGAAACCATGCAACAATTCAACGGAAACATATAAACATGCATATAAGGGATAGAGTACTTAGCTCAGAGTGCACGCTACTGAAAGAAGATGTTGACACTATTGCAGCTCAAGTCTTCCCTAAAGACAAGAAATGTTGGCCAGTCAAATGCAAAAGCTAGGTTCCACATCCATTTGCCCCTCTCACAAGTCATGTGAGAATATGATCTATAATATCTCTTAGGAGGTAAGACCCTAGGCTTGGAGACTACAATGCTCACATCCGAGCCCATTACACTGCCTCAATAAATCTAAGGTATTATCTATAGCTTGAGAGTCCTCATGGAAGTCTTGCTAGATGGTACATATAGTCATAGGTATCTTCTTCCAAGATACAAATCAATAGCCACGTGATGACTCATAGCACAGTCAATCGCAACCTTTCAAGACTATGCCTGTTTGTCGATTCCATAAGGATCATCATCAGGTATAGTTAGGTACAATTTTGATGTCACCCCATCATAGCTAAGATCCCTCATACTTGCTGGAACTAGCAATGCCGTAGTGTTCAAATACATCCAGACTATAGATGGGCTTGATTGGGAGCCGAAAAGTGTTCAAAGCCTCTACACTAGAAGCATACTCCTCAAATGCATCTATTAATCTTAGGGGAGGGATTTACTACCCTAGAAAAATAACCTTTCAATATGCACGCATGATGAACTAAGCATAATACATTGCATGCATCGAATTCCTTGTACGTTGGGCTATCCATGGAAGTTTCTTTTGCATGGCAATACCACGAAGTTACTTGGTATCCCTATTAGTATCCACATCCCTCAGAAGAATCACTGTAGCTAAATGTGTTCTCAGTAATACTCATGTTTACATGGTGTCTGCTCTATTAGCTCCTCCGTGTAAGATGGAGGAGGTTGTCGTATCGTCAGGATTTTTATTTTGAATGGAAATGAGGTAGGAGCTGTTTGAGCGAAGTGCATCAAACTTAAGGCAGCTGGTGGTCTTGGA
The DNA here is from genome assembly GCA_021234155.1 of Isoetes taiwanensis. Taxonomy (NCBI): domain Eukaryota; kingdom Viridiplantae; phylum Streptophyta; class Lycopodiopsida; order Isoetales; family Isoetaceae; genus Isoetes; species Isoetes taiwanensis. Next base: position 9,000,458 of record JAJEKV010000052.1, read on the forward strand.
ATGTTGGATTTTCATCTACAAAGTAAGGTGATGACATCGAAGTTTATTTGGAGGATACTCATAGGTAAGGATGATTCTCCTAGACTGAGATTGTTGATGCAATCGATTCAGCATTTTCTTCCATTTCATAAGGCCATCATTAAGCCCCGCCTTCCTTGGGCTTTGCTTTATCATATACATCACATATCCTAATGTTTCTCCCTTTCTAAAGGGGTTGCTTGCTGCTTGGGACACTGTCAGGTCTCTTTTTCAATCATGAGGCTTGTCTTCAGCTCCATGCTGGTGGATTGCAGGATACTCCAGAGAATGCCTCTAAGTGGTGTTGTTCATCCAAAGACACAAGGACGATGGATAGCAGCTTGTATAAGCACATTGCAGCTTGGTATGAGTCTGATCATCTCATGTCATGGGAAGCATTTAGAACAAAATTCTTGTTGTATAGATGGGATAGAGTAATTTGGACTCGTATTGCTGCATTGTTGCCGCAGCATTTCGGCCCTAGCTATATCACATGGGTTAAATACTTGGCATTTTCATGCCACGTAGACAAATGCCTTGGGCCCTTGGTAACAAACACACAGAAAAAATACTAGGTCTGAGCGATGGAGAGGGGTTGGGCTGCCGGAGGAGCTCTGAGGAGGGCGTTAGCGAGGCGAGTATTACGTGGAGGACATGGAGATGGTGGAAAGAGCTGGTGGGCGCCAGGAGATCGGGATCCAACTGGAGTTCTTTTCAACGAAACACCCCCTCCCCCTGGTTACAAGAGACAGTGGGAGGATTGGGAGCTGCCCTACTATGTTACTGGAGTTCTGGCAACCATCATTTTAACAGTTGGGTTAAGCTCCAAACCTGATACTCGTCTCGATACATGGGCACGCAAGCAGGCTTTGCAGAGGCTGCAAGAACAAGGACTTCTAGACGATTGAATGAGACAATATTCTCTTCAGGTTTGTTTTCAGCTGTAATTTTCAAGAGCAATTACTCTTAAATTCGGCCACCAATAGGTGCATATATTTCCAACTATTAATAAGGATGGTTTTAATGATTCGTTGAGTACTGCATTATGCAAGCTTCTTTTCGTGTAAACTGCCTTCAGCATTGTACTTTATAGGTATATTTGCTTGAGTTCAGAATGAGCAAACAATATTTCATGGAAATGGTATAAGGATGCCATCTCAGAGATGGCGCTTTCTTCCAGAGGCGAAGAAAGTAACAGGATGGATTAATACTTTATTCACCATAAAGCAAATCTTGTATGCTTGGCATGGCCTTTCACAATTGATTCATTTGGACATCTGTCCATCTTCCTCAAATTCAGAAACCAGCCCATTAACCCTCGGGTGTGGGATTTTGTAGCCATGGCTGCCATTGCCTCATTTGTAAGTGGACCCATTTATTGTCGTAAAAACTTGCTATCCAGTTTTAAAAAATACATAAATTTGAATCCGGAATGAGTTGATGGGTGTAAGATCCTAAAGTTAAGCTCATTACCATCTGAAGCAGAATCCAACTCTGCCTGTTGTCTCCGCATTTGCGATAAGTAAATCTATTTACATTTTAAACTAAACCACCAGCTTCTCCAAGTCTATCTATAGTCAAGGCTGATACGATGCTATCTATCTTATGAGGACATTTGGCCCATCATCACAGAAGTTTGGCATGCTATTATCCTTGGTGCCTTTTGTGTTAAGACATTATGAGACCATTTACTTTCACTAGATGCACGCCTGACTCGGTAGGAAAATAGGCATGTATTAGGAACCAATAAATAGTTTATCATCTGGCATCTGGATATCAATGTGGAAAGCAGCTCCTAAATTCAGATATTGTAATAATGGCTTTTGTTGGCTGCTGGACAATCTCAAGCTCAATATAATTCAGTCAAAGAGTAATCATAAGTTTTAGAACTTTCTAATGAGGATGGCTGAAAGAAAAACATATTTGTTTCATGCAAGGTAGGGGACATGGTTGTTTGCCAATGCGTGAAATTTATGCCATTTCTGTTGAATGCAAGTAATGTGAATTTCCATACTTATGTGCTGCAGAAGGCCTGTGTCAGTCAAGGCCTCGTCGACAAGCATAGAAGATCTACTAGGTTCATTTTATTAGGCTAATTGTCTGCCTAGTCATTTGGACAAGCACTTTGTTCTAACGTTAATTGGATCAATGGTAATAGCTTTTCAAATAAAGTATGGGTTTTTGCCAGTTTCGGTGTTCTAGTTTTCCCGTGCAATTTTCTACAAATTTTAGCCTATTGGCATTCATTTTTTGGTAAGCAATAATTTTCCAATATTTATAACATCGAAGGATTAGCCAATTTGCTTAGCTTTTATGCAGACCTCTTGCTGCACGTTACTATTAAGTAGCATGGTTTGGCTGCAGCAAATGTGTGAATTAACAGCTGATTTCTCTCTGTACTGAGACTTTTGGAGAGGCATAAAGTAGAAGGTATTATTGTATAAATATTCTTCAGGGAAAAGGTATAACAATCCTCCTTAAATGAGCATAATAAAAAGGTGCTACAGCATTGAGCGTTGAGGTGTATCCCATGGGCGAAACAACTACTCCTCGAAACAAACATAAAGGAATAGATGGCGATATTTCTTATGATTACGGCCCATTTTATATCCAGCAATAGTCCTCTTGATGGTCACTTGATTTCTAACATCAGGGCCGAGGGATTTCTTGGATGTTTCAGCTTTAACAATCAAGGAGGAGCGCCGAAATATCGTCATCTATCCTTTATGTAAGGTAAAGGCCAAGAGCACATTTTGCTTGGTGGGCAAGCCAAGCCCTTACCAGGCGAAATGGCCTGCTCTTGGCCTTTACCTATTACAAGAAATTTATCGCGGCGGCCAAGGCTGCCGCAAAAACATTTCTTTAGTTCCAAACATGTGAAGTTGAACCCACTATTGTAATGACAGTGTTGTTTAGTAATGATGAATTTGTGTCACGCCAAATAGATGTGAGGTTTTAACTCGCAATTCCACCTTAAAGTGACGCATAATAAAGGGTACATTTTTCTACTCCCCAAGTTGTAACTATTATAGTGGGTTTGTTTGGATGTTCGATATGTTGTCAAGGTCCTCCAAACTCCATATATAGTGGGTTTGTTTGGATGTTCGATATGTTGTCAAGGTCCTCTAAACTCCATAGTAAGATAAAGAGAATATGAATATTGGTAATGTAGATCTTAAAGCAACATGAAAGTTTATTGACTTATGGTACTACGGAGGATTAAAAATGCAACTCGGATAGTTCAAATTAAAATACCATTAGGACATTACCTTATTTTGCCTAATATCAATATTAACTTTATATTCTAGACACTAGAACATAGTATATTTTGCCCACTTCCTAGTAATGAGATTTGCATGATTCCCATTGTATTTTATTGTTGGGGTGTTCCAATGGTTTCCATGTTGTTAGTACGATCGAGAAATGTTAAATTTAAGGTTGGCTTTTTTCTTTCAATAATGTTACAGTAATCAATTCTCTTGCAAATAGCAACAAATTTAACAATATACGATGAAAAAGAAGGAAATTATCCCTATCTGCTTCAAGTTCTTCACAAGTTTCTTTGCTCAAAATAGAGCTTAGGTTGATTGCCTTACTTTCAAGTTTCTTTGCTCAAAATAAAGCTTCGTTGATTGAATAAAGCAATTTCCTGCCAAATTTTCCTCTCCAACTCCTCCAAATAGATTGTGCTCCCAACCCCAAATAGATTCTGATCTTAATTATGGTCTAGAATATGGTGTCTGCAAAAAAAAGGGCTTTGTTTCTACCTTTTTTTCGGCTTCAAAGAACCAAGAATTCAACCCCAGCAATGCCAAAAACTTATTTCCCTGTATGTCTAGATCACAAGGGTTTGGCATATCTATAGATTTGTTGCCTCCAGCAAATTCCAAGAAATGAAATGCCCATGGCACCAATTTCCATGCATCAAGTGTGAAGATGAAAATCCTAAAATTGCCGCCTGTGGATTTCATACCCGCCGCTTTCCATGTTTTCATGTCGAATCCGGGCATGATGCAGCTTCGCTAAGCTTGCATCGAAACTACTTTAATCGAATAATTTCGAGAAGTCTTCTCGTATGAATAACTTAGCGTGAAGAGAAACCAATAGACATACCTTCGGCCTTCTTGAATCCAACCCCAGAGTTAAAGAAAGCTATTTATGCATGGCACAACCCATTCGGCCGCCAACTATTGCACGATGTCTCCGTGAGTAGACCAAGAAATGTGTCGGGTCTTTGATTCAACCTTATCCGCTATTTGTTTACCTGGTCACTTGTCGACATTCCGTGGTCGTGGATTTAAGAAGCGTTCCAGCTTTGCGCGACCAAAGATTCCTCCCGCCAATGATTACATATGTTAGAATAGAAAGCCCATTCAATGTCATTCTATTTCTTTTTTAATATGCTCTTGCAAAAGACGGAATGTGGAGTGGAGTTTTTTCGAGCGGATGATTTTGTTTTTCCATGATTCCAAGCGCTCCTTTGTGTAGCCGACTTTCCCTATAGAGTGTGAAGAAACACATTCAGAGTTCGGTGGCATCCTTCAACCATTCTTCATTGTAAAGGCTCTAGAGCTTCAAAGCAGAGACAAGTCCTAACTCAACTCTCACGCAAAATAAGGTGTTATCGCACAAAGGGTTTCCCTCATGGTGTTATCGTACAAAGAGTTGCCCTCATGGAGGATTAACGGAGGGGCAACCAGGAAAGGGATGTAGTAACGAGAAAAGGTCAATTACAAACAAGCATGATCATATATGCTTGCCTTCATATCAAAACACTAGTGCTCTTGTGTCTGGATCAATGTAAGCAAATGCATGTACTGGGATTGTGCCTTTTGTCTATGAACATTTTATTTCTTGACATTGCTTCAGAAAATTGTGATACAGAGGTCGTACAGTGCATGAAGGATTCTCAGTCTTCTATCATCTATGGAGTTGATGTCATGTTTCATTTATAGGAATCTAGATCATTTCTTTGAAGGCTTTGGGAACTAATCTACCCTAGAGAAACTGCTTCTTGTCTGCATAGGTATTGTTTGTTCAAGTTTGCTTATTGCTTGGAAAATGCTTAATGCTTTATGCATTGAAAATGATCTATCCCATATATATAATTGTATTGATACATTTTAGTCGTTATCCGTGTTAATATGATATATGATACCTCCTATTATTACATTTGTTATCATTTTAGTTATTATTCTTGTTCGGTTTAGTGGCTAGTCCATTGGATTAGCAATTAGAAGATCTTGTGTTCAACTCTCTGGGGTCGTCATACATCCTCGTGGATGTTCCAAGTATGGCATGACATAAAAATTCTATCTATTTATCTTTGAATTATGTATATATGGCATGAAAATACTATCTATCTATCTTTGAATTATATATACAAGAATTTGTCGCGGCGGCAGTCACCGCCGCTAGTTTCTTTTTTTTAGTGGGTGCTTATTTACGATGATTTTCAACTAGCTATTTTCTTTATGAGATTGACAATGCTTCTTAAGTTTTTCCATTGCTTTAAAGTATGATATTTACTTACAAAAGAGGTAGGTACCATATATAATATGCAATGGGTGGCAGGTACCATATATAATACGTAATGGAGCATATCTTTATAAAAGAAAGACACTTATTGCAATCACAAAACATTGCAAAGGCCTTCATCAAGATTTGCCTCAAAAGAGGTAGGTAATAAGTTATCAAATTTACGCACAGGTCCAATGGAGCTGCAAGAAGACTATTTTGAGAAGAAATAGCGTAATCTTACAAGATAGCTCCGGGGAGGCGGGTTAGATTCAGATGGCTTAATTTGGATCTAATTGTCGCCTTTCTTGCTTTGAATTCTGGCTATGTTGGATTGGTTCCTGTATTTTAAGCCCCTTATCCTGTGAAAATTAGCACACGAATCTAGACCATGAAAATACTATCTATCTATCTTTGAATTATATATACAAGAATTTGTCATCACACAATGGCCAGTTTTTCTAGTGGGTGCTTATTTACGATGATTTTCAACTAGCTATTTTCTTTATGAGATTGACAATGCTTCTTAAGTTTTTCCATTGCTTTAAGGTATGATATTTACTTACAAAAGAGGTAGATACCATATATAATATGCAATGGGTGGCAGGTACCATATATAATACGTAATGGAGCACATCTTCATTCTCATTCTCATTCTCATTCTCATTCTCATTCTCATTCTCATTCTCATTCTCATTCTCATTCTCATTCTCATTCTCATTCTCATTCTCATTCTCATTCTCATTCTCATTCTCATTCTCATTCTCATTCTCATTCTCATTCTCATTCATTCTCATTCTCATTCTCATTCTCATTTATAAAAGAAAGACACTTATTGCAATCACAAAACATTGCAAAGGCCTTCATCAAGATTTGCCTCAAAAGAGGTAGGTAATAAGTTATCAAATTTACGCAGGTCCAATGGATTACAGAAGACGCTCTTTGAGAAGAAATAGGCAAGAATCTTACAAGATTAGCTCCGAGGCTTGCTAGATCTGTGATGGCAAATTTGACGAATTGCTGCTTCTTCTTGCTTTGAATTCTGGCTATGTTGGATTGGTTCCTGTGTTTTAAGCCCCTTATCCTGTGAAAATTAGCACACGAATCTAGACCAGGTTTCAGCATTAATTTAATATTAGGAATGGACCAACAAAGAAATGAAATAGTGCAATCTAAGCTCGATCGGTATTGCCCAGTAGCGAGTGCAATGAAAACTGGAATGCAGGCTTAGTGCAATAGAAACAGGGATGGATGCATATTACGTCCAAATGGGCTTTGGCAAGTCAATCTAATTCTACACTTTCATCATGATTTGATTAAATGCCAGTCATGCCAGAGCTGTTATGCGCAAAAGGGGACCGATTTTTCATCCAAGCAAATCTGCTACGCATCGCTTGATTGTCTGCGATGATCCAAGCTGTAGAAAGTGACCCATGCAAGCTATTTCAGAGTTCAGCTCAAAATACCGAATTCAATCCCCTCTGCCCAACTCATCCATGCCCAGGTCGCCAGAGTTAAGCTTCATTTCGTCCAATTCATTGATATACGAATGATGTTTCGCTATGCATGAATATAAGTATTACACTCTCAATTTTACAGACTGCAGATCATTTTTGTTCCATAAAACATCATATCACGCTTATTCGAGAATAAATTCCTCGAGAAAGGCATAAATTTGTAACCTACATAGCCATCAAGCTCGCAGTGAGTGTCGTGCGGCCAGACAACTCGCTGTCACAAAAAGGATCTAGCATTTACCCTCTCTGAGAAAAGCTGAAATTCTATCTCGGCAAATATATAGTCACGGCAAAGCTTTCTCAAAATTTTTACCAGAAACAGGGATAGACGAAGAGACAATTGCCATCGAAATCCTTATTAAACTTTCTCCTACAATTTCCTACCATAGACTAACACCGGCTGCTATAAATGCCGACTTCAACTTCAGCGTTGTTTGGCTCCTCCATTTTTATCCCAAGATAGAGGGATCTACATCTCTCTAGAACCCACAATCGAAGCATCCACAACCCCCTAATTAGCGCTTCTAGAAGAATCGAGGCATTCCATAAGCTTCCAGAAACATCTGCATTCTTCCAATTTTTTTTGGCACTTACATGTTTGCAATCTAAACATGAAAATATAAGCCATGTTTAATTTAAGCTGCCCTCTTGTCGGCCACATTACAATTATATATTAGAGATATAACATAACATATTCGGGAAAATCTTACCTATGTTTAACCCCTCCATGAGGGTTACTTGTTCATATCTACTCAAACGCTCATGCCTGTTTATCATTGGTTGTTTCTCATTACTACATTCTTTTCCTTGTTGCCCCTCCTTTAACCCCTCCATGAGGGTAACCCTTCCGTGGACGCCCCCTACTCTCCATCGTGATCGTATATGGAATTCATCCCCCGACAGCCCAACCGCAGGGGCTATCCACTGACAGCCAACTTAAGGATCGGGTCGAGGAAGAGTGGATGGACGCTATTCCATCTTCCTTCGGAATTGACCTAGCTGCAGAAGCGCGAATAAACATGAGCACATGACATCAATACATCAATAAGTCACCTCGAAGGGTGAATACATCACAACATAACATGAGTAACACATCAACATAAATAATAGCAACAAAAGGGGATCCTACCTGTGGCTCCGTGACTCTTGGGGATCGATCACCTGCTTTGGGTCTCCGTGGGTCGTGAGCAGATCCAATTCATGGCAAATGGATTGGCGCTGGCATAAGAACATGACTGGGTAGTCCACTCCATCCGCCTCCCGCCCACTTTGTAGAGTAGGTTGAAAAGTATTGGGACTACACTGTGAGGCCTGCCGGGTGCATAGCCGAGAGGGCTACCATCGGGTTGCATCTCCCTCAGCCCCGATGAGGCAGGAGGAGAGCCACCTCTTCTTCCGTGAGGCATGATGCCCATCACAGTGGCTAGAGGGCCATCAGATCCGAATTTTGAACCTCATTGAAGGTGAGACGATCACCCAAGAGGTGTCGAGCTCATGCCTTGCCCACACGCTAGCTGGCAAACCATTAAGCCTAGCTTCTCCACTAAGATCTCTCGGGTAGGCTTTATACACCGAGGGATCAATCGCTGATGGAACAAGTCCCCTTTATTCCACCAGCCTAGCCCCGTCATTTTGTGCACAAGCCGTGACACTGGGAATTAATGAGGCTATCTAGATACATCAACCATCGAGGCTGTGGTCTCTACCCTTCCCAATGGCTACGTGAGAGCCTATCAAAGAACATCATCATCATCAAGACTTAAAATATAGAATAACATCTAACCTATCTACCTAAACATCCATAGTTAGGTTCCTTTGTTAGGCTTGTGATCTCGTGAATCTATAAGGCCTCTAAGGCTAAACTAACATGTTAAACCAGCTCATTGCCGGTCCAAAGGCTGCATTGCACAGACAACCATTTACTGACCGACCATTCCACCGACGCGGCCCATGCCTTCAATCAGCCGAAGGCGTACTCTGCTCCCTCGAAGATCTATTGTGCAAATGCGGCTTATCAGGGCTTGGCAATGCGAACTAGGGTCTTGGCTTGGCCGGAATGGCCCAAGGAAGCCAAAAAGCGAAAAAGAAAAAGGTTTAAGGTTTCCCTTTTGGTTCCTTATATGGGAACTTTTAGCGTTAGGTTAAAATTGGCCAAATGGAATTTTGCCACTTGGCAAGGGGGTTTTATAGTTGTATATGTTAATTAACATGCATAACATACGAGGTTGCCCCCTAGGTGCATCACTTTACGCAATAAGCCACGCAGATTTATCATGCCGACATGTATGTTTGACGTAGTATAATATACGATAATGATCGTATGTTATACCAGAACATCACAATCTCCCACCTTGAATTGATGTTGTCCTCAACATCACACGCCTTCCCACCTTGGAAACCTCGTGACACTCGCAGAATTACATTTGATATATATAATTTTATAACATAATTACCCCAAGGTAATATTTTAATTTATCATAACACATCCTTGTTTAATATCATACCATGATAAGAGGTTCTTTCATCCTCTTGCTTTATCGTCTATTATTCACAAAATTTTATGGCTTACACCATTATCACTAATATAGTTTCAAAATTCTCTAATTAAGGTTCCGACGCTTCCTTACAACACATTATGACAACACATATGCTGTAAGTCTTCGCAGCTAGTTAATTTCCTCGCCACTAGACTCCTCCTAGGTCCAACACTACGCCGCAAGATACATTTAATTTATTATAAGGTTATTGTTAGGAAACCACCCATTACTTACAATTTATTAATGCAAGACTAATCTCCGGCTTAGGGAAGATTATGTTTCTTCCATCTTGGCCGGAGATAGCCTATCATGCCTAGATGATCACTCATGCCTACACTAGTTGCCTTTGGCGCGGAAGGGTGGTGTCCTTCCAGATTTGGGCTGCGGAAGGATGGCATTCTTCCCGCGGGTAGGCATTGACTAGGAGGTACTTCCTATCAATGCATGCCGAATGACCTCTTATCTCAAGGTCATCTACTCGTGTGTGGGACTAAAGTAGACTTTTTAATCTACCTTCCACTCTCACCTATCGATCGTTGTCGACTACTTCGTGACTTGTTTCACCCTTGCATTGCTCCATGAATTGGGGGTACTGCCCAAATCTGATTGTAGTACCCATGTAGTGTCTTCCATTGCAAGTGCTGCCCATTTCACTAGGTATTGAGAAATTAACCTCGACGATTTCGGGAGCTGGTCGTCCGCCATTTCCAAGAACTTAGTTGTCTCCAATACTTCCTGATTAGAGGTGCCTCTTCAGAGACTTCATATGAAGACCCTATGATTTTGAGATGTGCTGGCAGGTCCAACTTGTAGGATTGGCTACCTACTCTTTGGTTATCCCCAATGGTCCAGCCCACTCTGAGCAAGCTGCGCTGCCGGCGGAGCTTGGCCCGCTTCAATCTTTGATCTTCAACCACATTGTCTCCCACCTGAAATTCCCTTGCATCGGGTCTCCGCCCTTATCGGCTATGCTTTTCTGCCTACTACAAGTAGAACGATCCTCTTACCTCCTCCACTAGATGCCGATATCCTATAACATATGCTGGGAGACTTCTACTTTGACACCGGGTTGTGCCAAGTATCCGGGTAAGACACCGGGATACCCATAATTAATCATGAAAGAGATATCCGGGATGACTCCTGCTTTGTGCTGTTGTATAACTTCCACTAAGTGGATGAAATCATCCCACTTAGACTGCTTGTTCCACACACATAATTCCTAGCATATCTTTTAATGATCCGTTGGTTCTTCCGTCTAATCATCCGCTCACAAGTGGTATACAGCTCATAGAAAGCCTCTGCCCTAATGGTGGTAAAACAAACTCGCCAGAATGCACTCATCAATTTAGAGTCTCTATCCCGAGATTATCTCCCTCGCATCCCCGCGTGGAATCTAAAGATCTCTTTGTGAACAATACAACAAGGTTCCACGCCGCGGTTTGTGGTCCTACACATCTAAATGCCATCTTCACAACTTGTCCACCACCACCATTGCGCATCCTTGCTCTTAGTGTTCTCTAGTCTCCGTGAATGAAATCCATACTTATGACTTCCATTTTGCATTTGACACGTAATGACTCTTAGAGCCCCGAATTTGAGTTGCTCCGCTTTTGTCTCACGGGCATAACCTGCACTCGGTCGTATCTCGCCATTTTGCTTCTTCATGCCGGGCCAAAGTAGCCGCTTCTGACCTTGGAAATAGGTCTTCATGAACCCTGTGATGCCCGCTATGGACCTGTGTGTATCGTGAGTATTAACTTTCTTACCCCAAGATTCTCAAGGTACACACAACTTGTTTTATGATATAAAGGTGCTATCTCCTCTTATAATGCTTGAAGGTCTTCCTTTCCCTTATCCGCTCTTGTCTCTTTACAAAGGCTTCAGTCACACTTATTTAAAGTCGCCATCCGCTAAGGCAACGCCTCTTCAATCCTCTTTGCCATACCATTTGTGAGAGTCGATATGGCATTGCAATGAGTCCTTGTCTCACGGCTTCCCCGAGAGCGATTCACACTACATAGTTTAGCTTGCTTGGCTTGTTGTAGACTATTTCAAGTCGCATTCTTCGAGAAACTCCATCCACCTCCTTTTGCCTCAAATCTCGTGGAGGGTTATGTAGTAAAGATGCATCGAGACTTTGATGATCTGTATCTAGTTGAACTTTCTTCCCAACAAGTAGTGTCTCCAGATTCTCAAGGCTCTCTCATAATGGCCAAAAGCTCTTGGTCATAAGGGGTAGCATTGCTCAGATCATTCATCTTCTTGGAGTCGTGAGGCACTACTCCTTCTCCATGAGGATCAAGCCCTGCTATTTGCTAGCATTTGTCGCTACAAGCTTATCCTCTTGTTTGATCTCGGCAAGACTGAGATCGACGCCAGTCAAGTAAAGCTTCCTTCGACGCCTCAAATGCTGCACGGACCTTCCTTTGCCAATGACTTGCCCAATCTTTTTATCTTCCTACTTTGATGAGGTCCTTCAATGGAGCTGCTAACTTTGCAAAGTTCTTGATGAACTTCCTATAATATCCTGCTTCAGGAAGCTCCTCACTTCATGGGTAAGGTTTGGTACCGCCAATCAATTATCAGCTAATCTTGCGGTGGTCGGGTGGAGATCCCTTCTCACAGGATTATATGCCCCAAGTACTCTACTCTTTGTCGCTAAGTGACACTTGGATAGCTTCTCGGAAAAAGCTGGATGCCTCCTCAACTTTTCAAGTACTTTTCTCAAGTACCGGACATGCTCCTCCAAGAATTTAAGGAAGATTCAGAATGTCATCAAAGAAAACTAAGTGATGAAAGTGTCTAGAACTCTCGTGGAAAACATCATTCATGAGCCTCATGGTGTTGGCTGGAGATTGACAATCCAAATGGCATCACTGTGGAACTCATAATGACCATATCTCGGCCCCCGACGCACTTATGGATGTCCATCCCTTTGATTCTCTGGATCTTGGTGATAGCCTGACCTCAAATCTATCTTGGAGAAGACCTTTGCTCCTTGCAGCTGATCCATCAAATCATCTGATCGAGGTAGAGCACTTGTTCTTGATGGTGTGCTTGTTCAATTGACGATAGTCAATGCACATTCTAAGACTTCCATCCTTCTTCCTCACGAAGAGTATTGGCGCTCCAAATGAAGAGACACTAGGTCTAGCAACTGGGTGTATGTTCTTCCTCGTGTTTCTATCTTGTTCCACATTCCTGGGTACTCTAGCTGCATACACATTAGATTGCACTCTGATGATTAGTTCTTTGTTTTGTTATTGCATTGATTTGTTTGATGATATAATTGTGGGGATAAAATATATCAAGAGACATGCGTAATATTACCACTTATATTCATAGGATAATATTTTTTTTACATTCAAAAATAGAAATAGAAAATAGAAAATTTTAATTCTATTCCTGGAATCTTCTATAAGCCGGTCCTCCCAAAATTTCTTCACTTGGGTCAGGCTGACCGCTCGCTTCCAAGTTCCTCGAGGATATTGTACCGTGGCTCCTTGAAGTGCGGCTTCATCAAATCTTCAATTCTCTCTCGCCATGTGTAGGCCGTGGGTGGATCAAGCAACCTCAGCCGGGCCAGCCTATAAGGGATCAAGAAAGTCAAGATGTGAATCTACTGGTCCTCTTTGATAAGGGATGACATGGTCGATAAGCTTGGGGCCAAGTGCGAGTTCTATCCTCACTCGGGCCGGGTCTCACACTGAGGGTGCTGGGTAGGAGCGACTGTTGTTTTCCTCCGATTTCCATCTGCCTTGTAGATCGCTATGAACTCCTCCTGTGGGTGACTTCCCCGCCGAGCCATCATCTGCCTGATGCCTAGATAGGCTTCTATGTCCTGATGACTGGCTGCACGCCCCGCCTCCCCTTATGCCGATGGGGAAGTCTCAAGGCCTCCGGGTCGATGAAGTCAGCCAGGTCCTGATGACGTAGGGAGATGTAGGAGCTCCTCTATCTCAGAGTCTCCTGCTCTCAGATTCTGGAAGGTTCTTGATGTCGGAGGGTCAAGTACACTTCTCCTGATGATGAATGGGTTAGATCGGGTGATGCCTAACCCAAGTGGTGGAGCTGTCCTGTGGCTCTCACTCTCTTCAAACCTCCAAGCTCCTCCTCCTCCATTGTCGCTTTCTTGTGTCGTGGTCGACGCCAATAATATCTTTCTATATCCCACCCACGCCCTTCTTTCCTCCTCGCCTCGGGCCTGCGACCTTAAGCATCTACTCCCCTCATATGCTTCCATGGCCATAGGCTCCTAGCCCAGGGGTTAGACAGATGGTTCTCCTATCCGGGTTTGGGCCTCGCTTGGGATAGAATAGCTACAACAAGCAGCTGTAGGAGAAATATCTCCTCCCATTTACAGCCAATACTAACATATAATTGGGCATGCGGCTAGCCTTGTTTTCTAGGTACTTATCTATGTTTGGGATGTCCTCGGCAGAGCTGCAGAAGGGCCATGCTAGGTGCAAAAGCATCCCCATGCAAGGGGAAGTTCTACTAAGGAGGGTCTCTCCCATCTTGGCATGGAACTCACCATGATCTCTTGGTAGTAGGGAGTAGCATTGATGGTTTTATCTACATCAATCTCCTTATGAAAAAACAAAGAAAGATCGACTGATGTCAGCCTCAAACATGAGCAAGGGCGCCTGTACCATCGCCTCTAAATGCAGATGTTGCCATGATGCTAGAGAGCCGCTGGGATTATCAAACAGATGGCGTAAGCCTCGGGAGCCGAGAAACGTACTTTGGAGTGAGGAGCAAGGAGTAGGGTGCAAATGAGGGTTGTGGTCCTATTTATAGGCAAAACCCTAATTTGGAAAATTTTTAGGATTTGGGTATATCTATCAATTTGAGGTGCTGCTATGCAAAATCATAGGCAAACTAGGTTAAAGAGTGCATCCTAAGGATCCTTCTATTGCACACCCATCTAATTTGGAGGTAGTTGGGAGGTTAGGTCAAATTTTGTTCCGACCAAGCCACAGTGCGGAGAGAGGCGCTTCAAAATTTTTGGAATGGTCAAGCGCACTCGTGAGGGTGGGGCTTTGTTTGGGCTCCAAGATAGCTCAAAATTTACAATCTAAGGGGTGAAATCCTACTTATCTCGACAATTAGGTCGGATTGTGCCTCATTTCTACATTTGCCAAGTCTTGCAAAGATCCGCGGAGTTGACTATCACACACAAAGGCGCGAAAGAGGCACTTCCCAAAAATTTTTGGATTGGCTCCGCACACTGCGAGGTGAGGGTCAAAAACACCGACGCTTGGTCCAAATTAAAAATTCTAAATGCGATATCATTAATACAACCTAATCATTTACGATTTTACACTCCAATTACGGATCAAAACATAATTTTGTATTTACAAAGTTTTGTATTTACAATAAACCAGCGCCTTTTCTTAATAAACCTAGCTTAGTCATGTCCTAGGCATACAAGTCACTTTGCATGGAGAGCACATAGAGAGTCTTCAAAATGTTCGACTAGTCTTTGCTCTCACGCTTCCTCAAGTAGCAGCAACATGTCGCCTGCTACTTCCTTCGTGTTGTCGAATTCTTGCAAAATTCATGTGGGTCAATCTCAAGGCAGCCTCGTATTAATGTACTGTGAGTTCCTCCTCAAAATGGCGGATCTCTCGAGCATACAAGTAAGGAACCGGGCCTCTTCTTCATTGGCTTCTTCGGGTGTTGGTCTCTTCTGGGTGGCTTAACGTATATTCTTTGATGGCCTACCCCTCCACATAGGTTACCTTGTGCTACTATAGTACTTCGAAAGTACTCCTACATTTTCATGTATTGGTTGTAATTCTTCAACTTCTTTTCAGACTTGCCTATGCTTGAGTACATAGGGACTCCCCCTTTGCTGGCCTCGCTTCTTCTAAGATCTCATGTCAGCTTTGGCCACTTGGGGTAAGGGTGCCGCTGCTGCTGATTCTCCTCTTCTCGGCGTCACATTTGGAAGGTCTCTGAGCCTTCGCTAGAGACTTGTCTTCTCCTCATCTGACTCCGGTCGAGGGTGGCCTATCGGCCTCACTGACATATGGTGTGACCCCTTGCCGGTGTCAGGTTTCTTTGGCACCTCCTGTCCTTCCCTTTTTCCTCCTCCGCTTCTTATGCGCCCTTCCCGGGGCCTTCTTCCGCTTCCGCAGTTTCTTCGATCCTTTCCTTCTTTAGTGCCTCTCTTCTTCTTCCCCATCTTCTCCATCTTCTGATCCTTCCCAGACTATCTCTTTCTCAGATTCGCCCCGCCTCCGTTTCTGTTCTCTCCATCACCCCCCACTCGTATCTTCGCTTCTTCTGGGCATCTTTGGGCGGCCCTTCCTCCCTCCCGGGTGCCCTTGATCCTCCTCTTGGAGGTTCAGTTCAAGCATGAGTCTGCTTCTGCCTGTTCGCCTCCCCCGAGCCTCTTGCCTTCCGCTGAGCAAATGAGATTCTTAAGGCCAATTTAAATTGCCGGGCTACTACTATTCAAGTGAAGTTTGTTTGGTCCCGCCATGTTTTAGGATTAGGGTGATCGCCTGAAAGTACTTCTAAGTAAAATCACCATGGAATTTTAAGAGCGCTTAACCGGAGAGAAGGAAAGTGAAAATGAGGAACCTTAATGGTCTATTTATAGGTCTAGGATTTAGGGACTAGGATTTTAATCAACATGAAGTGTCCCTCAAAATCAAAGAATCAACAGTTTCTAGCAAAGTGTTTACTAAGACAGCCTAAAACGCCATGGATCACATCAAGCTCACTCCAAAGTAGAGTTTTGCACAAACATCAAACTTTAACTGCACCTAGATCTACACTTAATCACCTTGCAATGCATATTAGTAGAAGTGGAGGGACAAACACATAAGTCCTATTACCAAACACCTCTCGAAGGGAGTGGATAAACACATAGATCTTATTACCAAATTACCCCGCGCAGATAATAATGTATGCGATAAGGATCCATGTAAAGTAAAAGTACATGTTTTAACTTAGAAAATGCCCCATGCAACTGCTTCAAAAATTAATGCATCAAGAGACGCAATCACCTAAAATGTCCTTACACACAACTCAAGAAGGAACCTTAGTACATAATATTTAGATTGAAAGTTAATTGGCCAAACCATATTAGAGCCAACACAATAATGGTTTGAGGAATAAATATCTACTACTTGAGAAACAAATATCTACTATTTGACTTCAGACCGAAGTGATAAAACATGCCTTTGTTAATTTTTATTTAATTAAAATATCAATAAACCTCCATTTTTGATTGGTAGAGAGCATGGCAATAGCTCTCCTATAAAACTCCAACCATGTGTTCAATTTTTGCCCAGTCTAAAACCACTAAGTCAAGGTGCAACCTACAATGAAGCCATTTTTTAGCTAAATTTCAAGATAATGTATAACTCTGTAGATAATATAATGTATGAGTATACTGGACCTTTTTCCTAATCTATATATCCTGAACTCCGTCTAGGACTTTGTTCTTCCCCTGTTGTGTTTTTGCTAGAGTTCCAACTTTTGGTGTAAGTCTATTCGTAAAGATGTCTCTTTGCATGAGGGAAGGTTGACCTGCCTCACTCGATAGCACAACGTATTAAAATTTATCTCACATAGCCTTATATGTTTTGGGTAAAACATCTAAAATGTATATCTTCATTGATGTCTTTGCTCGAAAATGTCAAGACCTACACAATGTAATCGAATTTGGTTTTGACGGAGTTGAGCGACCGGGTCTGATTGTTGTTGCGGAGTTCATCATATCTCGGTTGAAAATAGAAACTTTGTTAAATTTTCAATGGTTACTAAGGCACTAAAATAGATAAAATATTAGTTTTACATGTTTTGATAAAATATCTTGTCTAAGTTCCATACCAGTTTTAATATTTAACCGAAAAATTAATTAGGCAACCAAATAAATTTTAGTGGTTTGAAATTTAGCTTTTCTACCAAGGGATTCAGCTAGCGTATTAACATCGCTTCCTATATTTCACTTCTTAAGAAATGTGATCTCCACAAGGTAAAGGAAACATGGAACGAAGCTTAAACGGAGCATGTTGTTTTAATCACATCCGGATGTGCTCTATTGGCCAATTCAGGGTATTAACATCATCTGACAAGATAGAAAACAAAACAAGATGATAATGATAGAACCGCGAGAGAGATATAGAGAGGTGTTCCGCTATTATGTCCATGAAAATTGTCTTGAGATTGAGGAAAGGGAGAGGCAACATGGAACAAGAATGAAACTTAGAAATAACAACCTACAAATTGAAAGAGGAAGGAAAAGAGAGAGAAGGAGAGAAACCTGAACGGAGGGAGGAGGAATTTAAAGAGTAGAGAATCCAGATATGGAATCCTATTGGAGGGAGGGATAAATGACATGACAGAGAACGGAGGAACGAGAGAGAGAATGGAAAGGAAGAAAGGAACTGGAGGGAAGGAGGAATGGAATGGATAATGGTTAAAGAAATATAATGGAATGGAAGATAGGGAGAATGGAATGGAAACCGGAGGATAGTGGCACATGGAATGGAAGGAATGGAATGGGCTAGAGAACGCCCCGGACGCATCACACTCTAAATCCATCATTAGAAAATATGTAGTCTCATTTAGTCCCTGCTATGAATATTCAAAAACCATCACTTAATTTCCTTTCGAGGCAACCAATAGGGACCTAGTCCCTTTCGTTTCTAATGCATATTATGTGGCAAAAGATGTTTAGTCTGTGGAGTTGGCACCACATGTTTTATTTTTCTATGGTCACTTGTCTAACACTTTGTCTTTTTTTGATTGTTAATATGCAGATAGTCTAAAAATCTTAAGGGCCCTTTTCTCAAATTTTTATCTTTGATTAAAGTCGTGATCCCGGATGGACGAGATACCTAATTTTTTATGGTCTTTTGTTTAGGCATGGACTGCAATAGCTCCATCTCGCTCCCATTCCCATTGCTCCATTTCATCAAGCATCTTCATTTGCTAATCTGCATGCAAACTCTAGCATCATTAACATTTTATCTCTTTCTTTTCATTTCTTCAAGCTAACAACATTTTAATTGGCAGATCATGAGAAACTGAGATCAGATAAAATGCTTTGTTTTACTCTGAACAACAAAGACCTAAATCTGAATGGATTTTGATTTTGCTTTTATTGGTCTATGCGGATTACAATGCAACAAACCGTCCGGGTCAACATAGAGTAAAACGATCCGTGAAAGTGCACGCATGTCAATGTCCATCGAAGGCTCAGATAAGGAATTTATTTATGTACCGAGGAATGACAATACACGAGATTGCAAGAGCATGCTTATGATGCCTGCTTATGGCAAAAGAATCAGCCATCTAACAGACCTTCTTTTCACCCCCCTGAAGCCAAATCGCTTATGCTCGAATTTATCAGGTTCCCCGCAGAAAGATAAACAAGCGTGCTCCGTGTTTATCATCTTGAAATAGGGAAGGCATTATTTGAAGACCACTCAATGCCCATCTCAAGTGGCGTGGCATTTGGTCCCCATGCATCATCATACGCGACGCCAGCTGCCGGGCAAGCCAGCTGAGGTCGGTCCCCCGAGTCTCAACTTAATGGGGGCTGAGTTAGTAGATTGCAAGATCACAAACAAGATTCAAAGAACAACTTGGAAAAGAGACGAGGCACATCACGTAAAGAGGTGCATGCTTAGATGTGCCGGGTAAGCTTTTGTACCAATAAACTGTTTCTTTCTTATTTCAAACATGATGAATCTTCAGTTAGAAGGGACACCACAAACATATGTAATCAGCAAACCATCTAATGAGACACTGGAGAATCTGCTTTTCTAAAGAAGTGGAAAAGAAAGAATATGTTATGGTGTAGGAAATAACCAATGCACAACAGATCTAATACTCTTTATCTTCGTAAGAAAACTTGGTTCCTATTTGCTCTCACCTAATTTCTTATTTTAAAAGTTTCACTGAGTTATTTGTGCTGGGTGTACATTGTCCAAGCAGCTTCTATATTTTAATTCATTTAGGGAGAGGAAAGGAAAATCGTGAGGGAGAATTTGGGTCCGGAAAGCTAATAGAGGAGCATCAGACTATCGGCCTTTTTCAATGGAGTTAACTATTGCTTGTGAAGATCTAGGAATAGGATCATCACTGCTGGAAGAAGACCTAGCATTGCACGACAGAGAACTTTCTTAAATAAAATACACGAAGACTTCCATTTTTTTTGAATGATAGGAAGGTTGGATACCACGAGTCTTCTAATAAAATGTAAAGATTGTCAAGCTCCAAGTGTTTCAGCATTAAAATGTTAAGTTGATAGGAAAAATAAAATCTTTCGGGTATTTTCAGTTCAATTCCTAAGCAAGAGAAGATGTAGATAGTTTATAGTTATAGTTATTATGTTTTGTTGTTGTGTAAGATCTTTCGACGCTTTGGGTTAACTTTCTTAACCTCCAAGAGGATGCAAGAACTTTTGAGTTGGATTGTTGTCTCCCAAAAGGAACACTATCTCCCAGCCTGATTGTCGGGTTCTTTCAACTTTAACTCAATTGCTTTTCTAACAAGATGCAAATGTAAGATATTTTTTTTTCTTGTATCATGCACGACGGTCGGAAGGTTAAGCTCTGAATGGTTAAGTCCGCAAATATTTAGTTCTCGCGTTGATTTGTCAGTTAAATCAAAACCCAATATGGCACACGCATGAATGTGAAGATGAAGAAGACGTGATTCAAAAACCAAAATATTTATATTGAACCAAGCAAGATTTCTACAAAAAGCTTCCATAAACACCAGACATTAGCACTTCTACTTTCTTAAAACACATCAACATTTCTATATATCTTCTTAGGATATCCCATTTAGTAATCTATTGCAGATCCAAACTAGTGAAGTTACAAAATAAAAAACCACTTAGTATCACCTTCTCGCATCTATTTTCTTCAACACTAAAAGCTTGATCAACAAGAGAATCGTGAGGGGGCATCTTCGATGAACAATTTGGCGATGAGGATTATCGCCTATATTCATTTGGAGGCATCTTTCCACTCACCATTAACATCAACCCATTGTT
Source organism: Isoetes taiwanensis (assembly GCA_021234155.1). Lineage (NCBI taxonomy): Eukaryota > Viridiplantae > Streptophyta > Lycopodiopsida > Isoetales > Isoetaceae > Isoetes > Isoetes taiwanensis. The sequence continues at coordinate 9,021,073 of JAJEKV010000052.1, forward strand.
ACGACCTCTGTCCTAAATTGAAGCTCTGTTCTTGCACCCAAGCTACTCCAACTTAGAGAATTTCGGCCACCACTGCCATTTCCATGCCCCATTTGGCTAGAAGAAGAGGACTCCTTCTTGTTTCTGGGGCCCGGCAGAAACTTCAGCCTAGCCATGATCGAGGAAGAGAGGAAGATCAAACTCAGCTTTAGATACCGGGAAGAGAGGAGGGATGAATCACGAAATGAAGGAGATGAACTCGATTCTACTCCAGCTTCTCTTATAGAGCAGTTCAATCATGTTCTCCCCGGCATGCAAGATCGATCATTTCATTTAGCATCATTTTAGCATCATGATTAGCATCTATCAGTTAGCAATTACTTAGAATGATACACGGAATCATTTTACTTCAAGATCGTGATTTTCTCGTGACATTTTGGAACTAGCACAAAGTGTGATCTAAAAAGGTTAAAGGATAAGGTTAAGGCTCTTCTATACCATGCCCCACATATCAACATTCTCCCTATATTGCCTAAGTGAAAACTATGTCAATTGTCTCACAACTAACCTTCTCAAAACACATGTCATGGCTTTCAACCCTTGATGTACAACTCAATATTTTAGCATTTAGAGAGTTCTCCTTATATCACCAAGTTCCAGCACTGTTTAAAACACTGTCTCAACAATGGTATTGTTTGTATGGGGTCCCTATTATCCATGTCTTTGAGTTGTGGTATTACATGATGATAAAGCTATACCATGTGCCTGAACTTATACAACCATGTCTTCTAATTCTTGGTGGCTTGTAGCGTTGATGAATATTGCACCACCTTCTATATGGATCTACTAATGTTTATTGCCTGCCTCCTCGTCAATACAGGGAAAATAAATGGCAGGGCCAATTTATGAAAGGATGGGCCTCTTTCACACACCTATGTTATCTACAGGCTTTCCATCAACTTTTATTTGATTTCCAATCATTGATTTCTCGTGAAAATTCGATCTATGGTAGACAAAGGACATTTGTTCCATATATGTTCAAGAAAGGAATATTTGGTTGTTCAATGAAAAAATGCCAGCGTCTATATATATATAACTTACATATGTTCAAAAAAGGAACACTATCTCCCAAAAGAAAAACTTACATATGGTCTTTTACACCTACAAATGGTTGCACTTACAAATGTTTTACACCTACAAATGGTTGCAAATGGTCAACAATGCCATTGACCTAAGAATTTGACCTAAGAATTTGACCTAAGAAATTTTGCCAACATTTTTATGGCCGAATTACGTGTGAATCACATTTTTTATGCAAGTATGCCTATTTGTAACATATGGACACATTGCCAATAACATATGGCAACATCAATTCAAACGCCATAGCATCATTTTTGGCATGGCATGTTAAAAAAATTCTTAGGTCTTTTACAAATCCTTAGCATTGAATTCTTAGGTCAATGGCCTAGGAGAATTTGACCTAAGAATTTGAACCCCTAAGGATTTGAACATTATAAACCATGAGTTATCTCAAGATAGTTTTTTGCTGATTCCCAAGAACTCATCCAATTCTTTTTTGATCAGGTTTGCAAAACCATTTGTAAGTTAATAAGTTTCTTTCTCATAGCTCAAGAAGACCATTTGTATCGATCAAATTGGGATCAATACAAGTGAAACACAAAATGGTGATTACTTTTACCTCTATTAAGCTTTTCTCGATATCGACAGTCTCAACATCACGTACCAAATAGTATGAAGTAAGAATGGAGAAACAAACCTTATCCGCTCCATTGTGATCACAAAGAAGTGGTCCACCATAAAGGGGATAAGCTTTGTTGGGCTCCAAGGAAAATCATATCCAGGTCAGATACATTTTCATAAATTTGTTAAATAATAACCCGACATTATCAATATTTGATATGCCAAAGCTTGAAAGTACATCAAACTTACCTAACGGCCAAAATTTAGCAAGAGTCACAATGAATGGTACAAGATAGACAAAAAGCAGCATGCACCATCACCTTTGCAAAAAATTCAGAGGGTTTTCCTTAATGGTTTTGTGAAGATATTTACAATTTAGGGCTTGACCCCGCAATAATAAACATGCAACTTGAGATTTTAAAATAGCTTTCCGACCTACAAGAATAAACTCAGAATAGATTCTCCGACCTTACAAGAACAAACCTCAAGAAATGAAGTAGATAAGAATAAACTTACTATTGCAGACCGAGAAGGTTCAAAATGTTCGCATTCAAATAATAACTCGTAATTTACGTGATTATACCACGCCAATCCTTCTTTCTCTCCATCGGGACGCTAGCTTTGTTAGTCGTGAGATTAGAATTTTTCCAAGCATCCCGCCTGCTTTCTTTTGCGTACTCTCAGAATAGCATTGTAAACTGCTGGAGAAGCTCGCTCACATATTCTCTTCCATGACGCCGTATACTTCCCATAAACCACTGGCCCATTTGTATAAGTGGGTTTGCTTTCTCACTCACAGGACATCCACCGGCTGGAAGCCTTCCCATTGAAAGCCATTTTGTTTGTTGTGTGGATTTTCCATGCTCTTGTGTGTTCCAATTGTACATCGCTTATACTTATCTCTGCAAAACCGTGGACCATGTGCATAAAGTATGTATATAATGCTACCTCACATTCTCCCAAGCTTATGTAAGCTCAGTTGAAGATCCTCACTAGTGCACCCGAATCTTGTTTATCCTACCACCGAAGTATGGCTTTGTAAATTGCATTAAGATTCCGAAGTGCATTCCATGCATGTGTCTCTTTAATTTCCAGATACCCATCACCCTATCCTTTTCAAATTCTACCAATTTCCTACCTTGAGTTACACCATGCACACTATTCAAAAATGTCTTGCTTTTGTCTCCTCCAATGAGACTTCTACCGAAATGTAACTCTCCCATTTGATCGCTTTTATATCCTTTCTCTAACTTTACGCAGCCCACCATGCAACTCACCGAGCAAAACCTTTTCCACGTTTATATCTTCTTTTCAGGCGCTACTCTATTCCTTATGTTCCACACAAAATACCTGAATGCCAAATCATTTTTTCAACAATGCTAACTAAAGCATGCAATGTACATATATGAACTCTTACAATGGAATAGGCAAGATTGGCTGAAATGTTGAGTCCTTGTATCAATGATCTGGTGGTGAACTTTGATTACATGATAAAGCCTCAGATGGCCCCACTTTCTTCAAAGTATGACAACAATATGTGCAATTCTCAGAGTTTTAGCAGAACACTCAAGAGCTAATGTTAAACCACAGCTGCTTTAAGATCGAGGCCGCATGAAAGTTAACTCTAAAAGAACCAAAACCCTCAACTCCTAATCTTCGCCATTATTATACATACTTATGAGCCTAGGGAATATCTATTTGGTCAAAAACCCACTTTAACATCACTGTAGTTTTTCTCGTGACTTGAACAAATTCCAAATCACCATGTATGGTCCTCGATTGAACTAGAGAACCATTCCTGATTCTTTTCTCTTTTCTTCAATTGCAGACCGTTCTTCATAATAACCCGAAGTGCTTTTATTCATGAGAGTTACTGACACTCTCTCTCATACTTCTTCTCAGGAGTCAACTCCATTTCATCCAGCTTCTAAGCAGATTTCTAACTGTCCTCCACACGCTTCCTTGAATTATAATAAACAACTATGAATTTTAGAATCTTTTCTAATCAACCAAACATCGTTGCTTGCATTCAGCCCTATAATAATGCATCTTTACTTGCCTTCTTGCCTTTGTCTTCAATACCATTCAAAGACTTTGAGGTCGTGGTTTGGAATACTGCATTTCCCTATGGAGTGCATAAGCCGCCCAAGATGTCCATAATCATTATGTTTTTCTTGTTCTTACCTTTCCATGTAATAAGGCCTCTAATGATTATCTTTTTGGTACCTAGTGAGACTCAAAGCATCATGAAATGGTTTCTGAAATCAGAGTTTATAACCCGTCAAGCTAATTCTACAGTAATCACAAACACCTTGTACTTTATCAACATCAATTTTGTATAGATTCGCTTATAACCATTCAACAACACTCTCCTCAAACCAACATTGCAAGGGCTAGTCATTTAGCATCACTATAATTTCATCCTTAGTCACAATTCTCTTCACAATTTGTCCCATCCTCTCGCATCATCCCTCTTCTTTTTTGAATGAACACTTGACGACAGATAGATCCTTTTTTAGCAGCCCACTTCAGTGAAGCTCACCTCAATTGGCTTCTCGCTTCCTCCTTCTCGGCGGCTAAGTGATGTCTTTTAACTCTAACCCGCTTTCTCCAATGGTCAAATCTTTCTTAGCATTTCTCGGCCTCGTGATTTTAATGCACAATATAAACTTCGGGCTTTCTTTGACCCAAAATCCATGATGATTGCATCTTCCTAATTGTATACCTCCTTTGCAATTGCTGATTGTAATTTAAATTTAGTTTCTTTATCCTCTTTAACACATCATTATCTTTTGTTAAACGGTTTCTTCCATGCTTTTTGGAGACATAATGCCATATTTCATGTGATAATTTAATCATTCCATTATACTCTGAGTATGCTTTCACAAGAACTAATAACCTATTCTTTTCTTCACATGCAAATTTAACCAAACTTGAAACTGAAATAAACTGGTGTGCATTCCCCGCGAGGATTCCGTGATGCAGCCTCCCCACACCATATATCATCACATGTTTTGTTCCTAATACGCAAAAACATTCTCATCTATATCCTAGGTGTGCTTCACCCCACGCTATCGATGTTTGGGCATGTCCTGGCTGCAAATTGATCCTAATCAGGTTTACAGCAGGAGATAAAGAAAGTTTCATAGCTAAAATTCACATCTTTATATGGCTCAAGAGTTTTTGTATGTGAATGGGTCTTACCACTACAAATCGAATTCAAATTTTCAAATTGCATAAGGCTCATGCAGTTTTGTGCGGGAATTATCCTGTACCAAATCGAATACAAATGTCCAAATGGAAGCCAAAAACATATGATCAAATCAAATTCAAATGTTCAAATGCATCTAAAATGGAAGCCAAAACATACCGTATCTTTGCTCTGGGGAGTATATCCTAAAGAACAAGGTTTGGGCAGCAACGCATCGGGCAGCTCTCGATGAGAGTAGTGAATGAAGCGCCGAGCCCGCTTCAGTGAGATCCGTGGATTTACTTACACCGAGAGAATAGGAGAAATTGACTCCACGCATACGTGTCAACATTCGTGGATTATGCAATATTTTATCAAAGATAGGATATCTTAGTGCAATAACGTACCATTTTGTATGACGCGGATATAAAAATTCTTATTATTTTCCTTATGAGGACCAAATGAGACCCTAATTTCTTCTAATGAGTAGACAGAGATCCAACATATGCATAAAAATCATATTGCATCATCCGTACCCAAACAAACATGCAGTGAAGATGATAATTTATTGAAATAATAAGCACCGCCGCCCATCAAGTAAAGTAAGTTCAACTAATGAATTTAGCCATTCATCTGAGTTATGTAATGTGTACGGGAATACCAAGGTATTATTGTCGATCCCGGGCTGCCAATCTGAGCACGATGGATTCTCATGAACAGAGGGCTTACGTTTTGCTACCACCTTTACTTTATCATTGCTCTTATGGCACTACAAAACCTTACACCATGTCGTGATTTGTCGAAGCCATCAAAAAGTGAACAATCTATTTTGCTTTAAGCAGCTTGGGAGGAGTGGTGGATTTGTAAATTTAGATTTTACTTCCCAAGGACTACATCGCTTAATTTACATCTACATTCCCATTGCGTATCTGGACATCCTATGCACCGTATATCTATGATGAATCTGAACGATACACACAGCATCTAAAACCAAAATGTGCCATTTCAAGCAGTGGTACGTTGGCTCAATCCTCATCAAATAAACTCCATTTATTCTGGACCAACCATGGGAAGTATGGACTTACCATCTAAGATACATAACATTCCAAGGAGGGTTGCAAGCAATGAAATTGCGTGCATCGTGAGATGTTAAAGTACATTGCAAATTTAGATTGCGCCACGAGTTGCAGTAGACGGGCACAAAATGAAGGGTGAGCCAACTCTTCAAGGAATATCCTTGATCCTATAATGAATCCATTGTAATACCTCTTTTCATTCCCCATGGCACTTTGGGCTGGGGGACTTAGAAATGAATAACGGGTTCCTACCCAATTACAATGGTACATCAGATTACTACATGAAGATCGGCCCAACCGGCCGGCCATGGAGAATACTTAGCTTCAGCATGTACCTGGTGAGCTAGCATTGCCTCGATCGAAGTATTTTAGGACACGACATCACATCTTCCTATGGGCCAAGACGCATTATTCTAACGTGAGAAATGACGACCAAATGATATTATATTGCCTTCATCATTTTAAAAGTTTTATGGTGCTTTATGCAAGTCGCTAAGACACACGGCATTGTCTGTGACTCCAGGTCGCCCAACATTGGTTCATCACTATGACTACAACACGATCGGCCCTCGAATATGTTGTACTCAGTTCGACAAAATGCCTCGATGTTCCCATTAAAATGCATAATAGCCCATATTATGTTCTTAATCTAACTTGTCTCCCTGTTGAGGAATCAATCCCATCTCCACTGTGCCTTCATCTTCGGTGTGTAGGAATCCCCCAAGTGCAATGCTATCTATGTTACCAAAAGTTTGTAATGATACTTCTATGCAAATGATGCTCTTTGATCTAGTTTAGACGTTTCTTACTGCATTTATACATAGTCAAGAGTAGATAGATGGAGGCCCATAATGTGTCTCAAAACCTTAGATTTAAGGCATAAAATTGGATCGGATACCATGTGGTCGACGAAAGGCAAATGTCACCTAATATAGCATGTTATCCACTTAAATATAAAATTCTGATCAACGTCCCTATAAAAGTGAACATAACTACATTGTCAAGTCTTGATTGAGATGGTGTATACTTGTAAACATATTACTTGAAAATAAAAAAAAACTAGCAAGAAGCACACCGTATGGGCTTTAGCAAGGTAAGACTTGTTGATTTCTTTGATTTAAGTATCACATTGTCTTAATAGAGCTAAGCCCAATAAGGTTAAGGCGTAAATGGTGTGATAATGGCCTTAAGGGAGAAATTGTATAAAAGCCTATATTCAGAGGTTGTGGTATTAGCGATTCCCGACCCCAAAGTAGTCGCCAAATGGTTGTTTGTTTTTATGCATCGCCTCAGCCATTTTCTTTGCTTGGATTTTGTTTTGTGTTGCAAATCATATGCCTTGCTTCGCTTGGCCTGGCTTCACTTCTTCATAATTGGTCTCAGACATTATGCATTGAGATATTGTTTCTACTCATATAAATTTAAAGATGAAACAAATCAGTAATATTTAGAACCGCAACTCAATTCGTTCTATTAATTTGACAAGGCAAACTTGCTGCGTATTTCTAGTTGGTGACATTAACACACTAAATGCTTCTAAAAAGGCCAATTGTTTAAAAGGGCTACTGTTATGTGCACAAGGATCTCATGGAACCATGGTGGTAAGGGAAGTCAATGGTGCAATTAAGTTTAGTTGTGTATGGAAATTTGTTGAAGTCATATTGATGACATGGTATGTAATTTAAAGATCTATTGTCGACATTGTCCCAGCCTAGTTTTTACTTAACATGTTGATAGGTCGCCAAAGAAATGGATCCGCGGTTAGCAACAAACTTACACAACATGATCATAAAGGCATTTATTTTGCATGTCTAGCACAAGAGATGCCCCATTCACAAATTGGTCATTCCCAGACAAAACACTTACTCATAAATGGTGTTTCAATTGAGCCAATTATATATGAACTTGTATTCTAGAGTTGATAAAAGCATCAATCGAGATTGCAACATGAAACTTTTGCACAAATTTAATCAAAAGAACACATAATCCGAAGGGAAACACAATTATCGTATATGTTTCAAGAAGCAGAATATGGTAAGGGCATTAGCTATAAGCTCCTTTGAAAACTTGTGGAAGCCAAAGCTACAAATCGCATATGAGATTATGGTGATCCTCACACTAGCAGTTATATATTTCAAATTACATTGATAAGCTCAAAAAATGCCAAGGTGAACATACATTTACGATGGAATGAATTCTTTTCCAACTAAAAAGTGTTGGTTGAAATGCGATGGTCATCATAATTGAATATAGATTGCAAATGCATCCTACATGTGGGCTAAAGCTACATTGTTATTGCCGCCGAAATTATGTTCAAATGATGCCAAATCATCACTAAGGATTGGTTTATACTTGGATAGGCCTACAAAGTGGTTCTAACTACCAATAAGTCAACAAACAACGTGATGCCAATACTTAATGTTCGATTTCATAGTCAAGAAACACAACACATGAGAGACAGCACTTAAGTACCCATCCAAGAATCCTTTAGAAGCCGAGACCAAAATAGTGTAGTGAACATGGCATACATAACCTAAAGGCAACTAAAAATGGGGTTTTAAAAACGCATCAAGATTTGGAATAATCTCCCGCCAAAGAAACCGTGGTGGATTTGATATTCTGAAATGATAAAATAGCCGAAAATCCTGTATATGGACACGTAATAAATAACATGGTGAAATTAAATATGCATTTTTGTTGACATCAAAATATTCTTGGACTAGTCTCTCATTGCATGGTTGGATATGCATGAACCACATCAAGAAAAAATGCACCTCATGGTTTCGGCTTTTCACCTGAAGAGCAGGATTTCTTATTCACCCCTTCACCTCTATATAGGTTTATTTCCAAATTCAAGCCGTAATGGTTTTGGAGGATAGACAAATATGACAGCTCAGTTCCTGTGATAGAAACCAGTTTTGGATTTCTAGGTTTTTCTCAAAGAATTATAAGGATTTCCGGCGGGAAGGTGGTATCAAAGAGAATTTCAAAGAATTACAAGGGACTTAAATCAATAGATCCCAAAATTACCCACCAAGTACATAGAGGGATTATATGCTGGGTACAACCCAGGGTAACCAATGCATTGCGTTGGAAGAGAAAAGGAGAGGATTGCGACCGTGGTAATCAGCTGATTTAAGACCGGCACATAGGCAATCAATGCTTAGGTTTCATTAATATTTGATCTAATGAAGAGATCATTAAGGTCAATGAGAGTTCATTTCACCCTGTGAAGATATAGGTGCTGAAGGCAAATTATAAAGGTGTGTTCCTGGACTTTTGGCAAGATTATTCAATGCTTGAATGAAGAAGAGCTTTGTAACCAAAACCCAAGTGGAGCAAGGAAGAAGAAAAACATTTCTCCTCTACACTCACCAATATCAAAGTGTATGAAAGTACCTTACTAAAGACTTTAAAGCATTTAAAGCATATGAATCCCTCTATTGAAAAAGCATGGCAAATGCGAAAAGTAATTACAAGAAATAACCTCGGCCGATAAAGAAGATAGTGCTACCGCCATGGCCTAATAAGACAATCCTTTCCTCAGAGGGCCAAGTGGAAACTTCTGAAAACATGGGCACCGAAGAAGAAATCTTTAATCCGTGAAGAATATGCACCATATTAAATAGACAACCCGCCCCAATGTACCTAATGTAGAAAGGTGTAAGCTTGCAGGATGAATAGAAGCCTCAAGCAGCTATAGAATGCAATAGATGCCTAAATATGCAAGTTATACCTGTTTCGATGATGGTTGTCTTACCTCACTCCATACCGCACTGTGTCCGCCTCGCTTTGTTTTAGGGCAATATCCTTACATCCAAAAGCACAGCATGGAAGAACGAAGATGATATGAATGGGCCTAAATGCTTATTCTAGGATCTGATTTCTTCAAAAATGCCTCCATTTGAAAGCCCTAAACCCAATAATCGACAATTGGAAGGTCGAAGTCCCAGAGGACCACAATGCAAAGATATAAGCCATACAATATGGTTATGAAAGAGATATGATATGATGCACAAACGCTAAACCGCCGGAAGAACATACCATTCTTGATGAGAAAATTCATAGGTTACAAAATGACCGAACTCAAAATCCTTGGAAATATCTAAAGTGCATAATGAAAAATGTGGATCTCAATCAAAAAATTTGCCGAGTTTAATCCGAAAATCTTTAAAAGATGAGGCATTGCAACACATCACTTATGAAGTAATAAATTCTCCTCCTTGATGCCGCTGTCTGGGGATGTAGTGCAAATTTTAAAAATTGCAAGTAGTAATATATAATCAGATCTAGGTGTAAACTATATAGTTCGTGAGACCAATACCCAAATGTATTTGCAACTAATTTAACGAAGAATACCGCCGTGATAAAGTTGGGTGTCACACCTAATGTGCATTGTAGAAAGTATTGCCAAATTTGCAACGCGAATTAACCGGGTGGAAGTAAAGTTAAATGCAACAATTGTTTTATCGGTAAAAGAGCTCAACATTTTTCCTTCTAAATGCCAAAGCGCAATCTAAATAAAGTGTAAAATGATGATAAAACTTAATGCCTTTAATTGCTCAAAACAAGCCTTTAGCCGTAAACGCGAATGTGATTATACCGCCAAGCAACAAAAAGATTGAAATGAATGCCATTTGACTTCATCGCTATCAATTTCTACACCCTTCGGGAGGTCAACAACATGATCCTTCCTTATTTTGTGAACTATGAAATGTGATGGCTGCCAATGTTTTGTGTATCATGTTGCAAAGGTATGATAACTAGTATCCGCGACAAAGTGCACACATTTACCTCGCCGAAGATCGAGGTACCTTTGTAAGTTCCGGTTTGATCATCACTACGTCTATCGCGATGCAACCTCCCAAAACTTCGCCGCGAGACTGACACGCGACACTCTAGATATGAAGGATCCACTCGGATAAGGAAAAATATCTCTCATTTTGGGCACCCCGCCAGCATTTTGAAAGTACTAGAGCCCGAATCAAGGATGCTAATTGCTTAACCCGATTGGAAGCTTTGACAGTCTGCTACCAGATTCCTTAAATGAAAGAGAGAGGTGTAGCAAAAGTAAAACGAAACTCAGCAAGATAAATTCAAAAAAGGAATCCTTAGCTCCAAAGGTTGGGAAACTAATAGTTTTTCACAAAAATATTTCGGGACGCCGGAAATAATTTTAAGGCCCAAACACGGAACCTTAAATAGATATTCATATCGCTAGGACCAAAAGTTTTTCAACGTTTAAAAACAATCGCATCGATTTCGCCGATTATCGATATACCCCGATATGCTGTGAATATGCTAAACCAATCCCTCTCTATCGAATTGTTCTTAACAATCCAAAAATAACAACATAAAAATACAAACAATTGCCAAAACAATGATAAAATAACTTAAAATAGGTTAAAATAGATGATCAGAAAATAAATTAAAGTTTAATAAAGTAGGTGTCAAAGAATTGCCAAATAAAGTGATAAAAAATAATCAAAAAATGATACAATAGATGACAAACAATTGCCAAAAAATAGCTTACAAAAGGACAAAATAATTATCAAAGAATTGCGAAGGAAAGCGGCAAAAAATATCTAAAATATGACAAAATAGTTGACCAAAAGTAACGACAAAAAGAGATTGTAAGAACCGAATGCATCGCTACTCATGGATCAAAATAGCTTAAGGTTGGGGCCAAATGGTTATTTTGTAGCAATTTTGCCAAGAAAAATGGCTAAAGTAAATGGAAAAATGCCAAAAAAAAAAGAAAATTTTAGGCCCAAGTTTTGGTCACCTGCTGAGTTTTTAGGTCGAATAGCCAAACCTTTACTCCGCATATCCATCGTGACATCGACAGCTAAACCTAAGATAGAGCGGGTTGAAAATGGATGATAGCCTCGAATTCAACACCAATGTATGTACTTAACTTTAAGAATTTTCAACACAGCTGTATATTCTCTTTTCCCGCCTTTGTTCCAAGTACAAAAGTTAAGCATTAAAGGAAAAAGGAACAATCTTAGCTTTAATTTTTCTAGGTTTTTAAATATGTTCTTTCATGTATGTTTAGGTCTTGATTTATGTATTTTACAATAAATTCAATGTCTTTGCTAAAATGCTTGATTTTTAAATTACTATAGGCCGTGATGGCTAATATTTCATTTTCCATTTTGTGAAAGTTTAGCTAAAAGCAAGAACTCAGGATGGAGATAAACCATTTAGTTTAGCCAAGTGTTAGAAACTCTAGCCCCAATCGAAGGTAATTTGTGAATAACCATTTTACACATCTAAAAATATAGGAGTAGTAATTATTCTAATGATTCGCTATCACTTTTGATTTTATTGTCACGCTTTTTGTTACCTCCGGAATTTGTAGTAGTCTATAAAGTGACCAAAAAAAAAAGCGCTAAAAAAGGCTTTTGAACAAAAGAGGTTTCTGAAGTGCTTTTATTTGGATTCATTTCATTAGAAAACATGTAGTAGACAACTATTAGCTAAAGGAATATTAAAATTAGGCAATTGTTATTTATATTAAATCAACTTTATATTTAGGCTAGCCACAATTGAAAGGCTAGATTTAAACAAGAGTATATATAGGATGAACTTATGTAAACAGTGTATCAATACACTCATGCTTTTATTGGGAAACGTAAAGAAACAAGCTAAGGGAGGCATTTAGCTAGCTATATTAAACAAATTATTAGTTAAGCATAATGCCAATCAATCCAAACCGCATGGGCTATTTTTTGTATATTGTTAAAGGCTGGGTGAAGTGGAGTTCTCGTGATGGCTCTCGAATGCTTGTTGTTTAACCCATGTATATTTTGCCTGCCAGTCATGATTTGGAAATGGCTAACTCTACGACTCTTGATGATGATGGGTTGTTATGCTAACATACATATTTTATGTACTAGTATATCTTCACTGACCGCGGATCTCAAGAAGGTATATTGAGTTATTAATTTGTTTTGTTGGTGTTTTGAATACGCCAGGTGCTTAAGGCAGAGACCATAGCCAAGTTTTAAAAATAGTTCTTTCAACCACCATAGGAAGCCTATTTTGCACAGAGCTCAAAGCAAAGCTTATGTGGATATGACATGGAATAGGCCACCATTCAAATAAGACAAGATAAGATAAGATGCTAATTTTACAATGAAAAAGAGCTGACACAAATAAAGTGAGGCAGATAAAAAAGGGGGTAATAATATGAAGACATAACTTTATGTGTGCAATGCATATGGCTTTATATCTCATGTTTGTAGTTTCTTTGTTGCATTGCCTAGATGTGTGAAAGGATTATAATACATTTTATATATGTCAATTTGTGCAATTCACTAGAGCATAGCAAATATGTGCAAATACATCTAAAGAAGAGACTTTGGATATGTGATCAAATCTTTGAGCTGCAAAAATCTAGATTGGAATGCAAGATCTTGTACAAACTATAGAATTAAATGAGCATTGGTTTCATCCTCTTTCAGAGCATCAACATGAATAGTCAATGAAAAGATCGAGGCCCTCAGGTAATATGGCAAGTTAGTGTAAAGCCTCCAAAAAAAAGACTGATTAACTAGTCTTAATAGCTATTCAATGATCACCAGTATAATATGAACATGCAATGCTTTGAGCAAGCAAGAGATATGTATAATGTAAACATTGGTGCGAAGGTGCATCCTTTCAATAGATTGGTGAGCGTAAGCTTAATGTAGATTGCAAATACAACTTTGCATCTAAAATGAGTTGTTGCATCTGAATAAATAGCATTCAAAAATTTCTGAATATTTATGGACATGTAAGACTATGGAAGAATAGAATAGAATAGAATAGAATAGAAGAAGGGGCGCATATTTCTTGAGCTATGGCAATCTCTATCATTAACAAAATCTCTGATTTGTAACATTAGGCCTTTATTATACCCTGGAGCATGGATGTATCTTCTATGAATGAAGATCATGGGCTAGGTTGTATATTTTTTAAATTGTGGTGCATACAGAGAATTAAATCTATGGCATCAGTCATTGACATTGAAATACATGCAGGTGTTTATAATAGATGTGTGCCCAAGTAAAGGCCTCGAGTGACATCTTCCTCTAAGTGCTGCCATGGGCAAGTGTTAATATGGCAGCAACAATATTGAATATGGTGACTGAAACATTCTCATAAAAACAAGAAATAGAAGTTACCAAGAAAATTGGCTAGGCATTGTATCCAATGGTTTGCAAACACATCCGTTCTTTCAGTTCGTTATGCAAGGTAGATTAGTGTCATTTACTATTTACAGCAAAATGATGTATCTAATTAGGACATTATCATGGATTGAACAAAGCATATGTTTTCTTATTCAACAAACTAATATTATCATGGTAGCCTTTTAGTTGAATGGCCTTTTTATTGGATCCTTTAGGTCATAAATCGACACCTATAATTTCCTTAGGAATCAAGATTTCATAAACTTCCCTTATTTGGAAGGAATTTAGCCATCAACTTAAAACGTGCAAATATGACCCAACCAAAAGTATGTAAGCCAAAATTCTAGAATAAAATCTCAAAACCAACGCAATCTCAACAGAAGCAGAAATGCTTGTTTGCAGCTTCTGATCTCCAATAGTCTGTGATTTACTACTTGAAACTTTTAGTTTGCCTCCTTCCACCTGCAAGTTGAAGAAAAGGTATTGACACCACACACAGGGCAAAATCAAGTCTTACAATTCAGCTTACGCTTCAACTTGCAATTCCCGATGAAGTTTCTCTATAGGGGCAAGCTTCACTTATAACATTCATCCAAACATAAGATATTTGTGCATGCATTCAATGACAATAACAGCCACCTACATGAGTCAAATCTGAACATTATAAATTGATGCATTCAGAGACAATAGCAACCACCTGCATGAGTCAAATATGAGCATATAAGATGCACGTAAATCATAAAACAACGCGACCTCACTTAGTCGAATGCAATAAAGACATACGTCGCTGAAACAACAACTTTTTGAGGGCTTATACAACTGAGCCTGGCTTAATTTTGGCGAAAAGCACAGGATAACATATTGATAAGCATGTAATACACATGTATGCTATTGACTATTTTTTGTTTTGAAAAGTCCATCATTCTAGAAGGAGCTCGCATGAAAACGACAAAAACCTCCATGATGATAGCTTTATTCATCTCAAATAGATTTACATTGGTGGATAAGGTAGTCAGCAAGACATGCGTAATTCACTCCACGGCGGAACGCCCAATTATACAACTTGACCTATGAAATAATAATGCTAATAGATGTTTCATGGCATTCGCCGAAGCTTATCACCGGATTTAAAAACCCCGCTCGCTCGAAGTTTTTGAGGACCTTCTGCGAAGGGGCTGCTTGGACAAACGTAAGGTCGGTGAATTCAAGCCCAAAACCAATTTAATGGAGAAGTCGGCCGTCACGCCAGCCACAACCCATACCCGCACAACACCAACACGGTGAACAAATGTGACAAAACAAACCTCCCAAAGTGGATAATAACGCCATGCCACGCCGACAACAAAAATAACAAAAACCTCTTTCAAATAGAGGGGCTGGTCACGCGTGCCAGACGCAATTACATTAAACAATTATGGGGAGGTGGTTTCAAAGAAAAGAGAATAGGTACTGCTGAGAGAAGAGGAAGCGCCGATGAGACGATGAAGAACCCGCTCAATATAGCGATCAACCAGAGAAGCGCGCATGCATGCAAGATATGATGTTCCTTCTAGGAATGCCCATCCGAGGCTCTGATCGATGGCACTTGTGAAGAAGCTCTATGAAAAACGCTAAAATCCTCCTCGACAGAAGAGAACTTCCATATCAAAACAGATCGTAGGGACTAAGGCCGAAAAGATTATACAAAGAAGAGGCAAGGCCGGCAGCGACATGCCACAAAGATGAAGAAACGCCAAATCGTCAATCCGGGCATGGAGAAGCCCTCCTCGCATGGTTTCAAAGAAAAGAGAATAGGGTAATCGCCGAGAGAGAAGAGGAAACGCCATGAGACGCCGATGAAGAACCCCGCCTAATATAGCTTATCAACCGTAGGCATGCATGCATGCAAAGCATACACATGCTCCTCCTTTCTAGAATAATCGAAGAGGGCTCTTCCATCGACGTAGCGCTGTTTTACTTTGTTGGCTATCCAAAGCATATCTTATAACAAAGACAAGATTTACATATTAATAAGCATGTAATACACATGTATGCTGTTTTGAAGCATCCATTATAGTTGCTTATACTTTGTGCATTATATGTGTTATTGTATGTTAATGTGCATAGATGTATTATTATTGCTCTAATATGTCCCATGTAGATATATTATTGTTGCTCTTTTATGTTCATGACCTTATGCATAAGTGTGTTATTGTTGCTCTATTATGTTCACGACTTTGATGCAGATGTTTTGCTCATATGGCATGTTCATGACTTTGTGCTCATGATCCACCATGGTTCATCGCTATGAGATCAATGCCTATTTGTGTGATTTTAGCATGCACAATACTTTCTAGAAGTTACAAAGTTATGCGCCTTCCATGCCAATAATTCCACCTCTAGTATTTGCAATGTTAGATAGAGGTACATATGGAAATGAAAAGATTAACAATGAGTAAAGGTAGAAGAATCATCAAATCATATTTTACTCCATGCCGAGAGAAAAATGATCCAAATTTTTTCTAGAACACTTTCACACATTCAGTTAATACGTGAAGATATCTTTTGTGAAATCGGCAGCCAGCTTTGCATTTTAAATATTATTAATCCGCTTTCCTTCATGGATAAAATTGATCCTAGGTAGGATCCAAAACCCTATCTTGAAGGCCGTTCATTACCTTCTTCACGAGGTCTGCGGCCAGCCATGTTGCCCCAAACCACCGCACCAACGTTCCGAGGCGGTTGCTGCAAGTCCGAAAGTCAACAGAAAATACGATTCCCGATTTCACCAGGAACATTAGTACCGTATTCGGCAACTTAGCTTGAGATGCGCTAGAAATTCTACTGTTCGGTCGGTCCATCATATTCAACTGAACGCATGATCCCGAACATGGATAGAATGTATTTAGAATAATGTATGAATATTTTACGCCCACCACTGGCAATTTAATCAACGGTAGACTAAATAAGAGAGAGCAGCTGGAAGAGGATATCAATATTAAAACTCGCTCTAAGCGGCCCTTTGGAGGAAAACTTGAAGAAGTGACAAGTCGTCAAGCATCGAGAATTGCAGGATGTCACCCTTATAATGTCCAGCCCATCCCACAACCCCATAATCCCTCAACAACCCCAACCACCAACAACCTCATGCCACCGCCAGCACGGGGTCTGCAAACATGACGCCTCTGACAGGGCAAACAAAACGAGGCATTATCCCTCAACGCGCTTCCCCAGCAACACCTGCAAAGCCTTTACCTTCTGTCACTGCTCAAACGCCCCGGTTTAACGCGAGCGGCGCCGCGCGACGGGCACGCCTCCCATGTCGCGCCGTCCCTTCCTCATGCAGCCTGGGTGACCGGGCCTTCAGGAGTTTCAGGGTTGACTTCATTGCCGATAGTGTGCCGCCTTAACATGCTGCTGAGCTCACCGGGTGATCCCACAACCATGGCTGAAAGCAGCATCACAGAGAAGCGAGGTTTTCATGATTCTTTTGTCCTCACTTCGACGTGCAGACTGCTTTTGCTCCTCAGACACCCCAACAGGAGAACTAACAGCCCGCTTTGTCTTTCCAAAATAGGATTTCGTGCTGGGGACCCATCGCCGCGGGCCAAAGATGATCTTTTACCCGAGCAGCAAAGATAAGTGGAGTTAAGCATTCCCTATCAGAAAATGAAAACTAAGATTTTGCATTAGCAAACAAAAGATGAGAAACAACAGAGGCAAGAACCGGTGTCTCTCGCTGAATAAGTTTGCAATGAAGGCTGATCCGCAAGTCCAATTAAGGCATTCTCTAAAGACATCCTTATTAATGCGAGGGTGCCATTTTATGAAGAAACATCAATATCCTTTCTCGTGAGTAGCACATGCGATCTAAAGAGTAAATAGTTGTTTCTGATTTACACTAAATGAATCCCTTTAAGACTATTGGAGAACTAAGCCCCACTTAAACTTTAGACTTCATCGGGCTCTATGAAACCCTAGGCTTATGTAGCGCAGTTTTTCACGAACACAGCTTTCTAGCATAACTTTTGATCCCGGACTCTCATTCAGTGAGGCTTATTATGCTTGGAAAGCTTCCTCTCCCGATCTTTCGATGGTGTATGATATGCCCATGTTTGTTTACGTTTTCAGGTCAAACAAATTCGTTCACCGACTTTGCTAGGCTTGGAGTATTGGATATTATGCTACGTGCATCTTTTTTTAGACCAAGGCTTCACAAATTGACGGTTTCTTTGTTCTATATTCTGGCCCACTTTTGATTTAATTTTGTATATAAATTGCTTTTCATTTCATTTAGAGAGCTTCACTCATGACGTAGCGGGCCAAGAATAAGGAGAGGTTTGGTGTAAGGACACAGAAAAAGGCCTCCTACTCAGAATCATTGTTCATACAGAGGTCCTCGCCCCACAAGTGCTCGCCTATCATACAACTCCATGGTCGTGTTTAATTACAAGTAATAATGGATTTGCCATCTTCTTTTTGGTCCCCAAATGGCCTCTTCTTCTTACAAGATTATCTTCTTCTTTGGTAGTCTTTAATATTTGGTTATTGTGTTTGGTGATGGGCCTACCTCCTGTGTTTTAGGATGGTTGTTGTTCTCAGATGTGCTGCCTGATAACCCATTGGGTTCCCCATGACGAAAAAATTCATTTTTATCTTATCTTATCTTATCTTATCTTTATCTTTATCTTATCTAGTATTTATGACGCTACCTTGGCATGACTTGGTTGCTCAAAAATATATCACCAAGATTGTTATATGTTATAGCATTCAATTGAAGCCGCCTGCTTCCATGGTTATTTCCATGGGCATTCTGTTGCCTATTAGCACGCTTCATAATGTATCGATTCAAATGCCATGACACTAAAGGTTGGATCAACAAAAGCATCAAATAGATTTGTATATTTCAAATTAGTTTATGGTCCAAAGCACCATTGTTCTGCTCAAAAAGAACATAATCGATAGGAGTGATCTACTTACTTTCTTGCTAGATTGCAAGAGGGTTCATATTAAGCATACATGCTCATTTCAAGATATTGGAAAGCTTGCAAGAGGGTTCATATTAAGCATACGTGCTCTTTTCAAGATATTGGAAAGCAATGTCTTTCCAAGACAATGTTCACAATCATGGTAAAACACCATTAATGTCTTTGGAATAGGGATTTTAAACCAAAAAGAAGGCAAAGGAAATTCACATAAGCAGTACCATTTCATCTACAAGAATGTCTTGATCTCAAGTTTCAAATGTTTCAAGATGACTACGTCCCTTATAGTACATCCAACATTATTTTCTCAATAATGCATGCTACACCAGCCTTTATGCTTCACGCTTATCTTGCCAGTAGACATGCACCAATGCAAAAGAAGAAATCATACTCCATCTCACAGTACCCATGCCGATCAAGAAAAGACAAGCCACTTCCTTCTATGCAAATACATGGGAGAGGAGAAATTTTACCTTATGATTGCAATAATGCAAGAGAAATAGTCCATTAGAGAAAATGTAAGATGCCTTTCTTGATAATGTAGAGTTATAAAAGATGGCCTCAACTCAAAAAACCTGATCAAGATCAAGAAATAGGGCAAGGCAGAGAGCATGGCTACACCGGCTCTAATCTCAGATGTTAGTCAAGAATACCAATCTCGATGCTTCAGGAACCATCCGGAAGTCTGTACTCTTAAAGAATAGCATGATAATGAACCTCTCTGCAAAATCGTTGAGACTTTTCAACTCTCAACGATTGGAGACCAGCTAGTTTAGCACTTTTAATGTGTTACTCGTGGGCAACACCATTGGAACCAACGACTGAGATCTAATCTCAGCACTAAAACTTGAGGGCCAGGTGGTTAGGGAATTGAAAATGTGCTTAGCTAGAGCATAGAGGGTTTTGTTAACTAAAGAGGCATTGCGACTATTTAAATTGATGGATGAATATAAGATAATCCCTAATCTCTCCAGATCATTTGAATCTGATGGATTCGACAGTTTCTTGTGAGAGCAAACAGATTTAGAGCTCGTACAACCAGTTCACAGCTGATTTGCGAGGGATTATAGCTGATTTGCACAAGATTCATGCTTATTTAAGGATATTTAGACCTATTCAAGTTGAATTCAAGCCAAATTCAAAGGCATTCAAGTCGGATTCATGACTGTGTATGTTTCGACTGATTCATAGAGCTATTTAGGTTTGTTCCTTTGGCAATTCAGGTTGGCTAAGTGCGGCGATCATGGAAAAAGGGCCGCTGGACGGTGCTAACAATTTTCCATAAAATAGCTCAGACAATGGTGTTTTTGCACCATTGATTTGTTAAAGAGTTCTAAAAAAAGAAAATGCATTGACCTTGGATGTGGAAGACTCCATAGAATCTTCTATAATCTAAAGGTGCCAAATTGAATTAGATAGTATTTTTACAACAAAAACATTAGCGATAAAGAAAGTGAAAGTGATACAACGTTATGTATATCCAAATAAAGAAATAAAGATATGATCAAGAACACATTATTTGTATATTCACAAATGAACAATAGAACACATGATATGTATATCCAAATCCAGATATGATTCAAAGCCCATTTAACATTTCATCCCTCATCAAAAATAAGAACTTGCAAAAGTACTCACAATCCAGAGCAAAATTTCTCACGTAGATTCCTCGAGAGCTGGAAATAGTCTTCAATGAAACTCATTCCAAGCAGATAAATGCAATTGATAATGTACAAACTATACACCGCTTCATTCTTGCACAACAGAATGAACAAGCAGGGATTCCTTGGCAAGTTCATCAGGGCCTACACAATAGAACAAAAAAAAAAAACCAGGAAAAGAAAGTTAGGGTAGCATACTAACCTCAAACTTAATCTCAACTTTAACTGAAAGGGATTACTAACCTTCAGTGGCCTTGGTTTCAAGGCAATCCTGGGCAGTAGTGGAAACCATAGCATCTTTGACACTTTGAATACTAATATTAGTCAAAGTATTCTCCATGGACTTCAAGACCCCTTTATTTTCTGCGGAACTTTCTGGGACAGAATGGGGGATAGGGTTTCCAACGAGGGCGTCCTTGACGAGGTGGACGGATTCGGTGATGGAACGGAGAATGCCGGGAGATGGAGGGGCGGGATGGTCGGGGGCGGGGAGGGGCGGGGGGGCGACATTCTGGGGGTCGAGGGGGGGGAGGGATCCGCCCAGAAACATGTCTGTGGAGGCATAGGCAGTGCGGATTATGGTTTGGACGTGATCCGTTTGCACCACTGTGGCATTGAGTTGGGGCCGATCTACCACTATCTTTGGAACGCTCTCGCTCGCCTTCTCTGACGCCATCGCTCTCTCCGTAGTTCCCCCCTCCGTTACCCGACCAATATCGCCCTGCATGCTTTCGCCACGTGTCTCTACGTGTCTTTCCCTCGTTCGCAGTTTTTTCAAAACCTTCGTCTTGGGAAAATTTCCTACCCTTTCGGATTCTAACAACAATATAAGAAAGCTAACCACAATGCTGAGCACATCATTCCTCTAAGGTCGCACATTCGATGATGACCCGCTCCCACCTACTATCGATTGCAAGACCCCTTGGAATGCGTTCCCCAATTTCCATCCCCACCATGTAAAAGCCAGTTACTCGTCGTTCTGCCCTCTCGTCCAATCATTTAGTGCCACGCACATGTTTCTTTTCTAGGAAACTTCATTTATTAACATTCTAATTTTTTGCTCACATTCTTGGCTTCAGCCCTTGACGTTATGCATTACGGTATAGAATGCATCGACTAATCGCATTCCACGCTATACCTGAAGGGTCATTTACTCGCCATGTCAATTAGTTGGCAACAGAAGGTCATAAATGACCTTTTCCCGTGATGTAAATCCAGGTCCATTAGTAAAAGGTGCTCTGCAGCCTTTTACTAGATGTGGAAGAAGAGGTTCTCGGGGATGCATTAGAAGTTTAGAAGTAGGGCCTATGGCATATACATTCAAAGGGTAGCCAAAATACCCATAGTATATTTATCTTTGAAAGCTAATTTAACCCTTAAAATGTATATTTTACTCAAATATAATACCAGAAAACCTCCCTAATGGTAAGTATGCATTTAAAAAAAAACTTGGTGAGTCTAGCCAATACTAGTCTCAACATCAATCAAGGTCAATCCCTTTAATTGTCTTAGCATCTGATCTTGATGGGGCCCATAACAAAATCGGTGCCAATATCCTGGAATTAGAAACATGTCTTTTACCATAAATTCAGTATTCGATACGGCCTTTCCTTTTACACGAGTCATGGTTAAAAACAAGCCAAATATTAATTCAAACCATTTTTCTTTTTGAACGATCTATGGATCATTAGATCTATGATGGAAGCCTCTTGTTTAGTATTCATTCAAAATATTTCATCTATTGAACACTATTAATGGATCCTTATTAAAGGAACTAATTGCATATGGGTGCAATTAAACACATCTGCATATTTTTGCATTAGTTTCCGATTATCTGATGAAAATCACAACATATTTTCTTAGACAAGAAGTTATTATAGCCTTTTTCAAAGCACTATGTTACCATGTAAATAGCCCTAATGAACACTATTAATGGATCCTTATTAAAGGATCGTTGGACATATGAACAGTACTATATGGGTGCAACTAAGCATGTCTGCATATTTTTGCATTCCTTTTTAGGTATCTGATAAAAGTCTATATATTTTCTTAGACTAAGTTATTATAGCGCTTTCAAGCGACATGTTACCATGTAAATAACCTTTTATTATTGAGAATCCACGAAGTATAAGTAGATATCCATTTACATTATTTGACAACCCGGTCAATCTTTATCTGATAGACATTATGCTAATGAGTTCTTGATCTTCCAAAGTCTTGCCATAAATCATTTTAAACCACCGCGTGGATTTTTTCAAAGGAGAGATGTTCACAGGTAAACTTCTAGGGATGGTACTACCACACAGACATGTTGATTATTAAGCTACTGTGATATGTTTTGATCCCAAGAAATCTATTCAAAAAGGAATTACAAAAGGTAAGCAGGTTATATAGATCACATTTAAAGAAAAATGCCCGACCCTTAAATATCCAGCGAGGCAAAGTGTATCCCAGGGCCCTGCTTTATGCATCATAAAAATCGCAAACTATAATAGCTGGAACTTTTTACCATGATATTATCTTAAAATGTAAATGCTTTGACAAGTGCGAAAAGGACAAGCGATGGCCCAATGATCACTCCCTTTGTCTTCACGTTTATAAACCCTTGGAGTTCCACATGTAAGTACAGCAGAGACAATGGAAAGCACAAAGGGAAGAGATGCAGTACACTGCTGACGATCCAATACAATGTTAGCCAAGAAATGGGTGACATTGCAGAACTAAGGTACCTTGGGTAATCTCTAGGCTTACTGTTACCCTTTGTACCTTTGTCCAGCCATGACATAAATTCATCATAAAAATTGAAAAATATACTTGAAGATGATGAAATAATGCAGAGTATTTAACATCTCAAACTGTGACAAAGGCGTGACCCTTAATCAAATAGAAATGTGAATCGGCCACGTTCATCATTTGTAAATTAAGGTGGGTTTAAAGGCAAAAACAAGTTCGGTTATTATAATGTTACACGTATTTAGTCTTGATCAGGCCTAACTCCTCATCGGTGAGTTTGGTACGAATCCATCTTGTCCACTACCGGGACTATAGTTATTATTCTTTGGCATCTTGGTACCACCATTGAGCTGTTTGTTGCCGGTAGGCATCTCCTTTTCCTCTTTTAGAGCCATGGTAGAGGTAGCTTCACCCACGGTGTTGGCTCATAGAATCCCAAATGCTCAAATAAGCTTAAACCTCAACTTCTCTATGAGCTTATCTCGTTCATTCAGTTGAACTATAAAACCCAACCCCAGATACGTATGTAATCCATGCATGTATTTACGCATGTGTTCCTAAAGATAAAAGCAGGAAATATGTAGAATTTAAGAGCCCTAAGCTGGCCCATCTTCTTTGCGGCCGATTGGTAGATTACATGGGAAAACGGCGTCCTTTAGGAGCAAGCCATATCCCAGCTAAACTTGGCCCCAGCTTCAGAGTCTTTGCTATGCTATCATGTGCAAAGGCACTTACTGTGAAGTCGGGAAAACCCTCAGGAAGCCCATCCATACATGAAGTAACACAGCTTATGAAGAAGGAATGGCGCCAGTAAATGGATTCATGCGGCTCGTGTGAGCCGAAATTTTGTGTGTTGTATATGTTAGGTAAGATTTTACGGTGAGTTATTGACCTATGCAATAGTGTAACCACTAACTAGGTGTGTATAATACCAAGTGTGAGTTTTCAGAAAATTAGCATCCCAAATTAAACTGCTCTTTACTTTCTATCTCCCTTTAGACCTTTGTCAAATGTCGGCTTAACATTTTACATAGAACATCCCTTTGTCTAGGTTATAGTAAGGAAGCTCAAGCGATATCGAAGGTTGTTTGAACAACTTGTTTTAGAGTAAAAACTATAATTTGTTTCTTTATTATGAGGGCGTCCTTTAAATTTAAAGGTGTAACAACTATGTAAAGGCTAATATGTTTGAGAGTTCAACAAAGAAAACTATATCATAGCCATGTGTAGCTATGTAAAGCACCGCCACCTCACGGTAGGTAGGGTTAGATCTCTAGAAGCATGGCGTAAACAGGGAGGGTTGACCCCTACGTTCTGATGGGAATCAACTTGATCCCTATAATTCTGAAAGCCCTAAATGTAAAATGGAAGCGGTGGGTTACCTTGTCAAATAATCTTGTGGATTTCTTGTATCGGCACCAGCGTAAGTATTTCAGCCTGGAAATTCATTATTTTGTATGTGGATAGCCTTCCTCTTAGTTCCATTATGAATTGAACCCATTGTTGATGAAGTGCATTAGTTGTTTGATGTCTTTAGCGGTGTCATGGGGCCGAGTTTACGTGCATGTAGATATTTGGGATACCATGGCGTTTCACAACTGGTAGTAGGGCCTGCGACTAACGTATGCACAAATTTAATGGCCTTAAAGAGAGTATATCTCTCTTATCATATCTTTCGTGGTATGGTAGATTCCCTTGTTTCTTGAACACTTGATCATCGATTTAGAAAATTGGCGCTGTAGCGAAATCTCACCGATACATCGGTTTTTCCTTTGGGTTTCTTCCTTGATCCCTATCTTGCTTAGATCATAAATATGGAGGCTTTCTTTATTGTTTGAACTAGCTGCGCCCGAGTGCGATGCTTGGTGATTGATGGCCAGAAGTCATCCATATAGCAGGAAAGTAGCACTGAGCGACAATATCTTGGTACCTACCTTGGTTGGCAAGATTTTTAATAAATATTCTTCGTGCCGGGCCAAATACAAAATTGCACCGGCCGCGGTGAAAGCCATGGTATCCTGAATCTGTTTCCATATTTTTCTCTGACCGATGTAGCGGTTAGTTAATAATAAATATTCATCTTAATAAACTTCTTTGGATCTAAAAAATCAACATTTTCCTTGTGGTGTATATTTAAACCCTTGGCCATGTATGTTCCATCAATAGTCTTTTTAACCGAGTTCATGTCTTTTTATTTTTCTCTTTCATGTATTTCGAATTAGGTATTGATAACTAACTCAATAATTTTGGCGGATACGATTCACCTGTAAAGGAATGATATTCTCATATGACTACGGTATATGCTACAAACCTTCATTGATGTGGCCAGGGAAGATTTAAAACCACATCATATCACGGACTCCACCATCAATTAGTGTTGATTTTCACGAGTAAGAGTCTGAGATCTTATCACACTTAGTGTTAGGTGTTACATCGGCCATGAATTCACGGATATTGTTAAGTCTAACGTGATGATCTTGATTCGGTGAAAATGGTACCATGGCGTTGGTGATCCATCACGTAATCATGCTTTAATGTGCCTTGTATATCTTAGAGCAAGTATAGCTGTCTGATTCAATTGTGATGTTTCCTCTCCCGGACTTTGGATGTTAAGAGCGTGCTTTAGATTTGACCTCCTCAAGCATTTGTCAACCAAGGAAGTCGTACTTTCCGGTCTTTTCATAGCCATTGATCGATATGAGTAGAACCAAATAAGCGAGGGTTATTGGTGGCTTTATCGACTAGGCTATGTAGTTCTTGCATAATAATATGAGATTATTAGTGACCAAGGTCATTAAGTAGGAAATATCTGGTTGTATTATCCAGGACTTGTAGGCCTCTATAATTCTTCGGAGGCAATTTTGCATATCTCCAACTTAATATTTTCTTTGTCAACTTCAGCCAATGTTTGCAAACTTGAATCTATGTGCATCAAAAATTGCATCTGCTTGATGTCGTACAAGTCTTCTTTAAACTCTTTTAAATCAGACATCTGTCGAGGGGATATGGTTCGACCCTTTTGTGAAAAGATTTCTAAGAGTCTTGTTGTGGATAATTCCAATGTGATGAGTTACGATATGCCCTACTCTAGGGTCAATGAACTTGGCGGTCGGGGTTTGAACGGTAGATACATTTTCAACGGCAAATGTAAGGAATGGTTAGTAGCATATATCTCTAAAAGTTTTCAGCATACCTCCATCCAAACGTGTGTCATTCATATTGCCCAGACTTCGGAGAATATCTTAGGGGCACACACCTTGTCTAATATTTTAGCCCGAAGGAGTACAATGTACTATCTTCTTTTATTCTTCATTATCCTTGACTAGATGCCTTCTTCCCGAGCGGATCCTTGTCGATGCTTCTCTGTTGTTTTACACATAAACAATGTTAATCACTAAAACCTAACATCTTAGTCCACCTTGTAGTACATGGTGAACATGGTTGTTTAAGCCAGTGGCAATTCTTTGTGTAAAACCACAAAGTGAGAATCGATCTATCAGATGTATTAATCTCGAGATCATATTTTGGTCGATTATCTTCACGCCTATAAGGCGTTGGGAAGGTATATCAAGCCAAGTGGCATTCCTTTTGTGTTCATTATCTAGGATGAAGCCCATATGCTATCTAAATCCAAAGATCGCTCCTTGGCCGGATGGCCCGATAGCTAAATGTATGTCTTAGATGCATAATAAAATGTAAAATGCAAAATGCGTAATGTTGATGCATAAACATAAATGTAAGCTTCTATGGACATGTACGTACCTCATTTTTGAAAATTGATTTTGGTGCCCAAGACAAGCGTCCTTATGATCTCTGATATTAGGTTTCAGGTTTTGTAGCGGTGTTCCATGTCATAGGAATGGCTATGCCTTCTCTTGATGTTGTATCTGCCATTGGTGGCAATCACGGCTTATTGGTGCGAAGTAATCAGAGTGGTACACTAGTCATGCTTTAATATATTTATTGAATATATAGCTCTAGCTTTCACGGGGAATCTTAACAACAGTGCTGGGAGTAGCTTCAATAGACTTCGAGGAAGAAAATCAATACTTTTTCATTTTGCATTTGGGCCTAGTCACCTACGAAATCGCCCATGGATCAGCGATGGCTGGGCGATCATCTCAATTAAAACTCTCGACCTCGGATAAGAAAAATAAGCCATGATCTTTGGTTTTCGGCTTGGTCATGAGAAATTCTGAGAAGGTAACAAAGCGTGCAACGGTAGATATGTCGGGGTATAGAATATCCAAATGATTAAATAAATACCCGGGCCTTCATGGTCGAGCAGTCATATTGTCACCACCTCCTTATTCTTGCACTGATGGGTTCCTTGAGCGCTTGAAATAGGGACATGGTCCTCCATAGTTTTTAAGATAGGAAATCATTTACGTACTTTCGAGTTAGACCATGCATGTGGCCCTTTTATTCGCGTAAATAAACTCACTTTTTGTTGCATTTTTGTCGAAGAACCTTATCAATGCAAGTTTGATCTGCTCTTTCTTGATAACTTCTCCATTTTTCTGCGGCACTCTTGGCGACAACCGGTTGTCGCGGGGGTAATGCCGCGGTATTTTCAAGCTTCATTCTTGATTGATTGCAAAGGGGCACCATAATTTTAGTTCTCCACGGTATGATTGCGCATAGAAACATCGATTCAACAAGCCTTTCACGGTATGTCACGGGGAACATTATTATTATTGTGTAGGGTCGGCGGCTTTGATTGGTATTCTTTGTTTTCCGGACTACCATTTCAGTGTTCGGTTGTGCTTTGTCATCTTGGGATAATAGCACATCCTGGGTCCTCCTCATCCACCTCGTGGTGTTATTTTATTTGCTATCCTGTCCATGTGTGTATCTCCCAATGGGTATGATGGCTTGATATTGGTATATACTCTCAAAATTTGCAGAAATCTATGAAAAACTGTTTTTTTGGCCTCGTCTTCCTCCACTTGTCAGTTGTAGATCTTGTGGGTAAGAAGTCATATAATTCATTGATGTGATCTTTCGGCTTGTCACCGGCCGACTTGTTGATTATAGGTATTTGCATAAGCCACTCACTTGAAATCTAAGTGAGCCAGCTACTTTGAAAACTCTTCTTAGGTTCATAAGGCTTCTTTCTTCAAAATCAATTTATGCACCATGGGATCCTTAAGAGGCGATATAGCATGGTGTCTTTGCATTATAGGGCATTCAATATTGGTGCTTGAAGTAGCTTGAGCTTCAATTCCTTATTCGGTTTGGAGTACATCCCTTGTCTTGTCATATTCATCACAGTAGTAGGAAACTAGTAGTTAGTGACATAGATTCTGAGATATAGACATAGATTACTGCTTGGTTTAACCAATGGAAATGAAGCTGTCTACAATAATTTCGGACTAAACTAGCTCGGACCTTATGTCTAGTTAGCATAGTCATCAATTTAGAGTCAATCCCCTCATTGTCTTATCATTACGACACTAGATGTGAGTAGGCCCTAGGTCGGTCTTTATGTTCTAAGGGTCCTTCCATCTTTGTACTTCAAGTAGTAATAGGCCAAAGGGCCACTCAAAACATTATTTAGGCCTTAGATAAAGAATGACCATAAGATGATGAAATGTCTAAAAACTTGAATTAGGAATCCTGGCCAATACTAGTCTCAGCATCAATCAAGGTCAATCCCTTTAATTGTCTTAGCATCTGATCTTGTTGGGGCCATAATCGGTGCCAATATCCTGGAGTGAAACATGTCTTTACCATAAATTCAATGTGTCGATACGGTCTTCCACTTTTACAGTCATGGTTAAAACAAGCCAAATATTAATTCAAACCATTTTTCTTTTTAGACACAATCTATGGATCATTAGATCTATGATGACCTCTTGTTTAGTATTCATTCAAAAATATTTCATCCTATTGAACACTATTAATGGATCCTTATTAAAGGAACTAGTATATATGGGTGCAATTAAACACATTGCATATTTTTGCATTAGTTTCGATTATCTGATAAAAAATCACAACATATTTTCTTGAACAAAGTTATTATAGCCTTTTCAAAGCTATGTTACCATGTAAATAACCCTATTGAACTTACTATTAATGGCATATGAACACTAGTACTATATGGGTGCAACTAAGCATGTACGCATATTTTGCATTCCTTTTTAGATTATCTGATAAAGTCACAACATATTTTCTTAGACTAAGTTATTATAGCCTTTTCAAAGCGACATGTTACCATGTAAATAACCTTTTTTGATAGGTGAGAATCACGGAAGTATAAAGTAGATGTATTAGGCCCATTATTTAGACAACTAGTCAATGCTATGCAATAGACATTATGCTAAGCGATTTCTTGATCTTCAGAATCTTGCCATAAAATCATTTTAAACCACCGTGGATTTTCAAAGGAGAGATGTTAGGTAAACCACAGGGATCGTACTACCACAAGACATGTGTTAGGATTATTAGTACTTGAGTCTGTTGAGTATGTTTTTGATCCCAAGAAATCTATTCAAAAGGAACTCTGAAAATTAGCCGGGTTATATAGATCACATTTCCAAGAAAAATGCGGGCCTTAATATCCAAGCTGAGCCAAAGTGTATCGGGGCCTGCTTGCTTTATGCATCCTTAAAAATCGCAAACTATAATAAAGCTGGAACTTTTTACCATGATATTATCTTAAAGTAAACTAGCGGCAAGTCACGGACCATGATGGCCCAATGATCCTCCTTTGTCTTCATGTTTATAAACCTTGAGTTCCACATGTAAGTACGCAGCGAATGATAGAAGCACAAAGGGAGATTACAGTACACTGCTGACCCGGTCGATACAATGTTAGCCAAGAAATGGGTGACATTGCAAGAGATAAAAGATTACAGGTAATCTCGACATGGCACGTACCCTTTGTACCTTTTGTCCAAATACGGCATAAATTCATCATAAATTGAAAGAAATATATGAAAGAGATGATAAAATAATCACAGTATTTCTTTGTCTCAAACACAGTAATGGCGTGACCTTAATCAAATAGAAAGGTAGATCGGCCGTTCATCATTTGTAAAATTAATTGGAGTTTTAAGGCAAAAACAAGTTCAGTTATTATAATGTTACGTATTTAGTCTTGATCGACCTAACTCCCTCATCAGTTTTAGAATACGAATCCATCTTGTCCACTACCGGGACTATAGTTATTATTCTTTGGCATCTTGGTACCACCATTGGCTGTTTGTTGCCGACATGGGCATCCTCCTTTTCCTCTTTTACGAGCCATGGTAGGTAGCTTCACCCTGGTGTCACTAGGAATCAAATGCTCCAAATGGCTTAAACACTCTTCCTCTATGAGCTTATCTCATTCATTCTCGGATGAACTATAAAACCTTCCGTCTGTATCATAATCCATGCATGTATTTACGGCATGTGTTCCTAAAAGATAAGCAGGAAATATGTAGAATTTAAAGAGCCCTATCTTCGTACATCAGCTACTTTGCGGCCAGTGAGGCCAGATTATGGGAAAACACGGTAGTCACTGCGAGCAAGCCATATCCGCTAAACTTATTTGGCTTAGTCTTTGCTATGCTATCATGTGCAAAGGCACTTACTTGTGAAGTCGAAACCCTCAGGAAGCCCATCCATACATGAAACGTAACACGTAGCTTATGAAGAAGGTGGCCTTGATGAAATGGGATTTAAACCGTGTGTAGAAATTTTTGTGTGTTGTATATGTTAGGTAAGATTTTTACGGTGGGTTATTGACCTATGCAATAGTGTAGCAACCACTAACTAGGTGTGTATAATACCAAGTGTGAGTTTCAAGAAAATTAGCATCCCAATTAAACGCATCTTTACTTTCTATCTCCCTTTAGACCTTTGTCAAATGTCGGTAACATTTTACATAGGGCATCCTTTGTCACCAGGTTATAGTAAAGAGGAGCTCAAAATTAAATTTATCAAATTAATGACTCTAGAATTTTTACTTGGTACAAAGTAGGTTGTTTGAAACAACTTGTTTAGGTAAAAACTATGGTATTTGTTTCTTTATTATGAGGGCGTCCTTTAAATTTAAAGAGTCTTAACAATATGTAAGGCTAATATGTTTGAGAGTTCAACAAAGAAACTATATCATAGCCATGTGTGACTATATATAAAAAAAAACTTTTCCTTACACTCAGATGTTCCATGGGAAAGGGTTAGGCCCCCATATGAGGTCGTTACAGTATTACCATATTGGGGCGAGCATGGGATTTAACCCCTTTAACTGGTAGGTTGCAGAGGATTATTTTCCATAGCCGCCATATCTGCGATCACATGGAAGAAGGGATTTCTAGCTTCTGCAAGGGGGATTGCATCAAGCTCTTTTGGCAAAGCTAATCTAGGAGGATGCTAGTGCATTGGAGATGGTTTAAACTGGAAATTACAAAAACACATATTAGTCCTATGCTAGTTTGTGGCCCACAAGGATACCTATTAGCACATCTACTTATGAAGAAGCATAAGAACAATTGCATCTTTCCGTCCAAGCGCACATAATCTCATAATTGAAACAGGTCGATGAGGCTATCAAATATGTGACATAGCATCTGTTAGTGTTGTCAGATGAGAGTAATTGAAAATAGACACCATATCTAGGTTAAAGAAGCGGGCATGATGAGCGTTAGGCATCCTTTCCTTCCCTCATCGACCAATTCCAGAAGGATTTGCAAAAGAATTCTACATTACGATGGATGAGGCCTTGCTAGAGAATTTTGTTCTCCGGTGGGTTCCCTCAAATTCCTTGGGATGCGTCAAAGACCGGTGTTGATAGTTGAAAATTTGGTCAGTTAGCCTTTGAAACAAGATCGAGTTGGTTTTGCGGAGATTAGCTTTAACTTCTTCTATGCATTGCATCCCTTTGCTGGCGGGGAAGGATCCATAAGGGTTGCCATACAACTCCATGACCTTTAGGGCCTGGAAACAATTTCGAAGAAACCTCTTTCTTATGGGCGTCAGTGGATTTTGGGGTTGAGCCAATTTACCATTGGGCTCACGTTCTTTCGATATGGAGCGGCAAAGACTATTCGGATGTCGACGGTGGTTTTGGAGGTTTTTCTATAGCTAACTAGTTTCTTGAGGTTTCTTTGGCTTACTAATTTTGTCTTTCTTTTGTCTTCCTAGTGTTTTAGAATTTTGCCCACAGATCCCCTAGTCTGTGTCTCTGTCAACATCGTTGGCTCTCCTTGTTTTCTTGTTTTCTGCCCCTTTCCTCCGGCTTCCCCATCCTTTTCAATGATAGATGCAGGTAGGGCACGTAAAGCCCTATCGAACCCTCTGCCCACGATTTGACCCTCCGTTACTCCTCCTCGACCATGTCTTTCTCCAACATCTTCTCCAGACCCCTTCTTTTTAAAATTCTCTCGACCTCATAATCAGGCTTCCTTGAGATGTAGGATTCGACCCGGGAAGCTAATCCGGCCATGCCGAGGATCAAAGCGTCTTCGTCCAGTCAAGGCCTTGCTTTCAAGCTGGGAAGAAATGGGCATCGGGGTATGTTAGCAAACTAGAGTATAGTCAAGACAATGGTGGAATCCCGATTAAAACTCGATGCCCTCTTCAATCTTCTAAAACCGACCAAAGCTCATTATCATCATGGATGCGATGCGAGGATGGAAATCTCTCAAGCTTTGAAGAATGAGGGAAAAATAGTGATTTCTCTCTGAGGCGGAGTCCAGATGACAAAGAAGATTGCCCTCAACACCACGAACAAAATCCGGCATCTTGACCTTTTGCTCACATCTGAAATGACTATCAAGTTAGGCCTCTTCCCGAGAATTCTTTGGAGTCTTAAAAATGGGGTTTAGAACTACTATGGATGAACTCAAAGCAAGAGCCAACAAATGTTGCTCGAGAATCTATGCTCACGAAGATGGTTGGAACAAAGTATCTTCAAAATGGTGGAAATATGGGTTGAATCTTTCCATACATGGCCAGGAAAAATGGAGTGAATTTCAAAAGAATATCACGGAGGCAGCCCTTCCGAATCACGATTGAGGTACTCCTTGAAAAGATACCAAAGCAAAATTTCTGATCCCGGATAAGTTTTCGGCTCAGCCGTTTGCGCGATATAGACAAAAATTAGATTATTTTATTCCCCGAGGCGCAAATTATGCCACGCCCAAAGCACTTAGAATTCAAGGGAAGCTAATCTTACTTGAGATCAAGTACAAGGAAAAGAAAATAAGGTCGCGGTGGAGGTCGATTCTTGTAGAAGTAGGATAAGATAAAGTAACATTTCTTACTCGATATTGGTGCAAAATTAGCGTTTCTAAAGCTTACGCGAATATAGAAAAAAGATTATCGGGGATGTACTATCTTCTTTGCTTGAGAAAGCAGGGTTCCTATTCTGACGGATAGTCGAAACGTCTTCTTGATCTCCTACATAGTGACCGTGCTTCTAACACTTTTTGAAGCGGTCTTATCATTCACTTTCGACCTCACCTTTTTGCTCCTCGCATTTGTCAAGTTCTATATTTCCAAGATCCATCCTTTGTAAATTTGCCTCATTACGAAATTGGATGCAGACCTACCAAGTCATTTGCCGAATATGTCTATGCAATAATGTACTCAAAGAAAAATTAATTCTTTTTTGGCAAGCATCTTGTCTACATCATGAAATGGTTCCCAGAATTCACCCGGAGGAGACCACTCTAACATCTCCATTGTTACTTTGGGCTAAATTCCCGAATCTTCCCCTCCTTATGGACCTCGAATCACCTCGAGGCATGATGTTCTTGACATCAGCATCCCCAAACCAATTTTCCTTCCATTTGCCTTTCAAGCCCATCTCTCTTCAGAGCGGTCTCCTTTGGTTAGCATCAAACCTCCCATCACAAAAACTTAGAAGTGCAGTTATTTTAATTAATACCCCTCTCGGCCAAAAGCGAGAAGGAAGATATAAGTGTGCAAAAGCAAGAGCACAAGCGCCCACCATGAGGGTCAAGCGTGTTTGGATAAAAAAGTCTAATGCAGATGAGCACCCCGAGACGAGAGAAAAGAAAAGGTATGACGATAATATCGGTGTGCCCATGTTATCCCCTGGCGGAAGCTATTAAGAGCTCGAATATAAATCATCCCAGTAGGATCCTCTCACTTTAACTGGATTTAAACAAGCCAATGGAGACCTATCAGCAGGATCTCCCAAACATGCTTAACATTAAAAGGCTGAGTTGATTCCCACCTCAAAAGCCTTATTATGAGCCAATGAGGAGGTACCAAGACTAGTCAATCTGTTAACCTCTATGACAAGGCATTTAGCGACAAAAGTTACACAATCAAGAGATCCCTTGAGCGAGTTGGAACAAGTCATAGCGAGGAAGAAGCCAACTCATTACTGTGATTCTAAGACCCTATTAGAAGAGTCAGGGAGCATCCTCTCCTTATAAACTTCCTGTTATCAAAATGAATAGCTCTCTTAAAATCATTACACGGAATGCAAGGGAATAAATGATTCGACCAAAGATAGGCGGGTTTGCCTATCCCACCCTTATCCACGATTTTCTTCTACTTCAAAAGCATAAAAGTTGCATGATCTTTGATTATAGCTCTAAAATTGCTAGAACTCTCCCCTCCGGGCATGGGGCAGGCCCTATCGGTAATATACTCGACTCACGGTGGGATTGCAATTTCTTTGGAAAAAGGAATCTCCAACATAGCCGTCGATTATATGATGAATGACTTCGAGGCGGATGTAAATTCTTAGCTTATTTCGATAATCTTAAAATTGCCATTATCAACATTTATGCTTACAATAATCTATTTGAAGGTGACCTTTTGGAATACAAAATCTGACGACTTTAGCAATGTCAGGGGTGGAATGAAATCATCACGGGAGGTGATTTCAACATAGTCACTCATAGTTTCATGAAAAATAGTAATTGAGGCCCCTCTCCTGGATGAATTCAACTCTTGATGCGATTTGAGGATTTCCATCAATAACCTTACCTTAGCTAGAACCTCCCGAATGATTTGGTGCGATGTAGCGAATCAATCCGTCTGCTGCCTTCATGATAGGTTCTATTTGGCCGAAGCTCTCTGGAATTCAAGCGGCGGGTCCTGCTGAATGGTTACAAGCTCGTGACCACTTTCCTCGGTATCTCCATTCTTAGGAACAATGAATTAAGCCGCAAAGGAATTCCTACTTCGTTAAACGCAGGCGATTAACCATCGATTTCGGGATATCGTACGGATTTGATTGACTCTGAGAAAAACCTACGGGGAGCTATGGGTGTTTGGATGTCACGGTGGTGTAACCACGACCAGGATTAATCAAGGATAAGCTCAGAATTGGGAAAGTCCACCTTGCCAAAGGCGACTCATGAACAATCTTAGAAACGCTCTCAGGAGAATCTTTGGGAAGAATACCTTGAGGGAGTAGTCGAAATCCCGAATTGAGTATTAGCGGCGGGGTTGGAACTCAAATCAAAGATCCTTAGGAGCTTTAGGAGGGATGAAAAGAGCTCATTCAAATATTTCTTTGTTAAGGCCGGTGAACTAGAAGAAATCAAATTGATGAAGTTATGGTTAATGGCACTAAGATTATTGGAATGACAACCTTAAAGTTCTTTGCCACAAATCCACTTTACTAATATTATGGGCTACCTCTGTCTCCTATCGGAAGATAGTGAGAACTTTATCAAAATGGAGGAAAAAGTCACTCATGATCGAATATTGCTCTATGAAGTCACGATTCTCTTTGGAGGAGCTTGACAAAGTGGTCCACGACATGAAAAGAATGGCAAATCTCGAGGATCGACGGTCTTCGGTGAAGTTCTTCAAAGCTACTTGGGATTTTATGGGACCCGGTAAAATATTGCCAATGAGTTTATCATAAGGAAGAAAATGGATAAGAATCCTTACCGGCTTCATCACTTTGATTCCTAAGATTCAGAACACTGTATCCTTTTCAGTTCTGAGACCTATATCTCTTACTAATGTTATGTACAAGATTGTTGGTGCTATTACTCCAAAATTTGAAAAGATTGAACAACATTAAGTCATAATAATCGGCCTATTTGAAGGAGGAACATTCTAGATGCGTTATTCTGCCACCCTCGACTGTCGGTGGGCAAAGATACCAAGCAGAGATTGCACTCCTTAAGCTTCGACATCCGCAAAGCTTTTGATATGGTCAGGGATTTTCTTAAGGCGTCTTGCGGCAAACTTGGATTCAATATCGACTCAATCGGTATTTTACTGACAATTCTCAATAACTCCTCCTCCTCGGTACTCATAAATGGAATCTGGGTCCCTTCAACAATATCAAAGAGAGGAGTCAAAGCGGGGCTGCTTATAGCCCCATTTCTTTTATCATTGTGATGGAAGCTCTTCATAGCGGTTCGACTGACAAAGAGGGCATAATACTTGAGTTTGTATCTTCCTACAAATGATATTAGCGTCAATTCCTTAATGGGCATTTGCGGATGACACCTTTATCCTTTTATCTATGGACCTCAGTCGATCAATGATTAGCCAGTTTTACATGCCTTTGTAAACTCTCTGTTTATAATGTAGCGAACAATCCAAGATTACTTCCCTTGGCCACGATGGGAACTCGAAGTACACTTACTCCCTTCACCGAGTCGCGGTTTTAGGCCCTATGCTCATTCGAACATTGGAGGCATTCCATTTGCATCGTTCCAATCTGCCGGACCTTTGGAACCTTAACTTATTGTGAAAATTTACCATAAAGTGGTTCCCTCAATTCGAATTCCTTTCAAAAGCGGTCGGGCTATCTTAGCAGAATGCATCATTGCCTCATCTAGAGTGTATACCAATCTTCCTTCATCCCTTGCTCCTAAGAAGGTCTCTGTGAGAAAACTTCAAAGGAATTCTTGGAAGGTTTATCTCGTGGCGACAATGAAATCTTGGACTCAGTCTCTATGGAAGAATCTTGCAAATCCAAGTCACGAAGGTGGTTTGGGCATTATCGGCGATGAGAAGCGTGCTGTAATACAGCGGTAAATGCTTCTTCAAAGCCATCCTGAGATAAAATTCCGTATCAGGTTTGTCCTAATCCAAGCACTATATCCTTAAATGCAAACAACTTACTACAAAATAGGTAGAAATGGCACAAAGTGACATTTATCCTCGCCTTTCACAGAACATAAAGCGTCACTTTTATTGCCATTTACTTAGCTGTGCTCCAAATGGCACAAAAGTGGCGTTTATGCGGTAAAAGGCTGGGAGGATCATCACTGTCACCATTATTACAACAATGAAACACTATAATTTGGAATATCAAATGCATTCCCAAATCTTGCCTTCTTTGATTTTAAAGATCCCCACCAACCTCCTCCTTTAATCCGAAAATGGTTAAAGGAAGCGTGAGTAAAGGGCATGTTTTCTTGGAAGGTATCTCTCCCTCTCAATACATTTTTGGAATCCTTACCTCGCCTTGGGGAAAGCGGCATACATTGTGTCTTATCGAGGAATTTTCGGATCAAAGCGAAATTATGGCAAGACAAAGGTTTGATTAAAATCTCGAGATCACGTTTGATGATATTGGGTCCTGTTCCTTTTGATTTGTCATTATTAAATATGAAGATGAAAGTGAGTCTACGTATAATCTTTATTCTCTTAGCTATATTGCTCAAGCGAGATTGGAACAATAGTGACATCACTTAGCTGAGTTCAAAGGAACTCCTTTTTCAAGTCAAGGATGCCTATAAATACTTATTGAAATCAAACAATGGTGTCACATAAATGGGGACTATCTTATGAGCGTTCGCGGATCAATCTCCGAAAACACCTACGGAAGTCTCCAATTAATCCAAAAATCAGAAACCTTCATTTGGCAATTGTGGCATAAAAGCGCTTTAACGCAACTTCTCAACTACTAACATTTTATTAGAGGTGCCTCTCTTATCACGAGGAAAATGAAGACCATTTATTAGGATCATGTTTAAATTTTAATGGACAATTGAAATTGCATCACGAAGCTCTTGACTCAATCTATCTTTAGACCCGGTTGAGCCAGAGCTTCTTTATACTTGCCTCCCGGACATTGGAGCTTTACATTCTTCTTTGGAGAATATGGAAGCGAGAAACATTTGAGTGTTACGCAAAAGAAATAATATGGCTGACACTCTCTCAAACCAATATGATGTTTCTTGGTTACAAATCAACTCACTTAAGTTCTTATATCTGCGGAAAAATTCTTTCTCCTTGGCGGGCGGATCACCTTTCGAATAAGAGTATGAGACATCGAGAAATGGGCTCAGAGCTTTTCGACGGTACTCCACGCACCACTTTGAAAGAAGATTGCGGTACTTGCTGGAAATTAAGCTATTGAACCTGATCTGAAGAATTTACATGTCGGGCTATGGATAAATTTGGGAAATACAAATTTTGCCAAATCAAGGATCTGTCCATCATAACTCTTGCCTGAAAGGCCATCATCACAAGGGGACGGGATCACTTGGGCGTGGCTTCTCTTGATTGACCTTTGGGCTTGAGCAAGGCGATGAAGTTAACTCAAAATTTTGTTAATCTCTGTCACCTATGCGAGAGAGTTTTTAAAGATACCGTTTTCCGGGTTCTAGAACTACTATTTTCAGCGGTTAAACCTTTTTACAAATCCTTGCCCCTTTTACCATATGGCACTTTACGCCTTGGTAATGGTTTATCTAGTTTTTAAAGCGTAAGTATGAGGCTAACCCGAGGTGGACACTCCTGAAGTAGTCAATTTTGTTCTCCTTTGACATAAATATAATGCCATCCTTGATCAAAAAGAAAATGAGCACCATAAATTTGTCTAGTGTTTGTAAATGCTAGAACAAAATATATTGATTTGGTTACAACTAATCATCAAATAACATTTTATATCATGGAGATTCTTGATGAGGGAAGCTTATTTATGCATGCCTCCAACACATTGTTGTCATAATCTATACATATTCTCGATGGCTTATTCTTTGTCAAGGTTCTTCCTCAAAATCCCTTTGGGTGGCATATAGTCATGTCTTGTGTTGAGGCCCTTGAGAATCAAAATTAATTAGATAAGACATGCAATGATTTTGTCGCACCACCAAGGCAAGCATGACAAAATAAAAACCTGCCAAGGAGGCTTTACTTGCATCAAGATAATTGTTATGGTCAAAATAAAAATAGATACTCTTATTTTTTTCTTATCTTGTTGGCTTAGGTGCCTCATAACTCCCCAGTTAATGCAAGTGTTTGGGGAATGCAATTGAAAAGGCACAGCTATGTATCTTGTGGCGAGTTCCCCTAAGCCTATGTGAAAGTAACCGTTGAGATAGTCTAATGCGGCAATTGGTCACCTCAAGCCTCTATTGTTCAAATTTTGCATGAAAGATGGATGTCCACTCATATTTTACAAGATGGGACCAGAACATTGTGAATAATTTCCCGAAAATGGAATCAGGATGTAGAAAGAGGATGATAGCGGATTCTCTCCCTAGTGAATATCCTAAAGCGGTTCAACCACATATAGCAGCCTAAGCGATATAGGTGCTTTGAGATTATTATTGCCAAATACATGATGCATTGGGAAATTATCACCAGAGCTGGTCAACTCACGATCTAATATATACACGAATGAGGTTATTGACTATTGGTTTGCTTTATTGAGTGTGCTTGGAAAAGTACGTGTAGGAACCGTGGAATCCAAGATTTGTGGGCTCGCATTAGACAAAATGAATCAGCCGAGTTCGCATTAGACAAAATGAATCGGCCGAGCTAGATGCCATACATGTGGATGAGTATATGTGCCTACCACCTT
Source organism: Isoetes taiwanensis (assembly GCA_021234155.1). Lineage (NCBI taxonomy): Eukaryota > Viridiplantae > Streptophyta > Lycopodiopsida > Isoetales > Isoetaceae > Isoetes > Isoetes taiwanensis. The sequence continues at coordinate 9,061,307 of JAJEKV010000052.1, forward strand.
ACATGGACCCTGCTTCTGGTAGACCACACTACTTGATTAACATATTTGATCCTTATCAGGATGTGAAGAATGGTATGGTCATGTTAGTGGGACCAACTGACTCGCATCCTACATCGTTGGCTTATGCTGAAGAGGATCCCAGACATGACCAAAATCAGCTTCACTATAAGGAGGTATTAGTCTCTTGGTGGGAGCTTGTAGCCAAGAAAGGGCTTAGCTATGCACAAAGGTATATTAAATGCTGGGATAAGAAGTGGAGATCGAACCCTAATGATCAACCAAAATACCAACATGTGAAGACAATAGATTATAGTTGTTTCGTTCAGAATAAACCATCGAAGGAATGATCCCCATTAAGGAAGCAAATCACTTATATGAAGATAGTTGAGCTTAAGCCTTTTAGCTACGATCAAGGTTCTCAAAATTGTTTGTTTCTCTACCTAATGAAATCGTGCTTTTAGATGCATGCAGTCTATTCACAAAAGATATGGTTCTTTTCTACTTTGAACCCGTTTAGCTACGTTTGATATTCCTTAAGAATTGGCCAGTTCCATATAACCTTTCATAGAAACATAGAAAAACGAGGAAACTTTTTTTGGAAAAGAAAGAAAGAAAAGAAAGAAAGAAAGAAAAGAGCGAGACGGAAGGACACGATTTTTAGCATCGACAAAGACTATTGGCCATGGGACCCAAATAAGAGGAGGAGTATGAAAGCCCAATACATATTGAAATAAAATAATGCTAGTGGTCATATTGTACAAACTTAAATAGCCCGTCCAAAGGTTGGAAAGCCATTGGTCTAGAATAATCGCCACGCCTCCCTATAAATTGCCCATTTTTTGTGCTGGCATGCTTCCCTCTCACTTGCAAAAGTTAAGCCTATAAACTTGCATAGAAAATGAACCTCTGGGCCAAGTGATAGAGTGGTTTCCATGGTAGAAATGACTTAATGATTCCTAGAATCAAATTAAAAGTGTGAGGATGATTAGAGGCTGCTTACCCACCTAGTAGTGACACACAATTCTATTGTAAGAACATTACATTAGTAAAGAAATGCATAGCTACATCCAAATCTATCTAGCCCTTATAAATGTGTGACTCTTATATATGTGCGTGAATCTGATTGTCTTGGTGTTAGTGTAGAACTGACATCACAGGGTGAATTGGTTCCATTGTGCATGGAGGCAATGTCTAGATGTTGGCCTCAACATAGTATGATCTTCGGGGCTATAATTCTGATTCTAAGGTCTGGATCTCTGCCTCAACATAATATTTTTCCTCTGACCAAAACTCTGCCTCTCATGTTTGCACTGAGGCATCAATCATGCTCATATACTGGCCATCTAGATTCTGGAGCTAAGGTCTGGATTAATAGCAACAAGTGTGTCCATCTAAAATTAGATATGGTCATAGATGTGGCCGTCGTCCCTCCCTCAAAATGTCCTTACGTGAACATGGATGTAGCCGGCAAACATTGGATTTGCAGATTCAAGGCATCCTAGAGATCTTGGCCGATTTTGAGAGTACATACAAAACTTGCTTTGCCTAATAAAGAGAGGCTGTTGAGACCCAAAAAGAAGATGGCAAAACTATCTGGCATTGAGATTGGCTTGTCCTTGACCATGAAGTTATTAGTCTGCAGAGCACTTATGCAGGGAAACCTGTCACAGTGGTGATTCATGTTCAGCGATTGATTTTTGATCTTCTACTTATCGATTACCGGAGTTAACTAAATATCTCATATTGGCCTCCTTCATGGTGAAAAACAAAAGCTGGCTTTTAGCTGCTCCATCAAACTCAGCTGGAAATTTTCTATTTTCTTCCTCAAATTCTAAATAACAGATAGTAGAATCTGATGCCACTCGAACGATATTTGAAAGGGCTTTTCGAAGGTGCAAATTTCACCTCAAACATAGCTACCAATCAAGATATGATAAAAAATGTCAAATATTCTGATGATCAAAACTCTAAATTCGGTCAGAAATCTGTTGTTTTCTTCTCAAAATCTTGGCCAAACATGGTCAAACCTGATATTATTAGAAATGTCTCTGAAAAAGCTTTTCAGGGGCCCAATTTTACTCTTAAACAATTATCATAAATATCAAACTGACTTGAGGATCGAAACTCTAAACCCAGTTAAAAATCTGATCCATTAAATATTGGCCAAGCATAGTGAAATTTGATATCCTAAAAAGGTCTCTTACAAAATTGATCTGATTCGGACTCCAAAATCATGACCTATGACAAATGTTGTACAAGAGTCATGAACAAGCAGAGCTAGGAGGAGAGGGAGAAGAAAACCACATGCAGAAAGAAGGAAGGATACAAAGTCAGCAATTCTTTTGCTTTAGAAACTCACAAATAATAATGCATTTGTAATACAGTATAAAATGCATGAAGTTGATGCTTTGAAGGTTTGTGTTGAAGATGTTCCTAGCAAACCTTCAACCTCGGTGGTTTAGAACCTATAGGTTGCTTGAGGCAACCACTCACGAATGAAAAATCCCAGAAGAATGCTTTCGAAGCAGTGGTTAGAGCATTTCCCTAAGGAAAAAAAGTCCTGCAGAATGCATAACAAATGCAAATTAAAAGGATTTTACTCATGATTCTTGATTCTAGAGCTGCAAAGGACCTTGAAGGATGTTTGGAAAAAAGTGAGCAAGCTTGTCGAATAAAGCATTCTGACGAGGTCAATTTTTGATCAATATCCACACAGCGAGAGTTACATTTTTCAAGCTTCGATAAGGTAGCTTCTTTTTGAGATCTGATGCTTCAATCCCTTTCTAAAATATGCGCACACAATGTCCCAAAGTGCTAGAGGAAAGATGCATATTTTTTGGAATTTTGATTATTTTTTTTTATGACTACGACACAAGTATTATGAATGCTAGATGTTTGGATGCCTTAATGGTATTGCCAAATTTGAAGAAAAAGAAGGTTACTAGAAGCGAGAATATAAGTCACGGGTTCACTTCTGAGATCAATGACCACGTAGTGCGGTAAGCTTTTACCAATAAATCAAGCGACATTATGATTACCTTGAACTTATACTATAGATGCTTATAATGCAATGCTTCTACTTTTCCTTTCAGTAAGATGCAAAGGCTAAGTAATGTATAGGAATTGTGCTGTCACAAAATCAATAGGAAACACTCATAAATTTGTCAACAAGGCTTTCGGATTTTCATTTAACTCATGATCACGAGGCAAACAATAATAATCCCAAGCTCAAGTCTTGGGCGCAGGATGAAAAAGGTATACAATCGGTGCACAAGTTTGGAATTTAAACTCGTGGATTAGTATTCCATGCTTTAATTTTTGAAGTACTTGTCACGAAGTATGATTTAGTGCGAAATGTCATGCAGTAGGTGCCTATATAGATTGGGAGAAACTATCCTCATGTTGTCCCGGATAGGTCACTTAAGAGATTGAATTAATTAGATCACGAGTTCTGGTCCTCTGTCTTGTGTGTGGCGAATGCAAAGCTATTTGTAAAGGAGGGATTATGTATGTCGGGATGCTAGCAAAACTGCGGAGTGCAAGCTGTCCCTCGACTTACGAGAATTGCACCTCCTTTTTAGGTGAGTGAACTATAATCCGGGTGTTCACGGATCTGCATACCTTCCACGACCTCCCTTATCATTTTAATGCTGTAGAGATGGTGGAATTAAAGCAATTGGAAGAATTAGTGGGAGCAAGGATTTATTAGGCCTAGTACATCCTCTCCATTTGGAGCTCTGTCCTATTTTCGAGAAAAGGATGGCGGTTCTTGGTTATGTGTTGATTATAGGTTCTTTGAATCCAGTTATCATCAAGAATGGTTATGCTTTGCCAAGAGTAGATGATCTGTTTGATCAATTAAGTGGTAGCAAATTCTTTTCTAAGATTGGTTGCATTAGCTACCACAGTCAATTAAGAAAGACATTCTTAAAGCTGCTTCATATGGATATGGACATTATGAATTTGTGTTAATGCCATTCGAGACTTACTAGCACACCAACCCTTTATAGAGGCTTATGAATGATGTTTTAGACTCGGCTTGATTAATTAGTGCTTTCGTGTTCTTCGATGATATTTTGATCTACTCTAAAATGAGAAGAACATGTGGAGCACTGCGTCTGGAGTTTTGAATCTTTTGAGAATGACATAAGCTCTGGTAAACTCAAATGGAGTTTTGCTCAAAGAGCAGTTCATTTGTTGGGCCATGTTGTCTCAGTAGGGAATTAGACGAGATCGAAAAGGTGAAAGCCATCTGAGATAGCCTCGGCCTCAATATATAAAATTAGGGCATTTGGGTTGGATATTATCGAAGTTTGTTAAGCAATTTTTCCAAGCGTCTTTTGACCACCACTGCTTCAAAGATCTAGCTTTTCAATGGTCAAATGGCCAGTATGACTTCAATTTTGAAGGATGCTTTGGCCATGCCTATTCTAAAATTCCTGCATGGAACGAGAATTTTGTGTAGTAAACGGATGCATGGGGCATTGAAGTGCTTTAACACCCAAGATGGCCATGTGTGTGTATGAATCTAAAATCTGGAGTCCATCGAACATAATTATCCAACACATGATTTGGAGATGCTTGCAATTGTTCATGCTTTGAAATTAGCTGGAACGCATTACTTCTTGGGTAAGAAATTTCTCTTAAAGCGGATCATCAAAGTCTTAAGTACTGTAACGGTACTTGTTGAATAATGCATCAAAGAGATGGATGCAATTGTTGCAAGAATATGATTTTACTATCATATATCAACACGGCAGGATAAGCGTGATAAGCATGGACCCGACCCTCTTAGTGCGGTCGAGTCGGCGGCGTGTATAACTTATACTTAAAACAAGATATCGTTACAATCTGAATCATCTGAAGCTGCCAAATCTCCATATCATATTCATAAGATCTCAAAATACACATAGTTTAGGTGCACATTACAAGACCACATCACCACATGAGATACTGCTCTGACATGCGGTCCTCAAAGCTTATATAAGATATACTAGCGGCGTAAGCGAAAACAACAGTCACGCACAGCAAAACATAGCGGATCCTTTCGGATGCCCCATGCGAGGTGGTCCTTGCCGAGGACGGAGAACTAGAATCTCACGGGGTTCTTCTCCGGAACTCTATCCAAAGAGGGTGGCAGGTGCCTCTTGCTCATAACTCATCTGTGCGAAGAGATCAATGTGACTCCTTATATTGTTCTTAGAGCCTGACTCGGCTCATCCCGGTCTCCGGAACCACCGTTCTGAAGGAATCTAAGTGTAGCGTGATGCTTAGCTCACCCGGATGCCATCTTTAACAACATCTGTGGTAAAGAGGGGTTAGTTCCGGGGACTGAAGTGGGGAACATTAGGGTAGGGAACTTCGAACTATATCAATCATGAAATATTAATCTATGTTCAATACGACAAAGAGGCAACACCTGCAGCTCCATGTTTCACACTTAGGACATTGTTAATCTGGAAACAATCTCAAGTCATCTTGAGAACTACTTGTCTAGGATCTGATCGAGTCCAACTTTCCCCTTAGATTAGCGACCCCAGGAACATATTCAATCCTAAATGCGTGCGAGGCCTTAAAGCAGGGGGGCTCTCCTTGGCCTCCATCGTCTAGCCCTCAGCTAGCCCACGGATCTTGATCCCTACGGCAGCCCACCCCTCAGAAGATGTCTTGGATTAAATGCAATGCCAAATGCCACAACATTCATCAAGAATATTCCACGAGAGAAAATACCACTTTCGGGACCTCTACAAGGTACATCATACCATCGAGCAGCGTAAACTATATAGCATTCATGTTCCATGCATTTCAATGTTATAGAATCCACACATGTCTCAGTATTATATCCCATTGCATATTACGCTTATTTTATCAAATACCAAGCATAGGGTGCAAAGGAACCAAATACATTAAAAAGCGAGAACAATTATCCCCGGCTAATTACATATTCCCTGCTCTACTACTCCCACAAGTTCCCTATGTCCCTAAGTTCATTTCGCACATATCCCATAAACCATTCATCCTAGAGCCCACAACTTAGTTAATCAATTTAATACACTAATCCGCTAACTATGTACATTCCCCTTTTATAGAATTACCACTTCTTTAACTTTGTATTATTATGGGCCTAGGGTATGGGACCGGGCCTAAAGGAAGGGATAGACACAACTTTGGTCTGTCCATGCCCACTAAAGGTAGCATTCCTTAACTTAGTATCCACAAAAAATATGGTCAATAAGATCCTATATAATTATTCAGGTAGGGATGAAACCTTAGGCTTATAATATTTATTAAAGTATCGGGGATATCCCCTTGCAGTATAAAATGCGTCCGAGATAAAGAAGCATTAAGTTGCCAAAGGAATGCAGATCGGTAGATTAGTACAAGAAAGGTTAAAGGCTCTATAAAGCGGTCATCGTGGGTTCTATCAAGGTGGGATCGTATGAGATGAATCGGTTGCGGAAAAATGGCCCGATGTAAACTTATCGCCAAATGAATCGGAAACTATCAAGAATCAATCAGAAGCACAGCAGATGCCTCGGTGTGAGGTTGAAATTAAATTTTTAGCCCCAAGGCATAAACTTCGGCATAACTTCGGTGAGAAAATAAGCCAAAAGGCGATGTAAATCGAGCGGATATGAGAAAAGAAGAGCTTGAGGCGAGAGAGGCTGAAATTAGATATCGAGAGGTCCAATTTCTACATCATAAGACCGGATAGAAGGATCCCACCATTCTCCTGGCAGTTTATAGGCTGAGAGTTGGCTTCAGGATAGATTACAAGCTGGCTCAAGGCTCTGACAAGAGTTCGTTCATCTCTTGTTTATGTTTTTCTTAATTTCTTTACTCTTTTAAAAGCGTAGCTTCCCGAAACCCATTTGCACATACAATCCCCTCTTTAATCTGGAGTCTCGAGATCTTTCCGCTTTCAGTGGCTCGATTCGTTTGCTTCGGCTCTTTCCTCCTCCTTCTCGTCCTTGGCTTTGCTTCCAAAGCTGCTTTTGGGTTCGTTCTTATCCTTCTTCCTTATATAACGCTATGGGCAAAACCATTTTAGCATTATCACATTAGTCTAGATTTGTCTAATGGCCAAATCTTTATAATGGCTAAATGCAAATTAGCGAGTTGGCGTCTATCATGCGCCGGGCATCTAGGCATCTTCCTAATCGGAAGGATGTCTTGGGATTTAGCTTAGCATCCCTTAGCTACAGTCCGCGAGCCTTGCTCCCCTATTTTATGGTGCTGCACTTTTTAAGTTAAACATTAAAGGGTTTAAATAACCTTAGCTAATGTATTTTTATAGTCTTAAATATCATACTCTAAGAAGCTGACGCAAGCCACAAGGGTTGTTACATCAGCGTTGTCGACGATATTGTGTTGCAATTAGTATTGCTCTTAATGATGGGACAACAACTTAAGTCAGATTAATCGAGGAAGATTCTCATTATCGACCTATAATAGCGACGCAGAGCAAGGTCAAAGCAAGGATCATATAGATTGGAAGGGTCAAATTTTTTATAGTCGACTATGTATACACGATAATCTGAGCTTAAACATCAAATTCTAAAGGAAGCTCATGGCGGTCAATCTCGAGGTCACCACGGAATTAGAAAACCATACGTAAGAAGTTAAGTAGCAGTTCTTTGGCTTGGCATGAAAAGGAAATACTAAATTATGTGGCGAGATGCCTACCATGTCGGAAGGTGAAAGCTTCTGCGCTAGAAGATTCTTAGGTGAGTTGCAACCTTTGGATCGGATGCTAAATGAAGAGATATGCGTATGGATTTTATTGTGGGTTTACGAACTCGGCTTGAGCTATGATTCCATTGCGTTAATGGATGGGTCTCACTAAGTAAGCTCTTTCATGCCAACCCGAACTCTGACTCTGCTGACGGATGTTGCAAAGATATTTATCAAAAGATGTATTAGTTTGCATGGAATGCCTAAAGTCATTATTATTCCGAATGAGATACGCGTTTGTTGGTCGATTTTGTAAGCTTTGTTTCCAAGAGTTGGAGCTTCGGTTAGCGGATGAGCCTGCAGCGTATCATCCTCAGACGGATGGCCAAGTGGAAGAGTTAACCAAGTTGTGGAAGACATGCTTGGATGTATGTGCGAGAACTATCCACATTCTTAGAATCTTATCTATATTGAATTAGGTTGCCTACAACACCACGTGTCAGCGGGGATTCCATAAAATGAGCCCATTTATGAGGCATTATATGGACAAGAATGCAGATATTCATTATTTCAGTCCCTTAATAAAGTAAATCTAGTTGGTATGGGAGAAGATATTGGAACGGCTGAGTGCTCGAGACCTTAACATTGCTATAGCCTGAGAATGAAGCCCAGAAACAATATGCGGATAGAGGAGAGACCCTTGGAATTCCAAAAGATGATGTGGTACTTCTTAAGATAAATCTAAACAAAGGTACTTTGAGATTTAAGAAGGCGGGAAGCTCATACCTAGATATCTGAGGGCCTTTCAAAATTATCCGGCATTCTTAGGAAATGTTGCATATCATTTAGAATTGCCGCTTTGAATTAAGGTGCATAGCATTATTCCATGTCGGTAACTACGTAAGTATCTGCGATCCATCTCATGTCGCCGGGATAATCTAGTTGTAGTCGGAAAAACTTTCAGCGATCCAAGACTCAAAAGATTTTGCAAGTTGACACTAGAATACTCTGGTGGAGATCATTGAAATATATTTAGTGCAATGGGCGGGATATCCATAAAGGCTATCAAATTCAAAGAGCTCTATCGAGTCCTTCCATTAACTCCTTGAGGACATAGTTGAATTCTACAAAGGTGAGAATGCTTGGCGGCAGTGTTGTTTCTTAAGAGTATGATATTTAAGACTATAAAAATACATTAGCTAAAGTTATTTAAACCTTTAATATATTTCCTTAAAAGGTGAGCACCATAAGAAAATGGGGAGATGAGGGCTGGGTGACTGATGTAAGGAGATGCCATGCTACATCAGGCACACACCCATACGATTAAGATGTCTGTCGAGCCTTAGATGCTACAGTAGTATGATAGATTGCCAGCTGAATTTGCATTTAACCAACTATGAAAAGATTGGCCATTAGCTTAATCTAAACTAATGGGATAATGCCAAATGGCTTGCCCATGTGGCTAAGTATATAGGAAGAGAAGGATAAAAGAGCGAAACAGCGATTAGGCTCAAAGCCAGGGCAGGAGAAGGAGGAGAAAGAGCTGAAAACAAGCGGGCATCAAGCCAATTTAAAGCGAGGAAGATCTGAGGCCAGAGATTAGAAGGTGAAGTTGTATGTCTTGATCGGTTTGAGTTCTGATCTTAGAAAGAGTAAAGAAATTAAGGAAAACATAAACAAGGATAGGCAGACTCTTGTCCGAGGACATGGCTTGAGCTTGTAATCTGTGAGATGAGCAGACCTCAACTTGTCTTCTTGGGAGAATGGTGGAATCCTTCTATCAGGTCTTATCTTGTAGGAAGTGAACCTCTCATGCAATTTGGCCGACCTACTAGCAGTCTCGAAGCTTTCACATCATATCACGTTACGATCACGCCATGCAGCCCTTTTTGGCTTATTCGCGCAGAGAGCTATCAGAACTACGCCTTGGGGCTAAAATCGGAGAAGCTCAATCTTGCCGGTCACGAGGGCATGCCCAGAATACATTAATTCTGATAGTTTAGACTCATTTGAGAGCCATTCTTCTAAAATCAACCCCTCTATGGGGAAGAGCCTTTGTGTGAGTTCGAGGGCTTGCATGGGTAGAGCAGTTGAACCCATCCAGGCAGTGCGCTCTTGGCCTTAAAACCTTAATACGATTTAGAGTACGTCACGGTTTAGGAGTTAATGGGGACACCAGGATCCGGTATTCCCCTGCCATTAAAAGTCAGCTTTGTATAATAAATAAAACCTTAGGAGCCATTAGGACATCCTTTTCTTTTAAAATAGAAACCTTTGGGGGGCCTTATACGTTATAAACCCCAATTCTAGCTAGTAACTTGAGCTTAAGTATTGAGCTCCTAGACCTTGAAAGTTCTGGGAAAGTGTGGTCCCGAGCCTTAAGGGATTATTTGGCCTTGTAAACTAGCACGTAATATATGGGTGCTTATAGCATAACTATTGGACCAAGTTTTCCGCTAATTAAGTAAGTAAAAGTCTTAAAATAAGCACATGCTTATCTGAACCATAATATGGCGGCGTGAGTCTACGTTTATTCTTGGAATCTTTAGGCGTAGGGTTATGGTTTAAGGGTTATTACATGGAAGTTGTGATTCTTACATGATAAGGGAGTTTCATAGTTTATTATTTGCTATATAATGCTGTCACTTGGTTATGGGTGGAGGTCATGATATAAGTTCTATGTATTGCGTTATTTTTGCGGTTGTTTGAAAGTAAGATGCTTGGGATTGTACGATATTTTGTATTGGACCAGTTTGTAGGGTTGTGGGTGATATTTTATCTTGCAAGGTTCTTGATAAATGATGTTGCATCTTGCATTGAACGGCCCATCTTGAAGGGTGGTATTAATGACTCACTTGTCGAGTAGCCGGAGGAAGAGGCTAGACGGATGAGGCGAGGCCCCCTTGTATTAAGGCATGTCATCTGAGTGGATTAGATGTGTCTCGCCCAGAATTAGCGACCCAAAGGAGCGTTGAGCTGAATCGAGAGATACTATACATGTAGTTTTGCATTTAGACTTGAGATTGTTTGAGATTTAGCCTCTAACCTTTAGAAACATGGAGTGAGGTAAGTTAGCTTGTCGTTATATTGAGCATGAATTAATATTTCATGATATTGTTCTTGGTTCCCTACCTAGTGTTTTGCTTGATCCCACAATAGACTAACCCCTTCTTGCTAACGTATGTGTTTGCTAAATATGGCCGTGCGGGTGAGCCAAGCATCGTTAGATTCCTTCATAAGTGGTGGTTCAGAAGTAGGGGATGAGCGAGGAGAGTTGGTGTCGAAACCATAGAATCTATGAAGCTGGCGATTGATCTCTTGAGACGGTATTATTATGAGTAGAGACAGCGGATGACCTCTTGGATAGAGTCACGGAGAGGAAAGCGTCGGGGAGATTACTGGTTCTAGCTAGGTCCTCTTCGGATCACCTGCAGTCTGGGGCATCACGAGTGATCTGCTATGTTTTGTTGTCTGAGACATCACAGTTGTTTCGTTTGGACATCTTTGTTAGCATATCTTTTATAAGCTTTGAGAACTATATGTTGTATAGTATCTCGTGTGGTGATGATCTTATGTGTGTGCCTTACCTAAACTATGTATTTTGAGATCTTATGAATATGATATGGAGATTTGGCGATTCTTGTATGATTAAGTATTGTAGCGATATCTTTGTTTTAAGTATAGTTATGTTGTAAGCAACCCGGCGGCCCGAGCCAGAGAAGTGGATCCGTCTCTCTTTCTACCTATCGATATATCTTTCTTTGCATAGCGGGAACATCAATGCACTCCAGCTTGAAGGTTAAACAAAACATAAATTTTAGCCATAAAAACCCTTATTACCATATGGAAATGGTAATAAGTTAATGGCTAGAAGATACATAGAGTCTCTTGGTTATCATCCATTACTCCTTGCATCTCCCGCCGTGAGTGTAGTACATGAATGGCCAGAGGAATAATACCATATATCTGAATTACAAAATGCATGTAAGTCAGCTTATCCAGCTACTAGATGAGGATGAAATTCCAACATAACTAGCATATAAGCTGAGCATGTTCTAGATAGAACTTTTACCACGTTGGGGATCATCATTGATAGAATCCGTGTATATTCAAAAGACCACGTGTTTGACGAATGGGGAATTAGCCCATCACAGTTCTATTCCAGTAATGACATTCCTCATCGGTTAGGCCAAAAACTCTTATTTGGTACATACTCATTTCTTAGGCTGGAATTGAATCCCACCTTAGGAAATCGAGGAATAGCAGCTTTTGATGTAAGCATCTGAATGTCCGCGTCAGTGAGGATTTTTAGGCTGACTAAATTACGATGCTTAAGTTATGTAACAAATGTGTTATCTTGTTTGCTTTTCTTCTTTCCACAATACGGTTAAAATCCTTAGAACTTCATTATTTTTGATTTTCTTCCTCTCGAAAGTAAAGAGTACTAAAAGTAGCATCGTCTACAAATGCACATAATTTTTGTAATTTCCTGAAATTTCAGCGGCTGACGAAGTAACATTCTCTTTCCAACGGTCGCAGTTGGACCGTTAGCGTCAATGGCGTTCTCTTACGCAATGTGGTGATTAGATTGATGAAGCGGCTTATTAGATGCTACGTTAGCTGGTTAGAAATTGAAAATGGAGAATATTCGCTGCGTGATTAGTGAAGCCAATTTCATGATAAAATTTCTTGAAGTGCTCACCAAATCGTCGAGACGATAAATGGCCTATTTATAAGATGGAGTTTTGTTGGATGATCGACTAGCTAGTATCTAGAGGTATATTTATCTGCGAAGTGCTATGCTCCTTGGCTAAGCATTATGTCGTTAATATCGTTCGATATATATTTCGTATCGTAATTATCACAAAATGGACTGTCATTAAGATTATATATTGGGATTGATATCTTATGGAATTCTTGCGATGGTATGATAAATCACAAAGTCTTGTAGCGTATAAAATGGCTTTTGATAGTCATGATCATCTGGCGTATTAATGCATGATAAATCACAGTCTTGTAGCGATATAGATCAACGATACTTCCATGATAAATCTGGCGATATTAATGGTATGATAATCTGAAAAGGGTATTAATAGTAGCGTCATCTGAGAATCTTGTAGCGATAATAGATCTTTGATAGTATGATAAATCGTATTAATAAAGCGCGATGTCGCGTATTAATAGTCGCTTGATAAATCGCGAAAGGTATTAATGGAATTACCGATAAATCTTGAAGTCTGTGGCGATAGTGCTTTGATAATTGTGATAAATTAGCGTATTAATGAAGCGCTGAAAAATCGCAGAAGTGTATTAATGAAATGCATGATAAATCTGAAAGTGCCGCAATCTGCCGTAAATCGCGATGAATCGCGGCGTAAATCTATGGTAATGCTGTATCTTCGCCGTAAATGCTTTCGTAAATCGCCGAATCGAAATTAATGCGTGATAAATGCTTCTACCGATCCAATGAATGCCCACTTGTTTGTACCGTCAATAGTATATTCAGCGTCGACATCCGCGAAATGATAGAGATTCTGTGATAATCTTTATATATTCGATGAATGCAAAAATGAATGCAAAGAAGGTTATTAAGTGTATGATAAATCTTTGCGATAAATCTTTTATAAGTAATAAATGCCTTTGCTTAAGTCATGGCGTGCCGTGTTTTTAAAATTTTGAAGGAACAAAATGAAGGAGAGCAGTGGATACTGATTACATGGGAAGGATAATTATACTCCTCGATGGTCACAATTTTGAAAAGAATTGAATGGGGTTTTATCATCCACAAAGACCAATAGGCCTATGGGACCCCAACAAAGAGCACAAAGATATAATATTATCTAGGATTAAAAAACCCCTAGCCCGAAGCATTTTCAATGAAAAAACCTTTAGCAATAGTAATAAGCATGTTGAGAAACTATACAGTGGTTCATGTAGAAGTGCAAGAAAATGGTCACAACTTGGATTGTGTAATAAAAAATCAATGTATGTTCATGACAAAAATGTATAAAACAAGGCTCAAACATTGAAGTGCAAGGAAAATGCTCACAGCTTGGAAAAAAATAGAGTCACGACATCCTATAGGAGCGTATGAGGAGGAAATGGGTATTTGTAGGAACGCAAACACTCTGCATTAGCGGCTATGTGACAAAGTTTCTTGCCTAGCGTTGCGTGAGGAAGTTAGAGCCCATTGCTTAGTATCTGGAGATGAAAAGGACAGCATAAACATGTCGTCCGGATGATTCAAACCTTTGTTCTGGCGGACTCTTATCCCCACTATGGGATATGAGATATAGCAAAGGCGGCTGCATAATGCGTTTTAGTCTTCTTTCTTCTGAAAATCTGTATGAATCTATAGCCCGACTCTTAATGGATGTCAAAGGTCGAGATTTGGAAGGGATTTAGATGGGCTTCAAATGCTGGGTTTGTGAAGCCCGGAAAAAGGGCAAAATAAAGGTAGTTTGGAAAGGGTATAAAGATTGCTCTAACCTCTTCCTCCTCTGTTATCACATTTGCTCTCGTTATCGATGAAGAGTTGAGGATCTTAGCATCATATCTTTTTGTGGCCGGATATATCTATAGATCGACTTCCATGTGGTTAAAAGCTCCTTAAAAGTAGGAATGGAGCACAAGTTAAAAGATCGAGAATAATGGATATAGATCAAATATTTGGCTTGAAATGCAAAGCACTATGCTTGGATTTAGTAGGAAATATGAATGAAGTATGGCCAAGGTATGTGCATATAGTAGAAGCCAATGTCATTGAGCTCTTAAAGTTATCTGATCTTTGTCATTTCCTCGAAACCAAGGCCAGGGGGATCGTGGCGTGGATTACTTACTTGGTAGAAAGGGAAGATCCACCATTTCCCTTTTAAGATTTTAGAAATGAAGAAAAAATGTCGTGTAATAGAAGCCGCCCGAGGGAGTTGCTCGTGAAAATATTAGACATCCATTTTTTAAGAACAAAATAGTATGTATGGTGGCATATTGCGTGACCACGATACGGTGTGGATAGATGGAAGCCTACGACAGGCGGTGATCAGCCTGCGGAATGTGGGGCCGATGGCATCACCACCACCATGAAATTGGGACTTTTCTTTTGTCATAACATTTTTTGTGAAGGCCACCGTGATTGGCTGACTGGCATCTTCGAGGACAGCGGCGTTCGGTAGTCGATATAAGTCGTCTATTCTTGGCGAGCTATACTTGATTCTCTGATATTTTACCAAACATGGTGTCCCATGCCACATGGAGTCTTTTAAGTTGTTAGGTCAGCGGGCATGATCAAGTAGTTGATTGCGTTAATAAAATTTTTAAATTGCGAATGCCGATTAATTGTTTGCCAAGAGTGCTTTTATACCTCCCAAAACCATCAATACACGAACCATGTGTGTATGTATTTTAGACCAAAATTTATGCTAGAAAGGAGCAAACTATTGAATCATTTTATCAAAACATGGTTTCACCAGCCACCAAGCAGAACTTGAACATTCATGTGAAGACAAAGTCAAATATTAGCTAAAATAGAATGTGCGGGGCATTAAATATGTACTTTAATGAAACCAAGTTTCTGAAGATTATGCAGCAGAAAATATTACAGAGTTGCCCTTCTAATCTTTCTAACCAATGCCTTCCTTGAGAATGATAAAATTTATCTTGAACATCTCCTTTGGTTGGTTTAAAACCTAGAGCTGAACCAGCGGTAACTAGCATCTTAGCTTGTTCATAACTTAAAGAGGCTTCATTATAAATTCTATCCTTGACCATGTGCTGTAGGCCTCCCGTTTTTCTTCCCCTTTCTTTATATCCTCGTCTAATGTGATGCATGAGGGCATGATTCATACTTGCCTTGCATAACCCTGAAAAAGGAGTTCATTATTTTCCTCCTTTATTATCTAACACCAGGACAGAGAATTAAATCTACTAAGAGTTCCATGATTTCCTTGGCTTCTCACCTTCCAAATAACAGCTACTAGTGAACTCGTCCTGCTCTATTCTAGCTACAACAATCAGGTCATGACACTGTTCTTTAGATGGTATAATATCTGCCAAGTATTGTTATTGCTCAACAATCTGCCCCATTATTATTATTAGAATATTCCTATATTAACAGATCAAAGCATGAACTGCTGTAACAATGAACAATGCTCATGCAATTCTTCCAGCACAATGCTAGGGGAGTTCAAGGAGTCATAGGTTAATAATCCTTCCATTCTCAGAATGTTATCTGAAATGTTTCATAGATGTGTGCTGGCCCATGTCATTTGAGGAGAGAATAGTTGAAACAATCCATAACAAGCTTGAAAACAGGAGAAGTGCATGCACTAGCATGTCAGTATGGTAGTCATAAAATCAGCTCTCGTGCACTTCGGGCTGTGTTCCTTAACCAAACCTGATTTCAGGACATAACTGAATCCAAGGGACATGTCACACAGCCACTGGCTGGTCTACATTGTAGATACAACCATTTTGCTATTACGATACTTATATAGTAACAATAGAATCTGTTTGGAATAGGATTAGAACATCTACTCCTGTTCAGTTTACCTTTAAACGAACCAACAATTAAAAAGGATTTTATTAATGATTGGAAGAAGGCTGCTAAGAAAGATTCTTGCTAACGCCTAAGAAAGACTGCAAAGTTTTAGAAGATTAACTAGTACAAATCTAATCCATATACAGCTGGACTTAGTCACTGGCATATTTACTATGATCATGGATCGTTAGAGGAAGAATAAAGACCTGCTTTAATGCTTCCATAGAGTTAAAAATTAAACTAAATTGGAGAGCCATTAATATTCCTGCATTGCTAATGTGGGCCACTTCAATACACCAGCAAAGCTGTATTGCAGATGCTTTTTAGTGATGTCAGGGCTCTAGTTCAGATAGTTGTATGAATGGAGTCCAAAAATTCATAAAGGACTTTTCACTACTCTGGTGCAATTTGCTATGTAGGATGGTAGAGATCTTACCTTCTTTGATTAAGGTGGATTGTAGACGTGAGTCCTTAAGAATGAAAAACTCCCACAACTCCTTCCTAGTCTTCGGGGATGAGACCTGAAATGGTGGAAGTGCCCATTTCATCTTCAATAATGCCTCCAGATGCTCTATGAGTCCTTGCGCATTGTCTTTTCCTTTCTCTTTCAGAAGACTGACCTGTATTACAAGAAAAAGAATTAGACTTGAAACTAACTTAACATTAAGCTAATTGACTTGCCTTCCAGCAGGTAAGACTATCAAGTGCTTTTTCTAGCTCCTGATAGTTTTTTTCTAAGACATGATCCTTGAACTTTGGCAATTTGTCCTTGTCCTTCAACTGTTCACTGACCCCATTCAATACAGTCAACCAGTCTTTCAGGATACAAACAAAACTTAACAGCATGAAAGACTATAACAATCACCAACCAGACAGAAAATTGATGCTGGCTCCGTGTTATTAAAGGCCTGAATCGAAGATTGTAGTGATTGACCACCTCCTGAGAGAAGAAGGACGGTTTAATTTATCAATATCTACAACAAACTGCTTGGGTCTATAGGACCAGTTAACATAGATGTTATCCTATTATCCTAAACAACCAAAGGCAAGTAAAATACCACCTGGAGACATGTAATTCAGAATAAAAAACTAGAATCAATGTAAAAAAAGCAACCCCATCTGCTTTGGTAGGAATATGCCCTCACATAAGAGATAACAGAATGTACCTTATAGTGCATTAGACAGGTATTGGATATTTGAGATGAATTTGTATTCAAAACCAGAGTTCCCACAAAATTGGAACGAACATTTTCTACAATTTCACAAATTACAAAAGTGAATAAATTTACCGCATACACATGCAAAAACCTACCTGATGAGGAGGTATCGTGCGAACAATCCTGACAGCCAATCTAAACATGAAGCTGAGCCTCCTTGAAAAGAAAATTCTCCAGCTAACACCGACACATTTACAACAACATATTCTCAGTATCAGTTTTGTTGTCTAGTTGTCGTTTGTTCACCTCAGCCATTGTTCAACAAAAAAATAGAGAAAAGTAAAGTAAAGATATCCTGCCTAGCAGAGACAACTTCCTCTTATACGTTTTTGCTATCAATTGATTTGCAGTAAAGAGATCTGCCTAGTACCATGTTGAAGTTAAGAGTGAAGTCTACTGGAAGCTTTACTCAGCATGTCATTAGTCAGTAGAAAGATTTCTGACCACAACTTGCGATCCTGGTGCATTCTCATGCTGATCGTGAAGGAAGATTTACTGACATGATATAAGTACAGTTGCCCTCAAAACCGCTGAAGAGCATGGCTAAATAGGGATCATTTGTTTAAAGACACCAGATACTTAATGATAACAAGTATGCTGACATTTTTACAAAACCTTTGAGAAATCCAAAGGATTTCAGCTGAATGATGTCTCTTGCTCAGGCAAAAAGACAGAATATCGCCTTGAAAGGGAATGTTCGGGTATAAAGGGGCATTGGAATATGTATGATATAAAGGCAATTTACATATTATACTGGCTTCAGGATGCTTGATGAAGAAGATTCCAGAAGGCAAAGCCTTTCATTCATCAGGTCGACAACTAAAATAAGATTGTGGTGAAGAAAATTCGCTATAATCCGACGTAAGGTTAGCTGATAGACAGAAATTTTCAAGACAATCAAGGGGGGGAAACCACATCAGTTCTCAGTCCAGAACCTGAATAACAAATAAAGACCAAGCATATACAAACAGCAAGCTCGTAACAGTTTACCTGAGAGTCGATCTTTCAAATACTGCTCTTTTAACGGTACAAATAGCAAGCTTATTGCTGTGCCCTATCCCGTTTTAGGTAATTGGAGAATTATAAGTGGATTTAGGAATAATTAGAGAAAATTTACCAAGTTGTAAAATAATAAAAATTATTTGTGGCCGCCGTGAACATTTCTCTATCTATCTATCTATCTTCCCCGACTTACTCCTGCAAAGGGGAATTTGTATATATGTGAAATGGTGTGAAACCCAATAGAAAAAAAAATATATATATATATGTCTGAAAATTTAATGTCGTCCTACTGATGCGTGTCAGGGATTTAAGCGTATTCATTTAGAGTTTTGTAGGTGCCACATTCTAAAAGAATCTTTTTAGAATACTCTAAATTCATAGATTTTCTAAAGATTCTACCAAGGTTCTCTTGGAGGTTCGTGGAGATTCCTCTAAATTTTATAAGATTCCTTCTAGATTCTATTAGATTTAGTAGATTCTCAAGATTCTATGAAGATCCCCTCTAGATCCCCTTAGATTCCTTAGATCCCTTTAGACTGTAGGATTGCCCTAGGTTCCCTTACATTATATGAGATTCAAGAGATTCTATAAAGATTCCCCCTAGATACTCAAGATTTCATCAACATTTTCTTAGATTCCCTTAGATTCTATGAAGATTCCCTTAGATCCCCAGTTTTAAAAGATTCCCTTAGGCTTATGTAAATATTTTCCTAGATTCTCTTACATTTTATAAGATTTTCTTAGATTCTATTAGATTCTGCAGTTCCTTTACATTACAGAACTTTTGAACATTCTAAGACTTTCAATATGTTACAGAACTTTTTCTTGAGATATTTCCTAGATTTCCTTACATTCAGTGGATTCCTACATTCTAGAACATTCTAAGCATTAGAACAATTTGGAACTACGGAAGGGTACAGACCCACTCCCAGTTCTCTTATGTTCTAGAACTTTCTAGAAGATTCTAAAACTTTCTAGAGCCTTCGGAACGATACAGAACTTTCTTGAACTAGCTAGAGATGTTATAGTCTATTTTATCTTGTGGGAACATTACCACTTAAGTATATTTGAAACATAAATTATTCATAGAATTAATGTTTGGTCTAGTGGTTAAATGGAATTTTGAAGTCGATAACCGAGGTTCGAGATACACACACACAACATAAAAATTTTTAAAGCCTTTAAGGAATGAGCATTCAACTTGGTAGTGGGATCTTGGACTAGATCAGAATTGAGATCACCAACGTGACAATAATTAAAGCAACATGAGCCAGGATCTGGTATATAATTCCAAAGTCATGTGCCATGTGCAGTGGGATGTGTGCCAAACCGTGGCCCAGGTAAGATCTCGGATCGGCGATGGGGATCGAGATCAACTGGACCGTGGGTTAAACACATATGTCGGGACACAAACTCCCAAGCCATCACGGGCCATGGGATAGATCCCAAAGCCACGTGTGTGGGATCTCCGGATCAACGGTCAGTTCGAGGAGAGAGAACTTTCTAGAGCCTTCGAGAACATTCTAGAACTTTCTTGAACTAGCTAGAATGTTATAGTCTATTTTATCTTAATGGGAACATTACCCTTAAGTATATTTGAAACATAAATTGTTCATAGAATTAATGCTTGGTCTAGTGGTTAGAGATATGCATTTGGGGGTCGATGGCCGGGTTTGAATCCCTCACACAACATAAAAATTTTAAAAGCCTTTAAGGAATGAGCATTCAACTTTGGTAGGATCTTGGACCCGATCAAGGGTCGAGATCTCCTGTGATGACAATAATTAAAAGCAACATGAGACAATAATTAAAGCAACATATAATTCCCAAGTCATGTGCAAGTAAGATATGTGCCAAACTGCGTGAGCCATAAGATCTCGGATCGGCTTGTCGACATCGGATCAACCTAGGCCGAAGTAAAGCC
This sequence comes from Isoetes taiwanensis, assembly GCA_021234155.1. Classification (NCBI taxonomy): domain Eukaryota; kingdom Viridiplantae; phylum Streptophyta; class Lycopodiopsida; order Isoetales; family Isoetaceae; genus Isoetes; species Isoetes taiwanensis. The sequence goes on from JAJEKV010000052.1 coordinate 9,081,660, forward strand.
ATGTGCAGGATGTGTCCCAAAGTAGCGTGAGTCGTGCAGGACCCGGCTTGACCGGGATCGAATCAACTGGACCGTGGGATGAAACACATTTGGTAGTAGGATCTTGGACCCGTCAGGGTGAGATCTCACCCGCGTGACAATAATTAAAGCAGCATATAATTCCCAAAGTCATGTGCCGCAGATGTAATAGCAAGCCAGTGAGCCATAAGATCTTTCGGATCGGCGGTCGGTATCGGATCAACCCTAGGCGTAAAGCCATGTGCAGAGTAGGATGTGTCCCAAAGCAAGCGTGGTAGGATCTCGGGCCAAGCGGCCGAGGATCGAGATCAACTGGGCCGTAGGATGGCTTACATATGTCGGACACAAACTCCCGAAGCCATCACGGGCCATAGGATGCGTCCAAAACCCGTGGCCGTAGGATCTCCCGGATCAACGATCCCGGTTCGGGGAGGACAAACACTTAAGAACATATATATGTTATGATATCTGAAAAGAATTAATATGTCGCCACGATGCATTATTCCAGGATTTTAAGCGTGTTAACTACGATTGTAAAGCCCTATAGTGCTCTAGATAGCGATTCTCTGAGATTCTCTTAGATTCTCCTATAGATTCTCTTAGAATTTTCTATTTTATTGAGGTGCTTACCCGCAGGCATATTTTTGGATCTATCTGATACTAGTACTTGATGCGTTGCGAGGCATAAATACACATGTAGATAGCCATGAAATTGTGAATCTGTGAAGATACGATGAAACTTGGAATGTAAAATGGGAGAAGAGAGATGATAGATTCTATTGGAAAAACAATAAGTATGTTCTATGTTTATATCTTCAATTTGGTACATCACAATAATGCTTGATTCCCCAAATTTCAATTATCATAGGATTCTTGGAAGGGAGACATGGCACATTAAGATATGCATAATACCTGTGAAATTGTGTTGATCATAAAACGCTAAAGCAATGATGTTTCGCATGTTGGTTTGCACCTAGCATTGCTAGAGTTTAAGAAGAGGTGATATCTTAGACCCATTTATATACCTACACAAAGTGAGAAGGTGGATGTATTGAATTTGAGTAGATAAATGGTTCTTTAGGTTTAATGTTAACCTTTGTGAGCATCCATTATTGTCTATATGCAATGGAGTATTCTTTTATTTATCCATACATGAGATGCAAACATAAGTTGGACCTATTTGCACTCTAAATCTATGCAGAATTAGGATCAAGGGATTGGACCTATTTTGCATATAAATCTATACCCAAATTACTAGCGAATGTAATGCAATTATGTCATTAGTCCAAAGGCAATAGAAGCGATAAAACATGGCTTTGAAAATTGTGGGGAATCACGTGTCGGTTTTATATCGATATTGGGCATGGTCTATATCATCGAGAATATATTCAATGGAACAAATGCATGGAAGAAATCCCGACTGCGGATGTATAACTAAAGTAATGAATTTCAACATATAATTTATCCAACACCCGGACCAACTTATTATTGGAATGATGGAGTTGCACATAAAACATATAGATATGAGGATGCCTTTAATGAGGCGAAACATGTCACCCGACCTTTTGCTAATAAGTGTGAGAATGACCATCTTTTAAGCACTCTGTAATGGCCTCGAAATGACATCATGCAAACAAAAAGGTTTAAAGGTGCATTCAAACTCACATCTTGGGCATTTAGTAACATGGATCATTAGTTTTTTTCTTGCATATGATGTGTGCTAGAATATAGAACAATTACAATAAGAAATGGAGCATTGTTTGTGAATTCTTGAACAATGAAATGCGGGGAGAATAGTTTCATTTATACAACCTTATAATAACTCTTATTGAAGCATTGAATCTTCATCCTCATCTCTTTGGACTCTTTGTTGAGTGGAAAAATCCGATTGAGTGTTCTCGTCTCTTTGAACTCTTGAATCGTTGAGAAGTCTAATTGGGTGTCTAAGTAAAACAATTTAGTTCATAAAAATCTATCACAAAGCATAGGTGTCAATATAAACATTCATGGTACAAATATGGGTATCATCGTTCAAATCATTCTCATGTACTTGTACATGCACAACTTGAGTGCACATCATTCTCATGTACTTGTACATGCCGCGACAAGAGGTGCAGTCCATTGATTTATCTTCATTATGCAAAATAAGCCACAACACAAAATGCATTTTCTTTGCTTTGGTCTTAAGAAACTAAGAATGCAGGAAAGTGTTACATCTCCCTATTTATCATTTGCAAAAAAATTAAACATAAATTCACAAAAATATGCGATAGACTTGCTCACCCTCGGTCATGTGCTTATGTTTTGTGCGGTTTGAGTGATGTCCTTCTCAAGGCGGCCGGATGCATAGTTTTATTTTATAAATCAATTAGATTCATATGATAAAGAGTGGCATCTAAAGGTCTTCTTAAATGAAGCGACAAAGTGCCAAGGCGTTAACATCTTTATGTGGCATATAAAAACTTGCTTTGATTCTAATAAAACTCATTTGTTTTTCCTATAGTCCCATACATTTTCAAGATATGGAAAATCAAGTTATACTTGACATGGAGAATCGAACCATAATTACATGCACGAAGGTGATCTTCAACTGCGATATGATTCCATCTTGTTGGTTGATCATCTTTTTTGGTGTACATCTTTTCATCTGAGCATAGGAGAGGCTAATGTTGGACAAATTAGGCGCACCTTATAGATGTGAGAATTGAAAAGCCCATGAAATATACCACAATAAGCTATGGTAATTTGCCTCTCAATTCATACATTAAGCTGCATTAGGCTTGGAAAGAATAAGTGAATAACTCAAGAAATACTCTCATGAGTTGAAACATACTGTTAGCTATATAAGAATAAGTAAACAAATTCTCAAGGCCAGGTGTGTTATGTAAAAGGAAATAAATAGGGATAATACAGCGAACGAGGAGATCTTCTATAGCGGCACTTGCCATTGTTACGTAAAAGATAAGGAAAAAATTAGACACTTGACTAAAGAAATGAGACACATTAATAATGATGGGCGGAAATACATTAAGCTGGTTTGCTTGTCGAGGATCATGTTCGATCTTTTTAATGAGGGATGTTCCCTCAAGTGGTGTACATTTGCTCCGACTTCAAACCATGGCTAATCCTTTCTCTTGAGGGTTAAATACTTCATGTGTGGGGTAAGGCTTCACGGTGCGAGGAAAAGAAGAAAGAAAATGGAGTTATTGTTGGCAAATGATATCAAAAGCTTAGAATGATCTTTGTTTAGACTTCGAAATCATATGCCTCTTACAATATAGTTACATATTCCCTAGCACCATCCACATTTATGGCTTATGCATCAAGGTACAACACTTCTAACATGACACCATGTTGAAGTTCACCTAATCACCGAGTAAATCAAAAGTAGAACTTTGAATTTACATCCACGAGAATTCAAATCTATAACTTTAAATATGACATGAAATGAGATGATTTTCTCGATGCCCGACCATAATGGAGTGTTATGTAGTTGGAGATGAGACAATGATTTGATGTCCTTTAGAAAAGATAAATTATAGGTCTTAAACATGGGAAATAAAGCATACAGGGACATAGCGAAATGTGAATACAATACTCACATGGAAGCTATGCCGAGTTGAAGAGAGATGGTGATGTGATGATAAAACAATTCTCATATAGACATAATGTAATAGGGATGGATTTAGTTAAAGGAAGCAATCCACAGTGGATTTCTACTATGAGAAGATATCATTGCCAAATGTACAACATATCAAATATGACTAAGAGACCTTAATATGTTGTAGAGAGAGAACGCTAGCCTTCTAAAATGGTAAAATATCATTAACTCTTTTACTTGACGGCTTTGAGGCCCTCTGACATATGACACGAAGAAGAAATGGAAGCAGGCGAGCTTCCAATACACGCAACAATCTTAACAACCTTATCCAAATAACATGCAACCACATTCCTCTTCATTTAATTGTCCTAGATCTTTGCAAGAGCAAAGATCAAAATTATCTAGAGCAATAGTAGCATCTGAAAGACTTAGAGAGGAAACAATGCACAGGCTGAGCCAAAATTCATTGTTGTTTACAATACTTTTATGCTCGAGTTCTTGTGTAATAGCTTGACTTGGTCAAGGCATTTGGGCAGCGAAATTGCTACATCTAATGCCTAGAAAAACTTCGAGAATGTCAATAAAGCATTTCCACACGAAATTTGGGTGAACTTTGGAAAAAAGAACATATATTATGAGCTATAGACCACTTTTCAAACCCTACATTTGATCTTGCAGCCAAATTCCTTCAAATTAAGTTTACCATAACTTTCTGATCTAAATGGCAAAGTTATTATTAGAGATAAACAAAGGAAGAAACTTACGTTTAAAGTCCATAATACATGTCGGCTTCCGTTTGTGCACGAGATAAATTAAGTAAAGCTAGAGGCATACGGATCAAAGTGAAAGCTTGACAAAGCGAAGGCCTTATTTCCAAGAGCTACAAAACATATTATTGCCAAGATTGAATGTAAGAAGACCTTTGGAGTCCCTCTGGGTTATAAGCCTGACCTCTAGATCATCTAATGAATGGTTACATCACATTCAACCAAAGAGGTTTGCAATGATAGAAACTTCATTGAGCTATAAAAGCAAATATGTTAATAAATGGAAAAGTTAAATTGAAATAGCTGGACTTAACTTGATCAAAGATAACCTTTTAGGAGCACAACATAAGGATAGAATCCAACCTTGCCCGATTATTGCAACTTTTGCAAATGCACAATTTACTGATGCAAGTTTGAACCTTGCCCGATGCACGCTTTTGCAAGTGCATAATATGCCCTAATGCAACTTTCAAATCTTGTTAAGCCCGGATTATGCACATAGCAGCAACATAAGGGCGAGAGGGATAAATTGTCGATCCTTAGACTGATTGGCTATCCTTTTATATAACCACAAACAGAAACCTATCAATGCTTTGCATCATTTGGCTTTATCAGTTTGGAAATATAGAGATATATGTCAAATCTGGCGGAGTTCTTAAAACTTGCAATGAAGTGACAAACTAAGGAAGAAACAATCATAGGAACTTCAAGTCAAATGTGAACAAAATATTTCTAGGCCGAATCTCGAGAGCAAATACATCTTTGCAAATGGACTATTTTCTCTTTGGAATGGCGTGAGATAGAAGCCCGCAGTTTGGACATGGGCTTGCCATTCTTTATAGCTCCATTAATGCTCTTAGCCCATCACGGGCAGAGTGCCCGAGAGGAGTTGAAGCAAGCAATAGATTGAGCAATATGAGCATGTGAAACAAATAGGCGCTGGATTGCGATGCCGACAGTCTCATCGAAAGCTCCAGCAAAGAAATTTTGGAATAGGAGGAAGCAACAAATCTCTGCGTGTTTTACGCATCAAAGAATAGCCACTATCCTTGAGACAAAACCAATTCCAAATACAATAAGATCTACATACAATAAGATGATGTGACCATGGAATACGGAATAGCGAGAACATGGGACATGGAGACTTCAGTATCGATGGCTAAAATCGGACGAGAGAACTTGAATGTAATGTCCCCGGTCATAATCATTGAGCAAAGTATGAAAAGAAAAAACGGCACATCTCGAGACTCCAAAACCCCTTTCGAAGTGCGCAATCATCAGCGTCTTGGGATGGGGAGATCTAGAACCCCAGAAACCAAATTTAATGCATGGGTTATGAAGCCTGGTCTTCGAAAACCCGCCCTTCCGCGTGAGAAAAGATAATGCTCGGCCTAGAAAGCCCTTTAGAAATCATGCAAAGCCAACTTTACGATTTTGGTCATCACGGAAATATTTGAGGCCAAACTGCAATAATCTTAGGAAATCCAAGGTTAACAAAATCAAAACCTTTTGGCGGGGCCAGGAAAATCCCAAAATTAAAAGGTTGATTTTTAAAGCATTTCTATTTTAGGTAGTAGCTTGCCACTAGAGCATCACAAATTTTTTTCAAGATTTATATTGTACACCTTTATTATAAAACATTTTAGAACATTCTATTGTGGCTCTTTGCAAAATCTTAAAAAACTCTAGATTTCATCAAGATTTTCTTAGATTCCCTTAGATATTATGAAGATTTCTCTAGATTCAATTAGATTTTAGAGATTAGTTAGACTTGTATATTTTTCTAGATTCTCTTACAATTTATGAGATTTCCTTATATTCCCTTTACAATTCTCTTGGATTCCCTTACATTCTAGAAATTTCTAGAACATTTTAGAACTTTCACGGAACATTTGAAACTTTCAAAACATCACAGAATATTATAGTCTATTTTTATCTTAATTACAACATTACTAAGTATATTTGAAACATAAATTTTTCATAGAATTAATGCTTGGTCTAGTGGTTAGAGTGGGGGTTTGGGAGGTTGAGGACGGGGTTGAATCCCCAATAACATAAAAATTTTAAAAGCCTTTCCTTAAAGGAGCGAGCATTCAATATGCCGGGATCTTAGACTTCGATCAACGATCAAGATCTCACCATATAAAAAGCAATGTGAGCGTGGGATCTGTACATATAATTCCCAAAGCCATTGGGCCCAGGTAGGAAGTGTCCCCAAACCCGCGTGGCCCGTCCGGATCTTGGGCCAGGCGGTCGGATAGATCAATGCGGGCCGGTAGGACATGGTACACATATTATATGTAAACTCGGGCCATGTCACGGGCGTAGGATCGATCCCAAACCCGTGAGCGTCCGGATCTCGGGGTGGCCAGGATAATGTGAAACATAAGAACATATATAGAGACAAAAAGAAATTTAATAGATCCTCGGCACATTGTTCGATTTTAGCATATTTCATACGGTGCAAAGACCACAATAGATTGCTCGGATAACCAATGATTCTCTTTGAGATTCTCTTGTGATTCCTCTATATTCTTCAACATTCTATGTACTATATTTAGGATTCATGAAGATTCCCTAGATTCTCTTAGAATTTTCTATTTTTGATTGAAGTGCTTACTATGAGTATTTTAGAACCTTCCAAAATAATCTATTTTGGTCGTGCAACATAAATCTAAAACCGTTTATTTTTTTTTAATTTGAGGCGGCATACAGAGCATCTAGAATATTTTTTTCAACATTTTATATTGTACACCTTTATTGTAAACATTTTTAGAACATTCTATTGTGTCTTTGCAAAATCTTAAAAAAAACTCAGATTTCATCAAAATTTTCTTAGATTCCCTTAGATATTATGAAAGATCCTTAAATTCAACTAGATCTTAGCTGATTTAAACCAGGACGTAAATATTTTCCTACATTCTCTACAATTTATGAGATTTCCTTATATTCCTTTAATTCTCCTCGATTCCCTTACATTCTAGAAATTTCTAGAACTTTCACGGAACTTGATGCGAAACTTTCAAAACATCTAGAACTTTTACGGAAGTATTTCCCTATTCCCCTTACATTCGAAGATTCCCATTCTTGAACTATCTAGAAATGTTATATTCCTATTTTATCTTAATTAGAACATTACCCATAAGTATATTTGAAACATAAATTATTCATTGAACTAATGCTTGGTCTAGTGGTTAGAGTGGAGGGTTTGGAGGTTGAGCTAGAGTTCGAATCCCAATAGCATTAAAATTTTAAAAGCCTTTCCTTAAAGGGGCGAGCATTCAACATGAGCCTTAGGATCTTAGACTCGATCAACGATCAAAGATCTCACCATATAAAAGCAATGAGCCGTGGGATTTGTACATATAATTCTTAAAAGGCATCACGGACCGTAGGATATGTGCCAACCACTGGCCGTGGGATCTCGGTTCGACGATCGGGATCAAGAGCAACTGGAGCGTTAGATCGATTACATATAATTCCCAAGCCATGTGCAGGTAGGATGTGTCCCAAACCAGCATTAGTAGTAGGATCTCGGTTAGTGTCGAGGTTGAATCAACTTGGGCCAGTAGGATGCGTACATATAGTCTATACACAAACTCCAAGCCATGGAGCGCGCGATCGTCCGAAGCCCGTGGCCGTGGATCTGGGATCAGCGGTCGGTTGAGTGGGACAAACATAAGAACATATATATGTTAGATATGATCATAACATATATGTTCTTATGTTTAATAATGAGATTCAACGACAAACATAGACATATATATGTTATGATCATATCTAACATATATATGTTCTTATCATTTGTCCGGCCAGATTGTCCAGGATCTCGGCTCGCGTGGCTTCGGACGTGTCGTCGCGGCCAGATGGCTTGGGAGTTTGTGTATAGACTGTGGCGACCCTGATCGGTGTCGATCTTTGTCGTCGATAAATTCAATCCATTTACATCTGATATAACTTTAAAATTATATCTATGATCGGTGTTCTTGATCACGATCGTCGATCCGAATCTTCACGAGGTCCGTAACAACACACTTATCTACGATACCTATGACTTTAGATTATATGTAATAACTCATGTTGCTGAGTAATCGCGTAATGAGATCTCGACCCTTGATCGGGTCAAGATCCTCACGACTACGTTGAATGCTCATCCTTTAGAAAAGGCAAGAAACATGTTATGGTCTGATCATCTTCCCTCAAACTACTCACTAGACCATATCATTCTTATGTTTGTCCACTCAATCGGCCCGGATTGTCCAGAGATCCCTCGGCTCCACGTGGCTTTGGGACATATCGTGCGGCTTGAGATGAAGCAGGAGTTTGTATATAGATTATATGTAAGCGATCCCTACGGTCGGGTTGATTTAAATCACGATGCGTCGGTCCTATGTTCTTATGTTTGTCCCACTTTCAATCCAGGCCGTTGATCGAGAGATCCCTCGGCTCCGTGGCTTTGGGGCGTATAAATGAAACTTGAGATGGCTTGGGAGTTTTGTGTATAGACTATGTATGGCGGCCCTACGGTCGGAGTTGGTCCCGATCACGATGCGATTAGAATCCTACGACTCCGCGTTGCTGGGACACATCCTACGGTGCATGGCTTTGGGAATTATATCTGGCGGTCAGTTATTTCTTGATCTGATGATGATCCGGATCTGCAGATCACATGGCTTAGCACATATCTGGTGCACACATGACTTTAGAATTATATGTAATAGATCCTGAAACCATGTTGCTTTAATTATTATCCGCGTAAGAGATCTAGGCCCTTGATCGAGGTCCAAGATCCCTCGGCCCGTTGAATGCTCATCCTTTAAGAAAAGGCTTTTAAAAATTTTTATGTTGTGTGGGGATTTGAACCGGCCATCAACCTGAATTCCCCATTCTAACCACTGGAGCCGGGCATTAATTCTATAAATAATTTTATTTTTTCAAATTAGGGAATGTTTTAATTAAGATAAAATGAGAGTGCAGCATTTTAGCTAGTTCAAAGAGTTCTGAAGTGTGCGGAGGCTCTAAGAAACAGAATCTTTCTAAAATATTCTAGAAAATTCTAGAACATAAGAGAATGCGGGGGAATCTAAAGAAAATTCTGAAAGATAAAATGTCATCAGATAAAATCAAATAAAATAATCTCTAAGAGAATCTAGGAAAATACCAAACCTAAGGGAATCTCTTTGAATCTAGAGTCTAAGGAAATCTTCATAAAATCTAAGGGAATCTAAGAAATGTTGAAGAAATCTTAGAGTATCTAGGGAATCTTCATAGAATCTCTTTGAATCTCATATAATGTAAGGGAACCTAGGAGGCAATCTCATAAAATCTAAAGGGATCTAAAGGAATCTAAGGGGATCTAAAAGGGGATCTAAGAGGGGATCTTGATAGAATCTTGGAGAATCTACGAGGAATCCTAGCGGAGTCTAGAAATCTTATAAAATTTAAAGAGCTTGTTGAAACCTCAGAGAACCTTGGTAGAGATCTTGAATATATGAATTTAGAGTATTCTCAGAGATTCTTTTAGAATGTAAGGGCATGACAAGAACTTCTTGACATAGGAACATGCTAAAACTCGAACATTACCTTATTAGGACACATTAATTTTCTTGTCTCTATGTAATAACATGTTTGTGGCTTATCCCAGGCCATCGGGTTAAGTCAGAGGCCCGGCTCCGTGGGTTTGGGACATATCCTCTGACCCGGATGGCACGGGAGTTTATATAATATGTGTACCTTGGTCTCGGTCTAGATTGATCTGATCGCGGAAGTCGGGTCCAAAGATCCAGAGCGGCTCTCCGCGTGGCTTAGAGGACATCCCTCGGTCCACGTGGCTTTGGGAATTATATGTAATAGATCCTCACGGCTCATATTGCTTTATGGTGAGATGCGTCGTTGGTCGAGTCCTAAGATCCTAAGGTTCATATTGAATCTTTCGTTCATAAGGAAATGCTTTTAAAATTTTTATGTTATTAGGGGAGTTAGAGACCTAGTCTCAACCCCAAACCCCCACTTAACCCATAGACGAGCATTAATTCTATGAAAATTTATATTTCAAATGCACTTAAGGGTAATGTTGTAATTAAGATAAAATAGACTATATTCCTAGGATGTTTTGAAGTTTCAAAATGTTGGGAAAGTTCTAAAATGTTCTAGAAATTTCTAGAATGTAAGGGAATCAAGAGAGAATTAAAGGGAATATAAAATCTCATAAATTGTAAAGAGAATCTGGGAAAATATAAGTCTAACTTGAATCTCTTAAAATCTAATTGAATCTAAAGAGGAATCTTCCACTTAATATCTAAGGGGAATCTAAGAAAATCTCGATGAAATCTTAGAGTTTTAAGATTTTGCAAGAAGCGACAATAAAATGTTCTAAAATGTTTCATAATAAAGGTGTACAATATAAATCTTGAAAAAAAAAATATTTCACAGATGCTGGGCAAAGCATACTCGAGTCTAAAAATAGAAAATGTTTTAAAAAATATTACCTGATCAAAATAGATTATTTTAGAAGGGTTTAAGAAATGCTCATGGAGTAAGCACCTCCAATTAAAATGAAAATTACAAGAGGATGGAGTGCAAGAGAATCTTGGTGAGTGGTTATCTGGGGCATGGGCTGTGGTGCAGGGCTGAACAAAGTAGTGGGCGTGTGTTGCTGTATATGGGAGGAATGTGGGCAGACCGTGGAGGTGTGACCTGGGCTAGTCTCGTTGGGACGTCAGTCAGATGGTGAGTAAGAGGTCTCGACAGTGCTGGGACATCTCGTTGCGTGGTGGAGTCCCTCACAGTGCAGGATTGTCCAGATCTGATCGTCGATCCAGAGATCCCTACGGCTCCGTGGATCCAGAGATCCTCTGACTCCGATGGTTTGGCACATATCTTACTCTGCACATGACTTTGGAATTATATGTAATAGATCACATGACTCATGTTGCTTTAATTATTGTCACATGGTGAGATCTCGACCCTTGATCGGTCAGATCCTCTGACCCAAGTTGAATGCTGTTCCTTAGGAAAAGGCTTTTAAAATTTTAGCATGTTGTGTGGGGGATTCAAATACGGCCATTTGTCCCCAGCCCCCATTCTAACCACTAGACCAAGCATTAATTCTATGAATAATTTATGTTTTAAATATACTTGAGGTAATGTTTCCATTAAGATAAAATAGACTATAACATTCTAGCTAGTTCAAAGAAGAGTTCTAGAATGTTGGAAGACTCTAGAAAGTTCTAGAATCTTCGAGGAAAGTTCTAGAACATAAAAGAGGAATCTAGGGGGATCTGAACAATTCTTCCAAAAGTTCCAAAATTGTTCTAATAGAAATTTTGAATGTTCTAGAATGTGAGAATATCACAGAATGTAAGGAAATCTAGGGAAATACTTCGAGAGAAGTTCTAGAATGCTGTTTGAAAGTCTTAGAATGTTCGAGAGAAAGTCTTAGAATGTTAAAAGTTAAGATGTAAAAGGAATCGAGGAAAGAATCTAATAGAATCTAATAGAATCTAAGAAAATCTTATAAAATGTAAGAATGCAGGAAAATATTTACAAGCCTAAGGGAATCTCTTAAAATCTGGGGATCTAAAGAAGGGAATCTTCATAAAATCTAGGAATCCTAAAAAATGTTGATGAAATCTTAGAGTATCTGGGGAATCTTTATAGAATCTCTTTGAATCTCATATAATGTAAGAACCTAGGGCAATCTCATAAAGTCTAAAGGGATCTAAAAAAGGGAATCTAAGGGGATCTAGGGGAATTCCTTAGAATCTTGGAGAATCTGAAAATCTAATGGAATCTAGGGAATCTTATAAAATTTGAAATATCACCACC